>CAXKWD010000002.1:111750901-112203953 GCA_964059195.1 Ectobius pallidus
GAAAAATCTGTCGAGTCTGTTTATTTTTAGCCCTTTCTAACTGTCGCAATGTTCTTGAAGTAATTTCTTTGGCCATCATAAACTCGTAAAATAATCTATGTCCAATACAATATAATCATACGATATGGTGGAGAAATGGGTGGAGTAGGGATATACCTTAAAGGCTGCATGCCAATCTCGCATCCACCTTCCTCATTAACTCGTAACTGTTTTGGCCGGGTTCAGGGGGACCCCAGTGAACTTTGATTCCTATGTAAATCATATTTCTGTCGCAGTGTGATGCTCCGAGCTCTCAGTACCTTTCAGGCTTTGAGTTGGTGAGTGCCGAGTTCGTGTTGCAGCGAGTGTGTATACGTCTTTAGTAATTTTTTTTTATGCTGAAGGGCGTCAGGTGACCCCACCATACTGAAAACGTAACTACACTATATCAACTTGCGATATGCTTTCAGAAGGAAATGGCGTCATCCTCAAGCAAACAAAGTGTATTATTTCATATGGTATGTTGTTTCAGAAAGAAATGGCGTCAATTTATCGCAGACAATTGAAATATGACGTCTAAGAATTCGAAGGATGTTATCGATTGTGCAATATGAGCTAGAGAGTGACATTATCCGAAATATTGTGAGGTTACGGAAATGATAAATTTCCAAAGTAGCCATTAGAAATTGTAACAAAATGGGTTAGATGTGCAAAGTATCCTAGAACAAAAAAAGGAAAATAAAAAAGTATTTTGTGTATCTTGCAGCCTACCCATATGTAGTGAATGAGTCATAAGTAGGGACCGGATTCTTAGGTTATTACCTATTTTTTTCCTTGCATCCAAAACAAAAAGCGCTCATACACTTTTTCGAATCATGTCCATTGGATTCACCCACATTATTTCTGTGGCACCTAAAAATACCTAAATGGGGTATAAAAACCTAAATATACCTAAACGGGATATAAAACCTAAAATATCTAATTTAGGCTGCTTTTTTGTCTTTTTTTGTTTATCAGTTGAGAAATCGATATTTTGCTTAGAGACAATTTTTGTCGGGTTGAAATTAATACCACCAGCGTTTCGTTCAACCCATTGTCGTCTAGGATGGACAGTATCTAGAGAGGAAGTGTAAGAGTACCGGCGTATTCCTTTTAAAACTTGCCGTGTATGAACAAGGATATAGATTTATGTGTTTTAAAGCGCTTGTTTGCCTTTATTACTTCCCTGTTATTCATACTTAGTGGTCACACTGTGAGTTTTAAGAGGACGTGTTAATTATGCCGAAACAAATGGAATCGAATCCTGAGGAGGGTAGTGTTTAGATACAGTATTAACTATTAACTAAGAGGTAACAGGAAAAACTTCATAGTTGAGAATCTTGGAAGATATTTAGTGATATACTGTAACCAGGAAATGTGAGGCAATCTTATTTTCACTGCTTCTTTTGATTGTTTTTGCTTTCTTTCTTCAATTGTATAATATTGTCCTAAAGCAAGTTTACACAAATTTAAGTCAATTTTGTTAAGTTAAACTTTACAAGTATTATGTATTGAATCGTATGTAGCAAATTCAAATTCACTAAACCAATTATTCTACCCGAAAACGATATTTTGGACAAAAAAACCTAATTAAAACTATTTCACCTAATGGAAAACCTAAAACAGTGTTTTAAAAAACCTAAAAATCCGGTCCCTAGTCATAAGTATTTGTGAGGAATGTCTGCAAACACCTACTGCAGTTTTGTCCAGTTATAGGAGTAAGATATATTTAATTTTGAACACTATTATTTGTCACTGTTGTTGTTGAAGTTGCTATTTCAAATTTTTCCCCAGAATAAATAATTTAATTCAGTTCAAAATAATTGATTTTTAAAATGACTGCATTTCGATTTTTTAGAATACATTAACATAAATGGTAACAATGCTCTCTAAGCATGCATGTAGAAGTTTATAATGTAATTGTTACTTGATTAATTTCTAAATACAGTATAACTAAATATAATATTTATATTTATTTCATTGCGATTTTTCATCCTCATCCTTCAAAATTTTAGAAAGAAGGAATGGCGTTTACTTGACCCCACCATACCAATTGTGCTACAAAATACGCACCTCAACTGGCACAAAGCCCCTTATCCGGGATTTTCAATGCGGCCGACCCATTATAGTAGACTCGGCAATATGGCCCACGAGAATGGAATTGCGGATGAATCTGTCTTGTTCATATATCTCATCCATAACCAAAACCAAAATACCTTGTGACTGTTCCTGTCTGTAAAATAACTAACAGAAAAGAGATTGTAAATTAACTTAGGCCTAACTATTAGTTTAAGGGTTAAAGTAAAGTCTTATATGTGATTTCAGGCTTTCCCGGTTTTGAGAATATATTATTGTTTCTCAGACTTCCAACCGAGTGAGTTGGAGGATTGGTTCCAAGCTTTCGGCAGCTCTCTCCACTGCCATCTTCTGGGAGAAGTGAGCTGGATTTTTCCTTCCCTACCAATCAGAGCTCCATTTAATTATTCCATTTTCTAATTTTTCTC
Source organism: Ectobius pallidus (assembly GCA_964059195.1). NCBI lineage: Eukaryota > Metazoa > Arthropoda > Insecta > Blattodea > Ectobiidae > Ectobius > Ectobius pallidus. Next base: position 111,753,424 of record CAXKWD010000002.1, read on the forward strand.
TTGGCCTCCCAATCCATACTGGCATATCCTGTCTTTCCTATATATGAAACAGATATTTCCCAATCCAGCTCCCTTAGCCCAGAAGATGGCAGCGGAGAAAGCTTGGAACCAATCAACTCACCCGGTTGGAAGCCCGAGAAACAATGGTATAATGTATAGTCTGTAATAAAAATCTCCAAGGAGACACATTTTATCAGGAATGTCAATCCATTACAAATTGCTACACCCTTTGGCAGGACGCATCCTGTCGTTTAAAATTGCAGGATTATGAGATTACTGCACTTGTTGCTCTCGTGGGTGGATAGCAGTTATAAATCATAATTGGAAACAGGTGCAGCAGTAAATAGGTTTTATTGGTTGTGTATGATAATGAAGCGTTTATAGCCCCTCCAGGCGTTCAAAAGGCTAATCCACTGACATCGTAACACATTTAAACAACAACTCTCTGGACTAATATACACCTGCTATAAAATATTCCTTCCAGCAAATTCCCTTAGGCAGCATGCGTTAAATAGCCATTGCCATTATCTTTCACAACAACTTAACCTAATTGAATTAAACAAACTTGTAGTCTGCAAATGTGTTCCTTTTTATTTGTATAACACAACTACTATCTCTACCTTCCCACTAACGCATCACAAATCTATAATTATGATTGTGACAGTAAAATAAAGAACTATAAAATGTGATTCTCATACGAAGTTACATATGTTTAATCGCATTCCTTATCCACTACTTATTAATCTAATAAAAAAAAAGTTAGTTAAATCTGCTTAACCGGTAGGCGTATAATTAATTTGTAGTACAGATAATACGAGGGAAAGTCCGAAAATAAGTTTCCCCTGGCGACTGTACAACAGAGGCATGGATGAAAGACAAAAAATATAATGAGACATTAAAGATAAGATGTACCTTTATTTTTCACATAATTACCAAGTACATTGAGAGATTTGTCATACCGCTTTAGAAGCTTCAAAAAACCCTCCAGAAAAAAATCAGGGCTCTGCATACGGAAGAAGCGTCGAACGGCTTGTGTGACGTCAGCAGTGCTCCCAAAGCGCCTTCCACCGAGAGTCTCCTTCAAACCCGGAAACAGATGGAAGTCACTGGGCGCGAGATCAGGACTGAATGGCGGGTGTGCTAGTCGCTCCCAACCAAGAGTTGCAGTATGGCTTTGCGTTGCAGTCGCAGAGTGTGGTCTCGCATTGTTATCCAGTAACAGAACGCCAGATTGGAGAAGGCCAGGCCGCTTTTTCCGATTGGCCTCCATCAATTTCGACGCTTCTTCCTTATGCAGAGCTCTGATTTTTTCCTGGAGGGCTTTTTGAAGCTTCTAAAGCGGCATGACAAATGTCTCAATGTACGTGGTATGTAAGTGGAAAAATAAAGGTACGTCTTATCTTTAATGTCTCATTATATTTTTTGTGTTTCATCCACAGTCGCGACGGGTAACTTATTTTCGGACTCCCCCTCGTACAATAATATTTTTCGATTAGTCTTGACAAGCTATTGTTCATAAAATGTCTAGACTGAGACTTTTAAACATATATTAACTTCTTTAACTTTGTTACTTGACACTGACGTATATTAAATTTTTCTGCTATCTTCCAGGATTTGAATTTGAATTTGAATCCCAAAAAATATGTATTTATGCTGGAAGAGCTATAGCAATTTGACCTCGTCTTTCCTTCAAGCAGTGAAACAAAATTAAAACAATTCGCACAACACAACGTACTAATAAAAGCAATAGTCAAGTGAAAGCGTCAGCGGGCTCCATTTTTGAGATCTATGAGAAAATTTTCAGCGGTTTAGCTGGTTTCAATAAATGACAACCGTAAAACATGGGGGAAAATCCTCACCTTTTACAGGAAGCACCACTCTATTAACATTGTGTCTAGTGATGGACGGAATCGAATGGTTTTAAGAATCGAGTAATCTGTTCTCGAGTATTAGGCCTATAAAGAATCGACTGATGGATCGATTGAAAAAGTTATCTGATGAATGCAGGATCCAAGTAAGCTATGTGAGAACTCGAGTCGGTAGCCGAGATGTGAGAACTACTAAAACCTGGCTGGTTGGTTATTCGAATGCTGAGCACGGCAATATGATCATGTTACAAGATCTTTGCTATTGGTTCTTGCAATATGTGTGGCTCATCCATTCAGTGGACCACAAACCAATAGGGATTTGTTTCTCACAGCACTGCCAAATATTGCGTTAATCTCATTCTACTACTAGCATTCACAAAGTAAAGAGCCAAAAATAAATAGGCTGAGTCGTTTGCCCTGGGATCTACTGTTATGAATTGACAGTATGGTAACATTAAATTACCCTGTGCGTATGATAGCTGTGCATTCATATATATGCCTTTCTTGCCTGCAAAACTTATACCGCGTTAACGAAATTAACCGAAGTGATACGAATGCGTGATTACTTAAGAACTCGTGTTTACTTCACGCTTCTTCCATCATTAAATCATTCGAATACTTTTTATACGATTCTTGATATCTCGAAAACTTTCAAGAATCGAATAAATCCGATTTTTTCATTCGAGAACTCTCATCACCAGGGTCCGGATTCTGATGACCTAAAATTGTTTGAAAAGTGACCTTTAAAATGGCCCTAAATTTTAAAGAAAATGATTTAATAATTATAAAAAATGACCTAAAAACTGATATTTTATTTATAAAAAATTATTATTGTACGCACAAAGTTATAGACTATTTTGTACATTATTGTAAAAACTGTAAATTACTGTAATGTGAATGTTATTTTCTCACGGAAATTTATACTGGCACTGAGGCACTGGTGAGTCAAAATTCGGCACATCCTTTTGTGGTCTGCTGAGGGTAAACAGTAGTTTGCACTCTGAAATCCTAGCAGGTGGCAGACTCTGGTGCTAAGTCAAACTAATAACAATAGCAATATAATACAAAATTTTGGCGTTTCTTTGATTCTCACTTCCGACTGAGACATGTCAACACTTTAACGTTGAATTTTTCCTTCTTGCATTAAACAGACAACACTTCAAAGAATGCATCGCTAGCGACGAAAAAAGTTAATACTCTCAATGTAAATACATGAAAATGACTAAATAAGGAAGCAAATTACACGAAAATGACAAAATAATGACCTAAAATTGAAATAAATGCCCTAAAAATATAAAATGGCATAAAATGACATAAAATGACAAAAAATGATCTAATAAAAATGCATTCCTATAATCTAGAGGCCATGATTAGGATTTATTCACAAGTTGGCAATGTGTATGCAGCATCAATAAAAAGATGACATGTCATTAGAATCCGGGCCCTGCTCATCACTAATTATTATCATCTCTCCTTTTGTACAATTTAATCTTTATTGTGTTACATTTATACGTCAGGAACTGCGAAAGATTAAAATTCTCAAGTCATTTTGATAATGTATTTCTTAGGTTTACATTCTTTCCAAGTTCACATCATTCTCTTAATCAGATATTTAAGGTGAAATTCATTTTTCTTCTGTTTTACAATTTACCTCTAGCCCGAAGAAGCGTCTTCATTGCGGATCCCCTAGTCTTATAAAGCCACGCAAGGTCTCTTAACACTTTAATTCTAAACAAGTGTAATAGTGCCTATAAAGTAGAAAGGGGGACTTGGCATTAGCAAAATTGCAACCTGCTGTTCACGGTAATTGCGGTGCCTCACACCACAAAGTTGTAAAACTTCGCAACTCTCTACATTTTGAGAGCCATTTCTTATCTTACCCGTTCATCATGCGCTGTGCATATTTTAACAGTGGTTTTAGTCTGTGTTTACCACACCCTAAATTAGGACGATATTGTTCGTAAAGTAAAGTGATTGCAATTTATTTCCTTTTGAATAACCTCTTTAGTCTGAACTTCTGTTAGTAGCCTTCTTATACTTCTTCTCATTCTTTTTATTCTTACTTCTCCCATTACGGTCTCTCTTCATAATTTATCATCATATTTTCATGTTGGACTATTAACTCCTTTCGGAATACTTTATTAGCATGCTGGCTAGAAAATAAAATAGATTAAATTTTATGGATGAGGAGTGATGAAGACATTATTATGGCTGTTGGTTCGTAAAGTTTAATATATAATCTGAAATACCATAGAGCAAGGAATACTTCTTCGTAATATGATTAAGTGTTTAAGTCGGAGATGAAGGAGGATTTCAATATACTAAAAATACTGCAATAGAGCAGACCAGTTTAAACATACGGTACGGGAATCAATATCTCATCCACTGTAACAGTTCCAAGTAACTCATTCTGTATTGATAGTTGTAATGAAAGTAGTTATAGAAGAGAGAATAACATAAAGAAATATATAACCTGTACGCTGTTATCCGAGTATAAGGCATATCAATGTAAAGCATATGTAAGTAAAGGAAAATGCATACAAATTGGCGACGTTTATTTATTATTCCGGTTGAGAGATTCGTTGGTGCATAGATTCAATTTTTAATTGGAGTTGGCCGTGGTAGTAACTCTACACATTCACGTTCGAAGGTCGCTTTCTTATGCGCAGAGGCGAATGTTGGATTGTATTCCATTTACCTTATCCGAAGTAGGCTTAGGCCTCTTTCATATAAATGAAGAGAAAATTCTTATTGTCGTGTAATGTATGTCACAGCTGCCGCCGTGGCTGAGTCGGTAGCGCGCTTGCCTTCCACCCTGGCCCCTGGCGGTCCGGGTTCGATTCCCGGCCGGGTTGGGGAGTTCAAGTAGTGGAAGATCGTTTTCTCGGGTTCAGGATTGGGTGTTTGTGTTGTCTAGTCTTAAGTAGGGGACCGGAGCACCCCGGAAACTAATCTACTTCGAATATCCCCTTAAGAGATCACCAGAAGTCGCGTGCAACCCGATGGAACTACTTGTAATGTAGGAAATGAACTATAAAATTATATGAGCGACGTATGAGTTCAATAATAAACTGTAATGTGAAGAGAAAAAATCAAATCTCTTTTAATAGTATTGAACATTTCAAGGTTGCCAGTTTTAATGACGCTGGTTTAAAAACTCTTTCGAATGCATTTGATTTAATTTTTAATGTACCAAATTGTGTGTGTGTACATATATATATAGACATATATACTATTGATTACTATAATTGTGCTTATTTTAAAGTTATTGTTTATGTTGAATATATATAAAAAAGTAAAAGTATTTCTCTATCACTCAAATTTTTTAAAAGAGGTTTCTTTTCCTGAGATGTTTAACCCATTCTTGCAAGAGAAATCCTGTGGTTAAGCACCCGATGGACAAATCGAATAAGAACTGGCTTGTTCCTTTGTTTTTACTTTTCAAAATATGATTTTCGTGAAAGTACAATATAAAAGCTACAGTTTTTTTCATCTTACGATAGCATAAATTATATGATTATTATAATGTTTAAAAATTTGTCAAGTAAATTGCAAAACTGTAGAGTCATAAATCCTTCATTAATTTCTTCAGTTATTTTCTAAAAATAAGAATTAAAGAGATTAACTGTCATTACATTTTTTGTAGATAAATATGTCTCTTTGGGGTAAAACACTTATTCATTACTAGTCTAATGTTACATTATATTATAAAACCTTTAAAGCTACGGAGCCTAGTACTTTTGTTTCCGGGGTTATGAAAGTGCCCTAATATTATTTCAAAGAAGTTAATATAATGTATTGCATTGTTAGGATGTAATTCTTATTGGCTTCCCTGCATACGTTCATTAGTGTTTGGAATTTATGGTACTTAAAAATGGTATTTTAGGCATCAACGAAAGGAAAAATAGGGCAATAAACGCCACTGAACTAATTATATTGAGTAAATAAATCCTATATGCAAAATAGCTCTCTGAATACAATTACACTCTTTCTTTCTTTATCTTAGTTTCATCTCTCCCTTTTAGGATTTAAGCGACCCAAGCCGCCCGGTCTATAATTGCACTCGAAAGATTAAATTAAGCCATTTTTTTTATAATTATTCATAATCATAGATAAACTAAACATTCTCTTCCACATCATTCTCATCATTCTGTTAGAAATCTAAAATTAAAATAACATATTTTAAACAATGGAAGAAATGCCATCAGTTGAAATCAGACCTTCAAAGACCTCAAAATTGTAATTTTTCTGTAAGAAAACACAACATTGTATTCTTATAAAAAAATTTAAATCTTTTGAATTTTCGACTGATTAATCTGAAATAATATTTATTTTGAAATTGGTTTCTTTTGAATTAAATCAGGAACTTTGGACGTAGAAAATAATGTGGTTGCATATTACATTAATTTAGGGATATTATAACATAAATTTAATGACAATTCCTAGTCGCGAACTAAGACATTTTTCAATACTGTTAAGATAATGCTGAAATATTTGTTTACAAAGGTAAAAACAAATGGAAATAAAAATATACAAATGGCAAGAAGGAAAAAAATATACAAAATAAAACTTTACCAGAAGGCTTTATTTATGCCACACTTTGGACACATTTACCAGTAGTCACATTTAAACAAAATAAGCATTTTCCTAAACTTCCGATGCCCATACATCACACATAGTCCTAGTGTAGGCTATACTAGTAGCCTACGAATGTCTGTACGTATTGAAAACACAGTGAAGGGCTGCCGTAGAATCCCCCCCCCCAACTCGACATGTTTACACATATCCGTCTCCGGGGAGAAACGTTTCACTATTTATTGCCCAATAAATTCACCGACTTCAATAATAAATGACGTGCTATTACCGCAATCCCATAATCCCTCAAACCAGAAAAACATTATTATTCACATATAACGAATTATTAGCAACTCAGTAAATTACATTAAATTAGAAGCGTTTTAATGATGTTTTATGCCTCTTCCATATCAAAATAAACTTCAGTAAAATTTAATAGAAGTGATTTCAGGTTAAAACCCGTTTTCAGGACTTCGGTTTGAGCTGCTGAATATAAGTTGGAGTAATCTAATGCTTTTATTATAAATCTATGAAGTGAAATAGTTATTTATGACCCAAGTGTTAAAAATAAGATTTTATTTTGCGAAGTAAGTAATGTTTGCGAAACAACCCCGTGAGGGCGAGGGCGAGTTAAGAAATCCTACGAGCAATATATAATAATTTTATCACATGTATCATACACTATTGTTGGACAGCCGTTAATATTTGTCAAATAATAACAAATATTACATTTATTTTAATAAATACCCCCACTAGACTCTAGCTTTGCTCATGGTGCTGCCATCTAGTAGGCCTATGCACGTAGCGCTACGCAAACAGAGGTTATTGGTTTTCTAGGTCGCTGCTGCCAACATACGAATTTTAGTGAAACCACCAAGTAAGACTATTTTTACGAGCACCGTGAGAAAAATAACATTTAAAAATACATAATGAATTTTAACATTTTAAATTTTTATCAAACTGTTTCTATTTAATAATCATATGCAGATATTTTAAACCAAAAGAGTATTTTCCTTGTGACGGATACCAAAGTTGGTAACCATGGAGTGTTATAATTTTATACCACTCAGGCCCGGTTGCATAAAGCTTCAGATATCTATTAGACAGCTATTTGTTCTGTGCATTTCATCTGCTGAATAAATCCCCTCCCGTTTCCGAAAACGAATAAGCTCCTTTGATAACTATCTGTCTGATAAATTAGTCGACCTCTTCGTCAATAGATGGAGACACGATGTAAACTGTAATATCAAATTGGCCGTGATTGAGTAGAGAGCCACAGCAGCCAATGGGAACGCTTCTCTTTTTTGTATTCAAAATAGCTGAAATTTCTGTCTGCTATTTTTTCTCTGGTAAAATTAATATAAAACGTGAGAGAAACTTCGGTAATTTGGACTTCCAGATTTAAGCATTCGAGAAAATATCACCCATCACAACATGAAAACTACCAAGTGCATAAAACGTAACGCATTAATTAGGCCTATAGCTGATTTACCACTGAGAAAGGAATGCTTCGATTTGTTCTCACATCTTAATGGTGACCTATTTAATGTTGAGAAATTCATGTTTCCAGTTGTTTCTTATTCCAAATGATGGCTTATATATCATAATGGTCATTGCTATGACAGCCTGTTCCTTTTCCGAAACTCAAATTCGTCGTTCGCTTATATTCGGAATATTTCTTTCGGGGAATATTTGTGTTGTATATATCTAGGCCTTGTTTATCATCTTATGATGAAGTTGACGAGGAAGAAGGTATTAATATTCGTGTTGCAAAAAAGCAATTTCTTCTTCATAAAAGTGTTACATCTGAAAATGAAATTAATATACAACTTTCCGAAGGGATTACTCTACTTCTTTCAGGGAATATTTGCTTCTATATAGACCTAGGCCTTACCGTATATGATATGACAATAAAGATGACGAGCAAGAACATTATATGAATTAATGTTCACGCTGTAAAAAATGGCAGTATGTTGTTCATAAAAGTGTTACAACAGAAGTTGAAATTAATACCGGTAAACGATGGATACTAGACTAATAGCCAGGGCTATAACCAAGTTCATCTAACCGATAATACATTACAATTTTTCTCGTGTTATGAATTGTTTCATATCAAATTAATAACCAATGCCAGCAACATCACTATTTCATTTTTAATACCATAACACGCTAGTAACATCATGTAGAATAAAATTCTTACATAATAACCAAACGTACATTCATATTAATTAAGGCTGAAAATCGATTAAAATTTTTAATCGAGTTAACGCTTGACTTTAATTGATTAATCGACTGATTAATCGACAAACAGGTCGGTATTTTAAACGAAACCAAAGTGTATATTTAATATTGTTTTACACGTTTAATAACTACTACACTACAGATAATCAGAAGAAATCCTGAATTAATGAATACCATTATTAGTTAACTAATGAACAAATATATACAAAACTTACATTTCCGGTTACTTTTTCAGTCAAGACTTGAGACACACGAGTTTGTCGACATTTGAATGTTCAAGACACGATCGTAGCTTGTTTACAATAGCCTAATACCGGCAGCACTAAAAACTCTCTCACTCGGCACTGAGAAAGGAGTTTGGTCATTTGACCCATTTCTCGAAAAACGTTTTTCAGAATTCGACTAAACCGATTAATCGGAAAATGTAATTGATCGACAAAGAAATATTTAATCGATTAATCGGACCCATTAATCGATTAATCGGTACAGCCCTAATATTAATGTATAAATGTATAATAACTTGTCGAGTGTTTCATCGGATGGATAACCGTCATCTGACGTTTCAGAAACGCTGATCAATGAATTTATGCAATAAGTGGCATCATTTTCTCCTTTTAATTAATATCATCTACGGTTAAAAACGCTTCTTTTACCTTCGACTGTCTAAATAGAAGTGTTTGCTATTTCACCTACTATTGGTACTTAAAAGGTGTCCTTATTAATTAACTTATTGTTGTTTTTTATTTTTTATTTTTTATTAGTTCAAAACAGGCCGAGGTTATTGGTGCAGTACAAATAGAAACGTGCCTTCTTTTAAGAAACGAACTACATCAGGCTCCCATATCGTACATGTACAGAGATTTACGGGATATTGTAAGTACCTCATTATAAAGAAGAAATAGTCACCGAATAAAATTATAACCTTTTTATCTCTTAGAAATTAATTTCTTAACAACTAAAATGTTTATGGTAGTAGGCCTATTATAGCTATTATATTCAAGATTCTGGCTTTTTTTAAACTGACGCTATGTTTTGATTTGGGTGTAGAGTCGAACGAAAGCTAAAAAAATAACGGAATACCAGTACACCAAAGTACACCAAATCAATAAATGTATTGTTAGACATGGTAAATGGTAAACAAAAGTAATCATATTATACAATATAAATGTAATGCACCAGTTATGTCTCATAATTCGAAGTTCGACTTCAGTTGACAATTATATTTTCTGTAAAAAAAAAATACGTTTTCTAATAAGCAACTTATTTAATATTTTTTTTTTTGTTTCCACGGCGGGGATATACATATGAGTAGGTTCCCATTATGCTTATTGTATTGCAAAATTATTTTTTTTAGAAAATAACAAGACTTACATTGTAATATCAACAACTCGTCAGTGTTGTAAACACGGTGAACTGACACCATTTTAATGAACTGGCCTATATTCTCCGTACAACTCAAGCAGTCCCAATTGAATTATGTTTTATTTCCTCATGTTTTATTTTAATTTGCTTTTGTGCCACTGTTTTGCCCATTTGAGTTGTTAATATGCAATCATTGTGTAGTCTGTCACATACTGGATTAACAGCAGAATGGCCACTTGATAATTCTATGCAGTGAATCATATTTTGTTTTCATGCCGATAGGTGCAACCGGATTTGCGCCAGAGATAATAGCTCCATTTAGAGTTAAATTGCGGATTAAATAATACATGTGCAGTATTTGCATCCTTTTAGAACCATATTCCAAAGCACGGGGAATTAAGTTAAACAACACAAAGTGTTGTTATGAGAGTGGAAATATGAACATATTAGCTTTAGAGATGACGTACGCTAATATTCAGGTGAAATTAAAGGATATAAAAACTGGAAATTCAGTTGATATTGTATTGAAAAAAATAGTTAACACATTTCTTGCTCAAGTAAATACCATAAGCATTGTTCAGTAGTCGGGATACTTAATTGTTGATAAGCAGCTTAATGAAGTTTGCCGCTGTGCATCTCAAGACCAGTGAAGATGACCTTTATACTTCGTTCTCTCTCACTATCTCTTTCTCTTTCTTTCTCTCTTTTCTTTCTCTTTCTTTCTCTCTTTTCTTTCTCTTTCTCTTTCTCTTTCTCTTTCTCTTTCTCTTTCTCTCATTTCTTTCTTTCTCTTTCTCTTTCTCTCTATTTATTTCTTTTTATATTTTTTCTGTATTTTTCTTTTTCTCTTTCTTTCCTTTCCTTTCCTTTCCTGTTTCTTTCTTTTAGTTCAGATGTCTCTAAGGCTGGCGTGATATGATTACTCTGAGGAATGTCACTATGCCGGGTATTCTTTAGGTACTAATTTTAAGAATATTTAGATTCTAAAATTGCAATTCATTATAAGATTAGAGAACAATTGACTAATTTTAAATACATGGGGTGCGACGTAATCTACTTATATTATCTTTCTCAGGATGTTAAAAAAAAGAAAATCCAATCAACTTGTAGTAGCAAAATGTGTTGAGTTCTGAAAAGTAAAATAGGAATAGACACGAAGTTGAATTGAAAGTCGAGTTCTTGCCAACAAATATTGTAATAAGATAATTTTATGAAAAGAGGATTGAAGACAGGTGAAAGTTTTTACAAGAAAAGTATTGCAATAAAATCATTTTATTAGACGAGGATTAATTGAAATTATTTAAAAAAAAATAGAAGATATTTTATGGGGTGTGCATGTAGAAGGAATGAAGTACCAGAGGATCTCAAGTAGACAGCAAAACTTAGCCTAAAGGTGTATGAAGTCAAATATGGCGTCCAAGGAAATGTATACCTTTGAAGCCAGAACAAGCAGTACAGCTAATACCATGGAAAGAAGATGAAGAAGAAGATGATGATGATGTTGATGATGACCAGGAAAAAGGACAAGACGAAAACGGATTAAAAAATATCAAGGAAAACTGACGTTAAAAACAAAAAGAGAGAATTCACTTAACTTAATGTTAACACAGTCTTCATTTCAATATTGACATTCATTGGTGATTTTATTAGAACTACAAGGGAAATATTTATATATTGACTGCACTTATTGTAATTAGGTACTATAATCTGTATTATCTTATATATATACAGGGTGAATCACGTAAAACTTGCACCGCAGATATATCGGACATGGAATGTGCTATTGACGTACTGTTTTTACAGCATTGATTGGTAGTCAGGGGCTCGTATTGATAATTGCCCATAACTGTATTAGTTAAATTAATTATGAAAATAGTATGCAATTGTAGAAGTAATCAATATAGAGCATGCCAGGTTACAAGGCTAGAGAACAATTCATTGCTGAGAAAAAAAAAAAAAGAACTTCACCTATTTTTTAGCATCGAAAGCTGTATGTCCCCCCTTAAGTGAAATGGAGTTTCAAAATTTATATACGCACATACTTTATGTGCTGGATATCCTAAAAGTGTTCATACAGGGCTTTTACTTGCACACCCCTTTGGGATTGTCCTTTTTAGTACGATGAGTTTATAATAGTCTACGTTATAAAATGGATATCCACGTGCCTGTTTGTGTGAAAATGAGAAAAAGAGTGAATGTAGGTGTGTATGTGGGGGTGGGGTATTTGCATATAGGTATATGCAAATGCGGAATATAATAACATAGAGTCTGAAATGACGTTTACGTTGAACATGTCTGCCTATCACTTGAAAGTGTCAGGTTGTCAGAGAGTGTTCGAACACAGATTTCATCCAGTGAAATTCGCGCCTAGCAGAATTTTTCAACACTCACAGCCCCATTTGTTCGTCATCAGGTTCCTTTGTAAATCAACCAAGCACGAAGAAAATGACTATTTTCCTTACAGTAGGCTTGCTATTATTACTACCACTAAAATTTATAGTTTAATTAGATGTATATCACCACAAGCTGATTAATCTAACTGTTTATAAAACACAAGGAATGACTCATTCAATATGATGCTTATTGGAATACCTTTCGTACTGGGTTCGATCTTGATAGAACAGTCAATGTCACACAGGATTTATGTTCCCGAGTTTGCAGGTTGAAGACTTTTTTGGTGCATAAATGATAATGTTCCATATCTTTAGATTTAGAGGTACAAGTAAGTAAAGGAATTCCTGCGCTACAAAATGTTTACACATAAGTAACAGTGTACAACCGTCGTTAAATATTCATAACAAACATATATATTGTACTTTCCGTAGCAAATGGACTTCGACTATTAATTTTTAATTTGATGTCAGGACGCTACTGTTATCATAAGCCCGTATTTCTTTTTTATTATACCAAAACCTATGAATATCTTATTTTGTTAAAAATTCAGGTTGGTAATGAAATATTGAGTTATAGTTATGTACTAAATGCTAGATTTGATGAGCTTTTATAAATCAATAAATACTGTTTTCTTGGATAAATGATCGTAGCGTGATAGCTGTTTACATGTAGGTTTAAAAATTGATTAAGTTTGTCACTGTAAAGGAAAGACTGGCAACTTATTCGTGACCAGTATTATGATCGTGAAAACCTCTTCTTATAGGCCTATATACAGCAAACATTCGAAATTATGAAATGAAAAGTCCGCCCTACGATATAGTTTCAAAACACTCGCGAACATTATTAAGTGCCAGATAGGTACCTTATGAGATTGTGTGGGGACGGGAAAATGTAAATCTGCTTATCTGTCTGTCCGTGTGTCTGTACGCGCGATAACTCAAATACGCTTTATCAGATTTTATGAAATTTGGTACACGCATGTATAGGCTAACATCCATGGGAAGAAGCCTATTGATATTGGACCAAATCGGGTTTCGGCACCTGAGTAATGCCCAATTTAGTGCTTGTTTTATGGTAATACTAGCATGTGCCCGGCTTCGCCCGCGATAATTACTGTTTTTCAAAAATTAAAAATTAAAAAAATTAAGAGCATAATAGTTAAATCATTATATTTATTAACACCCAAATCACGTAGGCTACATAGCCCGATTAGAGAACGTCGCCTGGTAAAAGCGACCTCAGATTCGAGTTCCTTGGCCCAGAAAACCCTTGTATAGTGAGTTTCGTCCAAATCGAACAATGTTTGACCATATTTAGGCCTATATTGATTATCCCTCTTCCATGTAGGTTGAAAATTTCATACGTCTACGGGCCTTGACATTCTAAACAAATGAATCGTCCAGGATGGACTTACAAAATCAATCGATCGAGTTCCCTGGCCCAGAAAACCCCTGCATAGTGAGTTCCGTCTAAACCGATCAATGTCTGTCCATTTAGGCCTATAGGCTATTCATTATCCCTCTTCCGTCTATGTTGAAAATATCAGATATCTGCGTGCCCTGACATTATAAACAATGAATCGACCAGCGTGGGCTTACAACATTCAGGCGATCGCGATGCTTTTATTTCGAAGGTTTGACAAAAACAGCCAAAGCCAACTGTAATTAATTTGACATTGAAAATAATGTAGCCTATTACTAAAAACTGATGCTTCGAAAACGCAAAAAAATGCACGGTTTCTGCCCGTTTTTCACTCATAACTCACGAACGAAAGCGAAAATTAAAATTGCGGCTTCGAGGTGCATTTTCCAACTCTTCAGTCCAACTATGTTTAAAATTTCAGATCTCTGCGTTCAGTAGATTTTGCTGGGCATCGCGGACAGACAAAAGGACAAACACTTCCTTTTATTAATATAGATATTAAAAAGTATTTATTAAATGCAAATCAGTTCTCATGGCAGCATATGGTTTTACAGTCTTCATATACGGCTTTTGAAGTTGCAATACAGGTAGCTTTGACAAATAACACTACCCACACAATCTTTCACATATGTTTATCAAACTTTAGACCTTTGTTTTTCCGTAAGTCCTGCTTAGTGAAACGATCTGGAGCTTAACTCGGAAATCGATTACAAAAATAACATATCTTATTGCAATTATCACTGATTAAACAAAAGCATTCTTGCACTTGGTTACATCAGTTTACCTGAATTTACTTTTATATATTTGAAATTAATGTTATTTTGGTAAGACTAACTATATTAATAATGGGATTTTAAAGGTGGGATATAATAATATTAGAGGTGAACTGTGAATGCTGATAGCTTCAGCTTATTTTTGTAGACTAAGTTAAATACTATACAATTTTATCTAATTATTAGAAGACTTTTTTCAATTCTAACCATAGAAGAAGTAGTTGTAGTTAAGAAATAGTTAAGACTTCTCTTAAAAATGTGAACTACTTAGCTAACTTTCATTTTCCATACAAATATAAGCCAGCACAATCAATGTCAAATAGGATAAATGCTATTCTAAATAAATATTCAAATTAAAGAGAACACTGATCACTTTGTTTCTTGCAAACGGCGGCCATCGATAGATAAATAGATAGATCAATTCTGCCTGAGGATACTGTTATACGTAGGCTATAAGCACGTCAAGTTATAAAAATCTAGTCCAGGCAATATTGCGAGTCATCAGAGCATACTCCACCGTCTCTACAGACGCCCTTATCACCATCGCAGGGGTAGTGCCAGCAGATCTGCTGCTAGACGAAAGGGTCGTGGCTTACGACCTAAAGAAAGGTCTGCCTACACAAATAGGCCAGCTCCAGGTAACAGAAGCTACCTATAGAGACAGAACAAGCTCCCAGCTCAAAAGCCTCCTCAGATGGCAAACCATCAGCCAGTGGGAGCGCCGATGGCAGACCACTCCGAATGGGCTCCTCACAAAGAGCTTTTTCCCCAGCGTCAGGACGAGGATCCAGCAGAAGTGGATATCCCCAGACTTCGCGACTGCGCAGCTCTACACGGGCCATGGCCTCTTCCTGGCAAATTTGGCGAGGTTCAACCTGGCCGACGACAGTCTGTGTTGCTGCGAAGACTGTGAGGAGCACACAGCCTACCACGCGCTGTACACCTGCCCACGCCATAGGGAAGCCAGGCGCGAACTGATACGCATCGCCACGGCGGAAGGAGTACAATGGGCGCCGGAGCTGAGCTACTGGACCAGTAGAACGACCCACGAGGCCTTCAAGACTTTTGCTCGACGTGTCATCGAAGAGAGAAGAAATTCAGAAGAAGACTAACTCTGATTCCATAGTGAACATAAACATTTTGTTGTCTTCTCTTTAACTCGCTCACGATTTCACTCTTTTGTATATATTAATTCTGTATAAGACTTTGACTTCCTGATTGCCATGTTACTGTGTTGTAAACATTCACCCTTCAGCAATTCATCATTCACCTCATTATCCTCTAAGTATGTACAGACGGTCATTTTATTGTGTTGTAAATATTCACCCTCCGCTAATTCATCACTCACCTTACCATCATCTTCTATATGTACACTGATTCCTCCCAGTTTATGTAATTCTAGTGTGTTGCAAATATTCGCCCTGCATTAACTCATCATTCACCTCATCGTCATCTTCTACATATGTACTGACTGCTTCTGATTTATTGCCATTGTACCATGTTGTAAATATTCACCCTTCGCTAATTCATCACTCACATCATCATCATCTACACTTACACCGAAGTCTTGATACCAAGATAGCAAACTGTATGTAAATATTAGTCTATGTATTATCTGTATTCTCCCCAGTAGTGTAGCCTCCGGCTGTGGGACTCTGGGTCAACTATGGTCAAATAAATAATAAAATAATAATAATAACTACCAGGCTTGAAAATTCATAGAATTCACTTACACTATAGAATGGACAGGTTGTCAATGCTGCTCTGACCCGTCTCCTAAAAAATTGCACAGGCAAATGTGCCTATTACCCGGGAGTTTATTCAACATGTGGTAAGATAAAAATTCAAAACTTTTATAGGTTGAGAATATTATAAGAGAAAAATTCCTCCGACACTAGGACTTGAACCTAGGACCCTTGGCTATTCGCGCCAATGCTCTACCAACTGAGCTAAGTCGGAGTTCAATTCACAGCGCCAGGTGGAACCTCTCTCCTATGACTGATTGCCAGATAGAGAGAGGTTCCATCTGGCGCTGTGAATTGAACTCCGGCTTAGCTCAGTTGGTAGAGCATTGGCGCGAATAGCCAAAGGTCCTGGGTCCTAGTCCCAGTGTTGGAGGAATTTTTCTCCTATAATATTCTCATGTAATGTCCAACAGAGACAATAATTATGTGGTTCGTGAATGCTTATATACCTGTTATAGGTTGTTGTGTATTTGCATTTATTGATATAAAAAATACGTTATTTGGAAATGGTTGTTTTAAAGTTGTTTTCTCTTCTTAATATTCTGGAATTAGGCTTGTTCATTTTAATTTAATCTCACGAGCTCAAGAGGCTTCTGCAAAGTTTTCCCCTCAAACCTTTCCAAAATCTCAAGAGAAAGTAAAAGACGCTAGTGGGAAATGAAATGGCTTGCATTGTAAAATTTGTGAACCTTGACCGAAGTAACAGTAGATATCCCACAACAGATGTTTTGTGTTATTTCTATCACACAGAAGGAAAGCAGCAGAAGCTGAAGATAAAAAGGGGCGCAATTTCGCGGTATTGCAAAGGCTTTATAGAGGATGTGAATGGATTTAGTCGTACCACCGCCCCCCCCCCCCCCGTGTCACGAGAGGAAAAAAGGCTTAGGGATTAGAGTTCACCTCATCCTCCTATGTCGTATCATCTCTGGGTCTTGTTGAGGGGAAGTCGTGACCCGGATATACAAAGAGACTGTAAGCTATTTTAACATGGACTGACACCTCTGGTTTATTGATATGCTTTCTACCAGAATTCAGATCAGGTTTGCTTCGTACTGAAAACATTAGCTAAAGTTTTCTCTATTACTTTTCTTTGTTTGCCAGTTGGAATTCTTTTCTCTGTGTTGGTGCTTGACCCTTCTCATTAGCCATGTTGTTCATGTGCGGGAGCAGTTGGATATAGGTCGGCTCTCTTTCTGTCCAGGATTAAAGCTAAACTTTCACGATTTTCAACATTTCCAGGCAATAAGGCGTAAAATGTACAATCTTTTCCGAAAAACTCAACTTGTTCTGTTGAATTTCTTACACCAAAATATTTCAGATTGATGTCTTGTTCATTTAAAACTTGTGTTGCTATTCAATAACAGGCGAAATATTCATTAATAATTTGGCGAATCAATAGGCTATAGGTGATATACAAAGTGAAAAAGAAAATTGAATATGGGTCATGTAGAGCAGATAATTTGAAATCACTTGAACAGGGAAGGAATAAGAAATTAATGAAAACGAGATTTTACAGATAGAACCATGAGTAGGAAGGAATATTCTGTGGTGTCATATCGCAAGGCTGGAACTGAGTACCAGGAGCAGTCCTGGAGGTAAAGGCGGTCGGTGTGTAAGGTTGACAACCTTATCACCTTCACGTGCCGAATGTCTAAAATCTGGGGCCTCAACCTCCTGGAACCCCTGGGTCTCCATGGCCTGTATAGGGAACACTTTACTTTTTACTTTTTATCTTACATAAGGAGTGGAAGCAGTCAGTTCATCGGTGAACTCATGAGTGCAAAACAAGTTACAAAAATTACAAATTATACATATATACAAATTTTTAAAATGTGAAGTCACTTTAACAAGAAAAATGTCAAAAATGAATGGCAACGAGATTTTACAGACAGAAGGAAAATCCTATGCGAATATAATAGATTGAAAGTATCGTTAGTTAAAGAAATTTTATTGCTACACTATAAATTTAAATACATTTCAGCTGTAGTGAATTTTATGAGTATATTTTGAAAAATAAGAACCTTTCCCTGATATATAACAAAGTCAAAACAATATAACTGGTTGGTAAATCATTGAAAATAAACTTGTTTCTTTATATTTGTACTTATCCCTCTTAACTATTGTCCCGATTTCACTTGCCGTATATATGGTAATTCTATATGGAAACGGGAAAACTTAATAAAACTTATTTTACACCCTGAAAAATCCAGCCGAGTTTGAATCCCCACCACATGTCTGCACCACCGAGGTCGACTTCGAGGAATTTGTAATTATTTTGATCCTTTTATCGTGTGGTCACTCCATCCCATACAGAAGAAGGCAGTAGATTACCACAATGGTATAATACTTACTTTAGTATATTTTGCGCGAGTCTTAATTCTAATCCCATATCTTTGCCCTGGTTTCAGCCAGCCTTCGAGGTGATCACCTCTGAATAGAATCCCAATTTCGATTAAAGTTAGAATTTCAGTTATTTCTTGTCTGGTTGCTTCATTTTTGCAGTGAATATGTCATCGAATTTGCAAGTGCTTGAAACAGTCACAGCCCCTTGGGCGCTGAGCACATTATCAAGCTGCCTGCACACCAGAATCTGGAGGAGTGACAAGCTAGCTCGTGCAGAACTGACTCAAGAGAATGAAAAAGCGAGAGAACACCTTCAACAGAATTTCCCTTAACATGAATGAGATCAACTTATGCATTCACGATGAATAACAGTCGTTAAAAACGAGCTCATGTGCTGCAATATACTGAATGGAGCTACCGCAGAAAGTGTCATGCCATTAGTCTATTACTACACCCGAAACATTTTCTATGAAACCTATTTCTTTAGAGGATTTAAACCATTTTCATTGATTCATAGGAGACCTTAAAATAAAATGTAGTGTGCTTACCTATGGCAAACATTCTACATGAATGCATTCATTTGTAAAAATAGGTATTTGCATTCATCGAAGTTAATTAGCGTCCTTTGTAGCTAAAACCTAGAAATCCCCTACACGTCCCCCATTCATAACTACTTGTAAAAGAGTAGGCCTATGCAAAAGTTATGTAGGCCTATGGTTACTCGGTCTGGGCAATGCTCTTTACAACTGAAAAACAAAGTTGCTTTTAATTATAACTTTCAACGACGCAATAAAATATAAAGGAAAAGCTGATATAAAAACAAACGTTGACTTGAAATATACATATAAAATTCTTCCAAATGTTTGATATTAGAAAATTCTGTGCGAAGTTTTAGTCTTTCTTTTCCACTACAAAAGCTTTTCAGTTGGATATTATTAACTTGGTGAATGTGTATGTACCAGGGAAAAACTAGTAATTTTGATTATACAGTCGAAATCGTTTATAACGACATTGCTTATAACGGCAACGGGTATAACTGCGAAATCTAACGGTCCCGTCTAAATTCTATAAGAACTCTGTATTTAAAACAATCTCTTAGTAGCCTACGACCTTATTTATTACGACATATTCCATGAAACGATGTATTTTATAACATTTTTGGATAAATGTATCGCCTATAACGTCCAATGTTTATTTTTTGTTTTTATTGCGGAAGACAATGTAGGCCTAACGCTTATCTTTAAACTCTTGTTTTCAGTAAATATTGTGGATTTCAAATCAGTATGTCTGTTAAGTAGTCAAGGCAAGCATCGTTGTCACGATGTCACTAAAGAAAAGGAAGAGAAGTCACACATAATATGAAGAATAGAAAAACGGGAAAACTTCAGCATCGCGAAGTGTATGTCATTTTGTGGTTATGTAATGTGTTGAATTCTTCTAATGTGTAATTTGTACAGTACATCACGTTTGTACAACAATGAAAAACGAGAAATAGGAGAAAGTGTATCCTTCGTAATTTACAGAATTGCACTTGCTGTAGGAGAGTAGGTAATTAGGTTACATGCAGTGATTTGTGAATATGGATTTGGAACTTATGGATTTGAAAAGTTTAGGAAAAAATCCAGTTTGTGCAGCTATCAGCTATAACGACCGTAAATTGGCGGTTCCTCCGGAGTTGTTATAACCGGTTTTGACTGTATATAATTTTCATTATAGGCTATGGGGAATGGGCATTGACTACTTTAAAAAGTGAGTGAACTTTTAATTTTTTTTACATATACAAATAAGAGGACTTAAGCGAATGCATCATGCTACTGTAATGTATTGCGGTAGTTTTAAGCATGAAAACATACATACCCACTATGATCCCTTAAAGTTCGGTACGGATGGGCAATATTCCCCAAAGCTTCCAGCGGCTCCTTGTTGGTATTCTCCGGCGTTTTTTCCTCCTATAAAGACTATTGTGACGTAAGAATGCTTTTCACATCTTGCCATATCCATTCTGCATGGCGGCTGATTTAACTAAATTACCATCGCCTCTGTTCGTATAACCGCACATCACAATGCTACTAAATGATGAGTCCTTATTCCAGAGATGCCACTCTCTCCCGTAACTTACATCATCTTATGTTACCGTCGCCTTACTTTGAGAAAAAAAGTTTCCATGTCTTATGCTCCATCTTTCGTACAGGTCTATATAGACTATATATAATATAGATAACACTGTGAGCCTGATACAATGTACCACGCCCTCTATACATGCGCGAGATATAGGGAAGCACATATTAACCTAAGAGAGGTAGCCAAACAAGCAGGCGAAGTATGGCCACCAGAACTTAGTTTTTGAACAACAAAGGGAGCTAACACTGCTTTCAGAACATTCACACGCCATGTGATAGAAAGCAGGAAAGAACAAGAACAAGATGATGCCTAAGACACACCGAATTTGAGACGAATCCACCTTGGGGGAATGCTCAGATCCCCTGGGGCCTTACCGAGCAAGACGGATATGACAGATTGTCCAAGACTTGCCTCGGAAGCTGCGGGATAGCCTCGCATCAACCGATCTGAGTGAGGTTTTTGCGGGGTTTCCCTCACTCTATAATGTGAATACCAGATCGTGGTCACGCCTCCCGCGACAAAGTTGGTAGTTCTTTTGGTTGGTAGCTCACAGTAGGATTTTAAACGGAACGGTAGCTCAGAAGCTTCATAAGTTTGGCGACCACTGTAGTGTAGAGCATCAAATTCTGCGTCTACTGAGTACCAACATTCAAGGTAGCCTACGTACCAACATTTTTAGTTTCGGTCAAGTACACCTCTCGAAATTGGCAATCTCCCGATGTCCGTTGTTAAAATAAAAAAAAAGTATAATCAACTTTTTAGTCCTATGCTTATACAGGATCTTTATTATAAGTTGAGACGGGGTGTTTTCACTCTCCGCTACGGAGTCCGCATTAGCCGCGGGCGGCACGCGCGCGGCTTCCCTGCTTAAAGTGTAGGCTATATAAAGTATTACATCTTACCTTATAACATATGTTGGAAGTGTCGTCCTTCCTGTGTTATACAGGCATTGTAGGCCTATCTGGAAACCACATTCTGGCTGACGCGAGTGAGTTTATCGAACAAATCCTCACACATTGGAGGAGCTGAAAGAAAACATTACGAATGAAATTAGGGGCATTACAGTGGATGAACTCACTCGCGTCAGCCAGAATGTGGTTTCTAGATACAATGCCTGTATAACAAAGGAAGGACGACACTTCCAACATATGTTATAAGGTAAGCCCACAGTATAGTATAACAGTAGCGAAGCTCTAATGAAAGGAAAATGCATCCTTTTGACAGATCGTGCGACACTAGCACCCCAAGCGGCCAGCAGGATGGAACTAGCAAACAGCCATTTCCAGCATTGGAAAGATACGAATATATGGCTGTATTTCTTCTTATTTTTAAAATTACCAGAACGAGATTATTACCGGAAAGGCATACTGGTAAACTCACCAAATCATAGACTTTATGGTAATATAAAGAAGTTGTAGTTTCAAGATCGATGACATTGTATATCTTATAAAGTATCAGACCGGTTTCCGTCCACCATATAAGCTACATCCCTAAGACAAATATTCAAGAATTTAATTGACCTACTACTAACATATACTGTACTTACACTGAAAATTCTGACAAATAAGAAAACTTAATAATTTCAATAAGCCTGTAGTAGTACTAGTTCAGAAATTAGGAGGGAAAGTAAAGTTCTATAGGCATATAGCACGATAGGCCTATGGTCAGTATCAGATGCAATAGCAAAACACTTTTGTCTTTTTCTTCATTTTGTTAAACACGATAAATTATTAAAAAGTAAAGGATTAAACACGTTATCTTTATTCTCGACAGTTTAATTTTGTTAAATTCAATTATATAGGCCTAACATAACCTCGTGTTAAAACATTTTTAAAATTAGTATGGTCAGGTGGGGTATTTGTAAAGAGGCCTATATATTTAGAAACCTTTGCTTCGTTAGGATTTTCATTTATGATATACATATAAAAATAAGGGTTTAGTTTCCCACTCTACTGGATTTCCACACGCGATGTTCGGCGTTGGTATGCGGGCTCTGGCTTGCAGACCAACACTCCCATTGGCTGCCAACGACCTTGCATGCCATTGGTCTGTTCCATACGGTCCTGCAACCTCTACATAAAGCTAAATAATGCAAAACACTAACCACATTAGTTAAGTAGCGAGCGGAGGCGGCAGCCGAAGCGAAGCGCCCTTGCATTTTCGAATAATGTACGATACACTGTTTGTCGGTTTCGAAAATGTGGCATATAATATCTTCGGAGATTTGTCTGACCTTTATCGCACCACGTGACCCATCGGATTCTTCCCAGCATGCACTGCGCTGTCTCTAGCAGCTGATTCTTTATTATTGTGATTCCTTTCTGAGCGCCATTTTAGGTTAGTTTTTTGTGAACTTCTTACCGATTTTACCCATATTTAAAATATTCTTAGAAACAAAATGTGCCTATATATGGATTCTAAAACTTCTGGAGAGTAATAAAACATGAAATTTCGCTGTTTTTCGTAAATAAATAAAAAATTAACGAATCCAGTAGAATGGGAAACTAACCCCAAAAATAATTAATTGTATATAGCATTTACAAGCCATTTTCTGCTCCTAAAATTAAAAGAAATAGGAGTAAATACACTAGTATGGATGCAAGCATGATAATCACAAATTTGCAGTTTAATTTCACAAATAACTGTTTTTGCTTACCTCTCAGGATCTTTAGGGAACCTGAAGAAAGATAAATCGGGAGAATTCCTTTGGCTGTTGGTGCAATTTATAGCACCACAAGCATTTCCATAAAATATTGTTGACATTTTACATAAGCAACAATGTAACATATTGTGTGGCTTCTTGCTCACCGCTACGAGCGCTGCAGTCGCGCCGGTTGAAAAAAACTGTATGGAGCTTCGCTATACTGCTATACTATACTGTGGTAAGCCTATAAAGCCTACACTTAAGCAGGGAAGCCGCGCGCGTGCAGCCCGCGGACTCCGTAGCGGAGAGTGAAAACACCGGTCGCCCCGTCTCAACTTATAATAAAGGCCCTGTATATGCTAGCATAAAGTAAACCGTCAGTGGGCTCTAAGTTTGAAATCAGTGAGAAACATTCAGTAAAATAGCCATCGTCCATAGATAATAAACGTAATATGTGGATAAAAATTCTCAAATTATACGTAATGCATTACTCTTTTGGTCTTATATAGCAGCTGTAAACAATTACTCGAAGTGACGCATTTATGCGTCAGTAGCTGTGAAAAGCTTAACTAACATTACACCCATTCTTGGCCTTTCGTATTTTGTATAAAAACTAGCTTGGGAGGACCCGTCACAGAATTAAGAGCTTGTAGATTAAATGCCAATTTATGGAAATAAATAAAACAGAGGCGTCAGCTAATTTACGTTTGTTTAATCCGAGGGGCATATTTGAAAAGCAACTACAGTTGGCACAGTCTAAACTGGCGGGTCGTGATGTCACTGTTGGTGTCGGCTGTATTCTTCGAAAATCTGTCTAGAAATGCACTACTAACTAAACTAAAAATGTTGACTGACCTCATATTTGTTGGTATTCACTGGTGGTATTTTCTTCAGACCTGGACGTTCATATAGAACCCAAACGTTTTCTTTCCGAGCCTTAAAAAATAGGGTTGACAGAAAGGGTGAACGTACCCACAGGCTAAACTGTCGCTCACTCTATACCTGTTTCAAACGGTTTCCACCCGCCAATTTAGAGTGCTGCAAGTATACAGGCTTAAAATCATTCACTCAATCAGTTTTGAAATATTTCAGGGTACACCTCATTACGTGTAAATACCCTTTCTGAATCTTGAAGTAATTTTCCTTGTTCCGGGGTATCAATCACCATCTTGAGTCTTGCTAATTTTTCACTCTTGAAAACGAAAAGCATATCGAACATCCTTTACTTCTAATAAACCGAATTATGACATACCTTTGATGTCTTATGCTCATGGTGTTGTTTCAATAGTGCCTTATTTGTTATTTTAATTTTAAAACCCATGTCTTACGGGGTACGCCGTAGCGTAGTATTTGAGGCGCTGTGCTACAAACCGGAAGGTAGCGGGTTCGATCCCCGATGAGGTCGCTGGAGTTTTTCAATTGGCCTAATCCTTCTGGTGGCACCATGACCCTGGGGTTGACTCAGCCTCTAACAGAAATGAGTACCAGGAGCAATCATGGGGGTAAAGGCGGCCGGTGCGTAAGGCTGACAACCTTGCCACCTTTTGAGCCGAATGTCTAAAATCTAGGTGCCTCGACCTTCTGCAACCCTCGGAGCCTCCATGGCCAATATAGGGAACACTTTACTTGTATTGCAAAATGTATGAAAGAAACTACAAAATGTTTATCCATGTAAGCTATGGCAGCCGATTAAGGCCACCTACAGTTAATTTCACAATTTAATACGGAGGTCAGTGGTCTACAGTACACGGAAACACCAGCTCAAATATTATATTAGATATTGGAATGGTTTGCAAGTTTTCTAGGTGTACTAAGATATACGTCAAAATACATGTTTGTGGTTACTTCTTTCGCGCATATAAATAGGCTACGTCACTTTTTTACCCAGGAAAAATAACATGGTCTCCATGCCTTGTACGGACCGGTTACCATTCCCCAAGACAGGCTATTAGTGATAGCATTCACTTAGGCCTGCGTTCCAGACAGTCATGCTAATTTTAACGTTAAGGGTCTCGCATTGATTCCCTTCTGATGCAATGTATATAGGCCTTTATCAGTATATACTATCATTATACTATTATTCATGGCGATTCTTTGGATTTAAAGTAATATTAATCATTTTATCTAAATACATAAATCTATTCATAATCATAACATTAGCTTTGAGTTTACCGGTTTTAAAGTTTAAAGTTACCAAATTCCAATACCAATAATGCTAACATCAGAACAGAATGAAATCACATAAACTGGTTTGCATTGAATCAAAAATGTGTTTTGATTTAATGCACAATTGAAAAATTTCAACTTCCAAATAAATTATATTGTATAAAAAACGCGTTTTATTCTATATAAAAGTTCTTCACAGGCTAACAGCCGAGTCAAGGGTTTAAAAAACTCTGAGCTTTCGGACTTCATCTCTGAGTCCTTCTTCTGGGAAACTGGTGAAAAGGCGGAAGGGGCCTGTATATATAGGCCGGAGCAGTTGGTGGGTTCCAGCCAATGGCAGCGTCAGTAAAACTCGGAATCGGAATCGAATTGAGAATATCTGCAACGTACTTTTGATACGTGGCTCCTTCCTCTTTTATGCCCACTACTATGTAGTAGGCAATGGGTACCTAGGCAAAGCCCATTTGCCCCATGATTTTGAGTATGATTTGGAGGTGGTGTCATAGCTGTAAGGTAGGGGTGGTTAGGAATGTTCGATTCTATTGTTGTAGCCGAAAAGACAGTCTATTGAAATTTTGTATATCCAATTTCCTGCTCTAAAGTTTTGTTTTACGCGGTCAGAGGGTCCTTTTATTTAAAAATTTTGAAGTTTGGGGGGGGGTGTTATTGTGCGGGTTGCGGCCCGTCTTTTGCAAGGGAACTATTCCAACATTCGTTGCGAGGCCTTGGAAAACCGCAAAAAACCTTGGCAGAATAGCTTGACTTTAGTGGTTTAGCAATAGGACCAGATTTTATTTAGTGTAGGCTTAATGCATGGTGACTTCTAGTCTGGAGATCCATTTCCTGAAATCACACAAAATGCATATTAATTTCTACTCGGGGAACCAAATTAAAAATTTTCCCCTGCTATTTGGCTCGTGTTCAGAGTATTGCCAGTCCGAATTACCAGTTATCCGCCTTATATAAGGTCTTGTGTGTTCTGTTAGAGTCCTAGTGCTTCAGTCATCTCCTGTGGAAGGAGTGACTTTGGCCTCTTGTGTTTGTCGTGTGTTATGTCATAACGGCCCAGTTCCGCGATTTGGGGATTTTCGTGCCCGTTGCAACTTTCGTAGAATGTCGCCGCGCTTGTCGCTATATATTCTTGGATGGTGTCCATGTTAGTTTCCTTATGGAGGGTCCAGATTGGAGTGACTCGCGGAAGTTTAGTGACAGTGTATAATACTCTGTTTTGTAGTTTTTGCAGTTTACTCATATGAGTTTTGCTGGCGTGGCCCCACACTGGGCTAGCATATGTTATGATGCTCCTAACCAATGCTTTATAGATCGTTAAGGATGTACGAATGTTTAGTTTGGAAGTGTTGTTCAACAATGGGAATAGATTCCTTAATTGGGCATACGCCTTAGCTCGCAAGGAGTCTATATGTTTCCTGAATAGTAACTTTTGATCCAATATTACTCCCAAGTACTTGGCTTCTGTTTTCCATGGGATGGCTTTTCCGGTTATTATTAATTCAGGAGGTAGGATTCTGATTTGTGACCATTTCTTAGTGAATAGCACTGCTTGACATTTGTCAGTGTTTATTTCTACGCGCCATTTTGTTAGCCACTCCTCTAATAGAGGTATTGTTCGGCGTATTTGGTTTGGTGCATGTGTTGCTTTGACTGATTGTCCAGTGATCAGTGTATCGTCAGCAAATACGTGTATGTTGCTATTATTATATTGTGACCGATGAGGAATATCATTTATAAAGATGTTGAACAGGCTGGGGCCCAGGATGCTTCCTTGTGGCACACCACTTCTGATATCTTTTAGGTCAGAATGTTTGTTTTCGCAAGTTACGTGGAAACGTCTGTTGCTAAGATAGTGGTACACGAGTCGGATTATACCGTCGTCGAGATTAAGTTCGATCATCTTTCTGATCAGGCCATCATGCCAGACCTTGTCGAAGGTCTGTTTTATGTCGAGATAAAGGGCTGCGGTGGAACGATTTTCGTTGAAACCTCTTGAAATGTTTTCAACGTGTCGCATGAGCTGGGCCGTCGCACTGTGTTTTGGACGGAAGCCACATTGTTCGTTTCTGATTACGTTGAGAGTTTTGAGATTATGACTGAGGCGCTTACTTAGTATTTTTTCTGCTATTTTACTCATTGTATCGAGTAGTGTTATTGGCCTGTAATTGCCTGGATCCGATAAGTCCTTTTTTGGTTTGGGAAATAGGAGTACTCTTCCTTCTTTCCATATGTGGGGAAAGTGTTTCAGTCTGAACATGGCGTTTATGATGTTCACTAGGTATCTGATCGCGACAAGTGGTAAGTACTTTAATACTTGGTTTTGGATGCCATCGATGCCTGGTGCCTTACGATTGTTCAGATGTTTGATTTGCCAGGCGACTTCGCCGACACTGGTATTTCGAATGTTTGTGGTGTTTGGCGTGTTCATGAAGTTCGTTACGATTTGTTCGGTTTCTCTTATAAAATTGTTATTATGGTGGGATTCATTGGGTGTGAATGTGTTTGTAAGGCGTGTTGCAAATACTGCGGCCTTTTCTTCACCTGTGTATGCTGTTTCATTGTTATGGATTAGTGGAGGCAGCGGCGTGTGGACATGCATTACTCGTTTGGTTAGGTTCCAGACTTCACTCATATTACGCGTATCCAATTCTGAGAGGACACTGTCCCATGTGTTGGATATGTGATCCTGAAGGGCCTGGCATATGTCCCACTTTAGCCGGTTCATTAGTACTTTATGATGTGGGTTTCTATGGCGTTGCCATTTTCGTCTCGCATCATTCCTTTGCCTAATGAGGCACTTAATTTCGGCTGTAATGCTAGGGCGATGTTCCTTTATTTTCTTTTGTGGTATGTTTTCATTTATCGCATTCTGTATTACGCCAGTCAGTATGTGGACGCTGCGTTCTAGGTCGTCTTGGTTCTCGATTTGTCCATTAGGCAAGTTTTCAATTATGTCGTTTTGGAATTGTTCCCAGTTCGCGTGCGCGTAATTTAGGACCACTTTTTTGTTGATTTCCTTGAGCTTTCCCGAAAGTGTAAGTAATACTGGTGAGTGGTCTGAGCTTAGCTCGTTCAAAGCTCTAATTTGGATGTTCATATTTACATTCCTAACAAGGGCTATGTCAAGCACATCAGACTGTTGGTTTTCGTTGTGCGGAATGTATGTGACCTCGTTGGGTGCTATAATTCCGAAGGGCGTGTCTGTTTCTTCGAACATTTCCAACAATGCAACACCCGCCTGATTTACACTCCTGCTGTTCCAGCATGTGTGCTTTGCGTTTACGTCACCGGCTATTATTACGGAGTTTGAAGTTCGCAATAGTGCTTCTATTTCGTCTACTGATATGTCGCCTGGGGGGTTGTAAACCGCGATTAGTGTGATCGGTTTATTGTCGACGATAATCCTTACGGCTGTGGCTTCTGTTCTCTGTAATTGAGTTAGAGGAATTGCTGTGTGTTGGATGGATTTGTGTACCGCTATTGCTGTCCCTCCTCCTCTCCAGTTAACTCTGTCTGACCTGTGTACTTTGTAGTTTCGAAGTGTAAATTTGTCATTAGTGTTTAGATGTGTTTCGTTAATGAGAGCTACATGTATTCTGTTATCTTGTAGTAGTTGGAGGAACTCGTGTTTTTTGTTTCTGATGCTCTGGGCGTTCCAGAATAGTATTTTCATGTTGTGTTTAATGTTCATGTTTTAGATGTTTGTGTGTGTGGGTGTGTGTTTGTGTTCTGTTTTGTATTTTACAGGCAGTATGGTCATCAGTATATTAGCCTGTACAAGAAGTGCGAGGCCACTGCGGGTACCATTTCCCAGCTTTTGATATCCGAAAGCATGTCAGCTGTCTCATGCAGAGCCAGTGTCAGCTTGCGTATGGCAATACCGGGGTCTGCCTGTCGCAATTTATTATGTATCCACTCACTGTGGTTCTTTACGAAGCCATCATAGTAAGGGGATGCATGATATTGCATTGTGGGTGCGTAAGTAGGTGTGAAAGTTTTCGGAAATCTTGTTGTGCCTTGTGTTGGTGGACTCTGCTGCGCTTGTTCGGGCTGCTGCTGCCTGAATAAGGCTTCCCGCCTTTCAACTTCGAGTTGATTGCGCAGTTGCCTTATGAGCTGCTGCTGCTCGTTCAGCTGCTGCTGCTGACTGATAATCAGCTGCTGCTGCTCCTCAAGCTGCTGCTGCTCCTCAAGCTGCTGCTGCTCCTCAAGCTGCTGCTGCTGCTGCCGTCAAGCTGCTGCTGGTGTTGCTGTAGGAGTGTTTCTGTCTCTTGTGTCTGTGTGGTTTGAGTGTGCCTGCTTACATGGGTGCGGCCCTCCCGCGACCTCCTACGCCTGTTTCGCACTTCCTGGACAACCTTCTCCCTCGGTTCTGTCTGCACTTCATTTTCATGAGAGTGCGTCTCAGGCCGATTGGTTGGATTCTCCAGTGTACTCACTGGCGCACTGGTCGCATCAGGTTCAGGTACCGCAGCTGTGTTGCTGGCATGTGTGTGTGTTGGTGACTGCTGTTTTGTGTGCCTGGGTGCTGGTGTTGGAGTTGAAGTTCTAGCTACAACCTGATTATAGCCAGCTCTAGTTTTCTGTTGTGTTTCACCTCTTACCTCCACACTTTTCAGTGCCTGGGACTGATCGGCGTGTATGGCAGAAGTGGTTGGTGTCTGTGTTGTTTTAGGAGGCAGTTGTCTAGTGGTTTGTGAGTGTGAGGGGCGTTTCGAGGTTCTTGGTTTCTCTCCCATCACACCTCTGCGATACTCGCAACTACTCGAATCCGCAGTGTGGCTTCCATTACAGTTGGCACACTTCGGAGGCTCGTTCGCAGGGTGCCTGCACAGCTGTTCAGAGTGTTTCCCTGCGCAGCGTCTGCAGCGAGGTTGAGCGCGACACACTGCCCTGGTATGGTTGAACTTCTGACAGTTCAAACATTGGGGAGGGCTTTGACGTCCATACCGGTTTTCAACCTTTACGGTATGATAGCACAGTCTTGACAAATCCAAGATTGTGGGGGAGTGTTCCGTATCCTCCAGGTCCACTGCAAACATAGGATACGGATGGCCTTCACGCGACGTCATATTTCTGATGTTTTTTACTGCGTAGCTTTTGGCCTTAAGGGCCTCGGCTACTGTATCTGCGCTGGTTTCCCCTGGGACACCTCGGATGACAATTTTGAGAATTTTTTTCTGCGCGTTGATTACTTTGAATGGGACCTGTTTGTCGCGCAGGAATTTCAGGAGGTTCGTGTAGTCTCTCCTGGTACTAGTACTCACTGCTGTACCTACTTTATTCAGTACACAGGTAATACTAAGGGGATGATACTGATTTTCGAACTCTTTGTTGAGACGAACCATATCACCTCGATATTCCCTGAGTAAGGTGATGGGAGGCAAATCCCGTGTTTGTTGTTGCATGTACTCAGTGTTGTGGGTGGGGGACCGGCCTGAACTCTCGGAGTGTGATTCCGAGATTCTATGGGAGGGTCTAGAATTTTTACTGGCCGTGCCCTTACGTTTTCTTCTTACTACGGTTTTGAAGGGTACCTGCTCATCGGAGGATGAGTCCGATGCAAGCGTGTCCCTTGGTGGTGAATTGGGGGTGGGGGAGCCGGTGAAGCCGAGTGCGAGTTTTTCCTGCCTAAGGGCGTAGCATAGCGGACGCCAGAAGTGTCTGACTGAACAGATACATCTGTGTCAACGCTATCGGAAGGGGGGCATGTGTTTACATGTGCTGTACTCCTTGTAACACGTTTGTCTGTTGTTTCGTGTTTTTCTGCTGTTTGTGTAGATGGCGGTGTATTTTGTGTGAAGTTCAACTCCCGTCTGATGCCGGGGGGGTCCAGTACCTTCACTGATTTATTGGTTTTCTTTACCACCATGTTGGAGTAAAGAGAACCTGGGAGCTATTATTGTTAAGCGTTAAAAATATATATGTTAGGGGGATCTTAGTTACTACACTGGTCCCCTCCCCCACCGCTCGCCTTACCAGCAGCGGATGAAGGAGGCTAGAAGATTGCTTTTGTTGTCACCGTTAGGTTTCTGCAGGTACTTCAGACCAGACTTACACATAAGATTTACCACCTTATTTAGAGAAAACAAAATCACTGGCGTCTTGCAACTGCTGTCTTCAAAACAGGTGGACCTATGCGGGCCCGTGACGGGCGACAGGCCGTGACGGCTTAGCCCAGGGTGGGCTAGGGGGGAATGCTCTTTTGTGAAGTACTGCCGGCTTTAGAAAGCCTAGCTACCCTTACAAGGGCTGCGCTGCCGCTGAGATAATTACGGTGTCTGCCTGTTAACGCCGCTCCAGCGTGCACGTCCTTCCTCTTCGAAAGCCGGCTCGCTTCTCTCAGTAAAACTCTGTTGAAAAATTCGCCTAGTCGAAGAAGACGGACGTCACGGGGAATACAGGTTATGTGGGTCTCTTCTTTAAAATGTTGAGGGCCGGTTTCCAAGCCTCGCTTAGAGGAAGGCCTTTGTCTCTGTTTATGATGTTGTTACTGAGACTGATATACTATATACTATATATACAGACCCCTTCCGCCTTCTCACCAGTTTCCCAGAAGAAGGACTCAGAGATGGAGTCCGAAAGCTCGGAGTTTTTTAAACCCTTGACTCGGCTGTTAGCCTGTGAATAACTTTTATATATTATTCGCCGAGAAAAATTTAAAGCGTTTTAGTCGGCTTACTGCTAACATGTGACCTATTAATAATAATAATGTTTTATTTTGCCTGGCAGAGTTAAGGTCATAGGGCCTTATCTTCCACTCAACCAGGATAAAGACAAAATACATTAAAAGGAATTTACAAAAAACAAATACAATAGATATCATACATAATACAAAATGTTAAAAATAAAATAATAATACAATATTGAAGTACCTATATTAAAACATAAGACAAAAATGCGTCCAATAATATGCCGAGAAAACAAATTGAATTAAAGAATTATATTATAATTGGATGTGTGTATAATTATAATATTATACTATAATATACACAAAAATTGAAACTTAAAACTAAGAAATTAACAAATAAAAGCATTATAGGCTAAGTGCCATGAAAATCGTGTACAATATAAATTTACCTAGGCTAGATAACGAGACATTCATTCTAGTTATCAGCGAGATACTTGATTGACTTTGACCTAAAAATCTGTAGGCTCCGACTACCCCTGATGTCCGGCGGAAGGGAGTTCCAGATACGGGTGATGGCTATTGTGAATGAGGCAGAGTACAGAGATGTTTGATGGCGTGGAATTGACAGTAGACTGTTATTCTGAGATCGTGTGTCGCGGTTATGTTGGGAAGATAACAGTGAGAAACGAGAGACTAAATAAAATCAGGTAAACTGATATAACAAAGTGCCAGTATGTTTTTAATCAGTTATAATTTCAGTTATGAATCATAATTATTATTATACATAAAATAAGTATATTTAAATAGATCTCAGAGTTAAACTCCAGATCGATTCATTAAGCAGGGCTTACGGAAGAACAAAGGTCTAAAATTTTATTCTTAACCTTATTTCATATTGGTATACACTGATATAATAAATTCTTAAAATATGTAAACATTTTACAAAATGCATTGACAATGAAATAGTACAGTAAGCCAATAAGAAGAGGATAGTTCCACCTAGCGGTATGCAGTTATGTTCTGAGTAGAGGCTTATGCAATTTTAACGCAACGCAATAACTTTAAAGCTAGTTTCTGTTCTTGAAATAACATTTATAGGCTTATGTTAATCATTCTTTAGGATTGATGTTGTAGGTTAATGAAAGACAATTAATTCCCAGTTTTTCTTTTTAAAGAAAAATATAATACTTATTTAAGCACATTAATAAAATAGAACACATGAATGGAATAGGCTCAATTTCACATAAATAATAATAATAATAATAATAATAATAATAATAAAAAAGTCGGTAGCGGGAGGATTCGAACGTGATACCTCTAGATCTACTAGACAAGCACTTTGCCCCAAGACCAAAACACACTACGAATTTGAAGCGTCTAATACCAGCTATCAACTGGCTATTGCGTCGTAACTCATGGAAAAGAAAAATCACTTACCGTATTTCGACATTACGCGTTATTTCCGAGCCCTGCTAGTTTTCTTATGTTCCATTATTGTATTATTTCATTCAATTGTATTATAATATCCTCGATATTCCAGTGATAAATATTGATGTGTCTCTAGTTGCAGAAACGTAGTACCAACTAATGGATATTCTCAGAGCTTAATGTTTTTATTTAGTAAGAGGTCAGGAATTATTAATCTGACCTAGACTGAAGTAAAATTCAATACTTTAATTTAATTGTAATCAATTTTAACAAAATAAATAGTCATTATACAACAGCATTTAATCTATAATCGAACATATGGGAACATTTGTTTTTCATGTAGATGTCAACTGTCCATGACAACTGAAGGAGGCTTTATAATCTGTCATTCATTGAAGACGCTATAAGAAAGAACCGAGAATTTGATTTTGCATTTGAAGAAGGTGCCTTCTTTTTTACCCTCCTTTACTAAGGTAGGTTTCAGGAGGAATTGAAGGCATGTTCCAGAATTCCTCATTATAATAATAATAATAGGAACGCGCACGGAAGTGCATAGATTTTGTTTCAAAGAATGTTATTGCTCTTTGATTTCCTCGTTATTTACATTAGTTACGGGACTCGCCCGCTGATTGGTTGGCCACGAGCCAATCAAAATGCTTCGAATTGAACGAAATATTATAATAAATTTGACTGTTAAATACTCTTTATTTCGGTACTGGACAACCGATTAGGTCCAAATTCAATAGGCTTATTGCCATGATTGTTATAAATAAGTATACGAAGTTCCATGAAAATCTGATTAAGCGTATTTGAGTTACCGCGCCTTTTGTTATATGATTCCATAAAAAGGCACTAAATTGGGTATTATTCCGGTACCGGCCAACCGATTTGGTCCAATATCAACAGACGTCTTCCCATGGACATTATAAATAGGTATTCCAAGTTTCATGAAGATCCGATAAAGCGTATGTGAGTTATGGCGCCTTTAAAATATACACTAAATTGGGTTTTACTCCGGTACCGGTGAACCGATTTGGTCCAATTTCAATAGGGTTCTTCCCATGGACATTATAAACGCGTATACCAAGTTTCATTAAAATTCGATAAAGCGTATTTGAGTTAGAGCGCGTACAGACACACGGACGGACGGACGGACAGACGGACAGACATTTTTCGTCCCCCACACAATCTCATAAAGTACCATACTGGCACTTAATAATTAGGTGCAGTATTATTAAGTATCTGATAGAGTAGAGTTAGGGAGTGTAGTAGGCGTCTGTCCTTTAGTCGAAGCCAGGATAATTGCTCAAAATAATCTGAGACATGATCATATCGACGTATGTTGAATATGTGACGGACACAAGAATTCTGAACACGTTGCAGCTTACAGGATAATTCAACACTTAGGTCAGTGAACAGGACATCGCAATAGTCGAAGTGTGGCATCACAAGTGACTGCACTAACGTCTGCTTTAGTTTAGCAGGCAGGACATTTTTCAGTCTATTTAGTGAATGCATAATAGAAAATACTTTTTTACAGATATGTTTAACTTGTGTATTCCATGTCATGTCAGAGTCAAAGTACACACCAAGATTTTTTACAGTTCTACTGTATGGAATAATTGTGTCGTTCAAGGTCACAGGCAAAAGGTCAGTGTTGTCAATAGAAGATAGCGATCTGTTTTTTCCAATCAGAATGGCTTGTGTCTTGTCTGGGTTCAAATTCAGTCCAAATTTTGTTGACCATTTACTGATAGAGTGTAGGTCGTCATTGAGCTTTGAAAGAGAGTCGTTGATTGTATCAGGCCGAAAATGTAAATATATTTGCAGGTCGCCTGCATACAGATGATGTCGGCAATGTTTTAGTGCTGAAGAAATGTCATTAATCACTACGAGCTGACGATTTATCTTATATAATCTCATCCTTGTGTTCCTAGGAAGTATATTGTCAAACGACCGCGATTGGTGAGTATCCGAAGCATTGCTAAACGTTACTAAAATAAATACGCGTTGTTATGAATGGAACAGTCGATAAAATCCGGATATCTTGTTATATTACTTTTGATTAAAATTAAGTCTTGTTCATATTTACGAGGAAAACATACAATCAATAAGGATTAAGTGCAAACAGGAATGTCATCGGGTCAGTGTTTGCACTACAATACCAGGATCTAGCTCTCCTTGTTTTATAGAAGACCCTCTGTGCTGACTTGCTAGCTGAGATATGGCTTCTCATAGGCTACATCTCGTGAACACTGTTGAGCTCTGCCAAGATGTCTCCATTCCAAGTAGGGAGCGTTCTACCTTCTTCAAGAGACTAATAGACTAATAGTGTAATAATAATAATAATAATAATAATAATAATAATAATAATAATAATAATAATAATAATAATAATAATAATGATGATGATGATAATAGTGTACTTGAGCTGATATTCGGGTTATAGTCACACTTCCTAATATGCCTACTTTCAAAATTAATTATTTAGGTTCTGATACTCAAAAAGTACGAACAGTTCCTGTACGATAAATTTCGATAGAAATCGATCGCTCTCCTGGGTGGCGAAGTTGGTATAGCCTTGGCTTTCTCTGCCCAAGGTCGCGGGTTCGATCCCGGGCCAGGTCAATGCCATTTATGTGTGAATAAGTGAAATAGGGTCATTGCTGTAGATTTATAGGCATGTAAAACAACTCCTGTGGGGAAAAAGATCTGGCACACCGGCGATGATCTAGGCCTAGGTTGTCTAGACCTAGGTTGTAGATCATCCCATTCGTTAAATGACCATATAACCAAACCAACCGAGACCGAAATCAGATTGTATGTTAACAATAATTGGAATATTACAATTTGTCAACTGCAACCAGAAATTCTACTCTTAATCAAAGAGCGACACAAGCCAATCATCGTGTTTCAAGAACGCCTAGATGAATGTGATGTTTTGGTAATGTTGAAAGATGCGTTTTGCACAACGTAGCCTAGAGCCACCGTTGCCCCTGATAAAACAGCACAGACAACTGAAACATGAATTGGTGGCCGAAAGTTGTTCAGTGTATTTTTACAGTTTTCGTAGGAAGCAGAATGAAATATTATCAAAATAACATTTCAAAATATGTATTATGGTTTAAATTACAACATTCTCATACCTTTTTCTGATTTATCGTGTCGTTCCCTTCTTTCCATAATTTCTCTCTCGTATTAGGCATCAAGGTTTTCTAATTCACTATCATTGCGTTCTCTCTTACTACTGTTGAATAGTATTTATTAATAACTACAGGTAAGACCGCAGAAATCCAGCACTCGATAGTTGGGCAGACTCGCTAGTCCGGCACGCATCAGAAATAAATTTTTTCCTCGTATTTTGAGGGGTTTAGCGCTTAGCACGCATTCGGACGCGTTTCGGGAGATATTGGAACAGTATTTGTTTGTTATTTCAATGGTTTTTACTAGGCCTAGGCTACGTACTTTTAATTTTGTATAAGTTACCATAATATCTGCAGTTGTGTTTAATAAATAACAATTATTATTTGTATTTATAGGTTAAAACTGTAGTTTTTTATTTTTATGACTTTGTTTAAACTATTTTTTAGAAAAAGACCTCGATAATCCGGCATTGACAGATCCTCGAGCATGCCGGATTATCAAGGTCCTCCTGTATATGCAACGAAAACGTACATAATTATTAATAATAGCCTATAAAATTATTTAAATAACGCAAAAACCTAAACTATACTATAATAAACTGACCTTTAAGTAACTAGAGTTTGTGTCATATTACGCAATAATAACCAGAACCATTGAATGCAAAGGGTTTTCAGGCCTGATTCCTCTGCTGAATATTTATAGTTCCGGCAGCGGCCAGTGGTACTAATATTTATTTTTCTAAATTATTAAATTGTAAAATACATCATGTATGTAAAATACATACATTGCAGAACTCTAAATTTCAAAAATTCACATTAAACATTGAAAAAAAGAATAAGACAAAAAAGATTAAGAAAATTGCATATTCCTTTCTACGTAGCCTATGTATCACTGTAATAGCCTACAAATTGTTTTGACAAGCCCTATAACCTAACTAAATAGGAAACTCAATGCATTTTAAAGAATTTCGTATAAAGTATAACAAATTTGTGGAGTAGTAATCACTGCATATTGATACCTTGACGTGTCCAATAACGAGCTGACATTTTATCAGAAGAATTGCATATTTGATACCCTTGCCAGCATATTGTAAGATAGACGATCGTGATTAGTCGATATCCGAGGCATTAATAAACTATATTGGTCAGTATAAAATACGCGTTGTGTGAATGAAATTAGTGATAAATTTTAAATCTTTAATTTGTATGTCCTGGCCATTCACCTTTAAAGATTTATTCTAAGAGTTTCAGGGTACTCATACAGTTTTTGAAAAAAAAATCAATACTTTATTTTTCTAATACGGGTAGACATCCTAAATTAACAGATATAGAAAAATGAAGAAAATATTTATACTATGAGAGTTTTAAAGAAAAAGAATTAAAAATAAGAAGAATGAGATAATTAGGAAGAATGAGGAAGAGCGGAATATATATGAAGGAAAGAGAGGGAGAGAGAGAGAGAGAGAGAGAGAGAGAGAGAGAGAGAGAGAGAGAGAGAGAGAGAGAGATGGAGAGAGATGGAGAGTGAGAAATAGATGTGATTTCAGGAGGAAATAATGACATTGTGAAATAGAGAAAATGATAGTGTATGTTTGAGGAGGGAGGGGAAAGAAAAAAGTGAAGAGGGGAAGGTTAGGAGAGACAAAATTATATATTAATAGTTAGAGAAAGAGGGACAGAGATTATTGAAAGAATGAGCAAATGGTTGAGTTAATAATGATTTTATTCGTGTGTTAGTTTTTCGTTCAAGTTCAGCAATGTGAGCAGCAACAATATACCTGGGTAATATAACTTATTCCTCAATACATTTATTGACCTGGGGGGAATAGGCCTGGCTTTCTGTTACCAAATTCGTGGGGTTCGATCCCAGCCCAGGTCCATGGCATTTATGTGTATGTAAAATTCGACAGTCCCAGTGTAGATGTACACTCATGTAAAGTGCTCAAGTGGGACAAAATTCTGGCACACCGGTGACGGTTACATGCCTAAATCGTTAAATAACCATAACAACCAACCACATTACATTTATTTCTTGCTTTTATTTCTACGGAACATTAACCAACCATATTATATTTATTTATTGCTTTTATGACTAAGGAACATTAACCAACCACATTGCATTTTCTTAAGGAACATTAACCAACAAGTGATTGCTGAAATAGGGATGTAAATTTAAAAAAAAAAGTTAGGTTCCATTATATTGTCTTCTACCCATTTATCTAACCCTATTAATGTTCTTTTAATGTAGAAGAGATTTAGATGCTTTGAAACTTTATTGAGAAGGGTTTGAGAAAGTTGGTGGCAAGTGGATTCCGCCACAATTTCATGCGTCAGAAGCGGACAGCTCTTGCGGCTTTGCGTTCGGAATTTCTTAATGCCACCATCATATCTGCTATAGGCAAACTCACCTTGAATAGGTAGGTAGTCTTTGTTGTTCGACATCAACTCAATATTAGCCACATGTCCTATACTAAACATGATTTAATTACATTATGTTTTATGTCATGCAATGGACAGGTCACGATTTCATATAAACTTTGTATAGCCACCCGTTTAATTTTTTTCTTTGTCACTCCACCCAACTCTAACCCGAAGTTATTGTTTTAGTGTTAACTTTGAGCTGTACCCAAGTATCTACCAATAGTATTCCAATATCATTTTATTATTAATCCGAGTAATCCAATCATTAACTAGGCTACAAAAAAAAAAGAAGAAAAAATATATATATTCTAAAAT
This sequence comes from Ectobius pallidus, assembly GCA_964059195.1. Classification (NCBI taxonomy): domain Eukaryota; kingdom Metazoa; phylum Arthropoda; class Insecta; order Blattodea; family Ectobiidae; genus Ectobius; species Ectobius pallidus. Next base: position 111,793,028 of record CAXKWD010000002.1, read on the forward strand.
AAAAGTAATTACATTTTCGTGAAAAATTTATGATTGATATTATAATTTTATTTACAAAAAATCGCTTAAAAGCTCTAAAAATAATTATTTTTAAAGCATTTAATTATAATTGTAATAAGTAATATAGAACATATTTGATATTTTACAAAAATATTTAATGTATTTGACAATTTAAAAAAAAAGCATATTATGCTAAAATCTATCTACTCTTATACAATTCAACGGCCCTAAATAGCGTGCTCACTCGCTCGCCCACTTCGTGAAACATCGGGTATACTCGGCGATGTTCGTCTCTCGCAGTCTAAACTTTCACGAAGAGAACAAAATTAGGAAAACCGTTTCTTTATTATATAAAGCCTAAGTGAAATGAACACAATGAACAAATATTCTAATTTTATTTTTACTTACAATTTTCATGGCTCTGAACCACAAACATTTGTAATATACTGCCAGTGTAAATTCCTTAATAATCCTGGAGTCAATTAATAATGGCGGGCGAAGCCGCGGGCAGTATCGCGGACAATAAAAATCCAATCAAAATAACTCCTTCCCTTGAAAAATTATATAATTTCTGAAAATTACACTGAATTTATCAAATAAAATTGGCATCATATTCATCTTTCAACAAACAGTTAAGAAACAATACACATTATCAGTGTTAACAGGTCGCTTTGGAACTGCATAATCGAATCTGAGGAATTTTAGCTGTTTCATTAATTATTAATGGCTTAGTTTATGAATGATTCGCGTGCAAGTGTTAATAAATATACTGCTTTAATAATTATTATACTCTTAATTTTTAATTTAATTATCGTCGGCCAAGCCGCGGGCACCTGCTAGTATATTTCATTTTGTTAAAAAAAAAGTGTGTCAAAGGTAAACCTGGATATTAATTATAGCGTGTAAATATGTGTGTGTGTATATGTATATATATATATAAATATATATATATATATATATATATATATATATATAATGTATTTACATTAAAGTGTAGAAATAACTTATGACATCAAAGAAGGCATATACACTATAACTGAAAACCTCAATTGCCAGTTTATAAAGTAAGACGTGTTAAAAGCATCCTTTCGATAAAAGTGATTTACTGGATTTTGTGTGGTGTCAAATTTCTATAACATCATGTAGGCGTTTTTCCGAAATGGTAATGCGAAATGAAATGGGATTCGTAGCTCATGTATACGATCTGCAGATACTACTTGTGACGTATTTAGAGTGACCTCCAGCTGAAGTTGTGACGCGTCATATTAGGAAGATGCAGTGTTCCCGTGTATAATATCTTTCTGTCAGGCTCTCCTATCTCTCGTGACATACGAGATGCCAGTAGCTGTCACCGCCCCCTGCTCTCGAGATGTCGTACAATATAGAGACGTAGTTGACGTCACAGAAGTATCACTCGTGTCGTTTGATTAAATCATAATACGTACTTCATATTGAAGAGACTTCCTACATCGTCCTCATCAGGGTTTGTATTTATTAGAATAATAATTAATTTTTAAGCACTCCATGAGCCGGCTGTCATACTTAAAAAAACATGTCTATGCTATAACTCTTTTTATGTAATGTAATTCAATGTATTGGACATAAGTAGTGCAATATGGAACTAACATACAATATAACTAACTGATGTTTTGTGAATTTTTGCGTTGGTGTAATTTGTGGACACTAATGGGTTTTAAATAGTCTATCGTAAAAAGTAGAATTGTGTGGAATTCTGACCTTTACGAACATCTATGGAAGAGAAACCTAACGACATTTTATTTTGTTTGCCATTCATTTAATTTCAAACTTTTGCCAGTTTATAAAAATAACAATTTGTACATATTGCTTTCCGGTCAATATCCAATTGTATAATAGGGGCAAAGAATACAATTTTAAAATCACTGTTTTTGTGTCATTAATTAACTGTTTTTTCTAGAGTAAATATGACTAAAGTAGACATATAATATTCTTTCCATAATATTTAAATAAACTTTTTAATAACTTAAAAAAATTGATTTGATCTAAGAATCTTTCCTTTTAAACGTTAACTTTGCTATATCATGCCGATTATCTGTGGCAGTGTGTTTCTTGTAAATATATTCATAGCCGAGTGCACCATTCTCCGGTTTTCTCAGCCGTTTCGTTACCGCGGTAAACGTAATACCGGGGTATTCTCAAAATCTCTGTGCACCATTGCGAAAATACCGCGGTTTGCTAATGCTTGGAAATATTGCGGTTACTCTGCTCCGAATCCATTTTTCCATTGATGGTTTCCTCCATAGCCGCTAGGTTCTCTCTCTCTCTCTCTCTCTCTCTCTCTCTCTCTCTCTCTCTCTCTCTCTCTCTGCACGTCTGCCAGTCACGGTGGCTCCCTAGTAGGCTATTGCTTTTCCAAATTCAATGTATTTGCTGCCTTACTATTCAATAAAATATGTTCATAACTCATAAGGATAAAAGGGAATATTATATTGCGAACATATGTCGTCTGAATTCCAACTTTGAATTCAAGCACCATAGATACTGTACCAAACGTGAAATGAGTTGCTTTCGCTCTGGTTGAGGTGAGAAAGGAAGCTCATTTGAATCGATGTTACAGCACAGTATTTGCAAAGATATGTACCATCGTTCATTCTTCAAATAGATCCCACCTGTCTGTTCATTTAAATAAAATAACATTGATGCTTTAAAGAATAATTCTCACACGTTTGCAATCCAAGGCAAAGCAACACCACGAAATCTCTGCTCTGAGTTCGACATAGCCTCGCTTTTATTCCTGTACGACTAGTAGAAATTTTAGGTGCAAAATCATGTGCATAGCCATGAAAGGGCTGTTATAATTATGTTCGTGTACGTGCAGGTATGATAAATTGATTACATACCCTATATACCGATACACAGGCTATATCGTGATTCATGCAGCCATTCACTTAAATTTTGCCTAGGACCACTGGTTTTCCATATTTCATTTATTTGTTGACTTTTGTTCAGTAATAAAAGTTTATAAGGATAAAATGGAATATTATATTGCATATATATGTCGTCTGAATTCAAACTGATTTCAAACACCATAAATACTGTACTAATCATACTATTCGTGGTTACGCCCACTAGCCTACTCGATGGACCTGGTTTGGTTGAGGTAAGAAAGAAAAGTCATTTCAATCGATGTTACAGCACAGTATTTGCAAAGATATGCACCATCGTTCATTCTTCAAATAGACCCCACCTGTCCCTCATTATTCTTTATGTTCAATTAGCTTTTGGCCTAGATATCGTAAATATGATACATTACGCTGATCTCCATCTTGGAAAGAAAACTGGGGTTTTCTCACTTTACAGCTCCTTCACGGCCGGTTTGCATCTTACCGCGATAAAAGTCGAAACCGAGCACGGTGCAACGAAAGTATGACATTACCGGGGTAAACTAAGCAACTTTACCGCGGTATTCTGAATACCGAGGTTGGTGCACTCGGCCATCAGCATTTATATTCGAAGGTGGTGTAAATATAATATAGTATAAATTTAATTTGCGATCGCGTCACATAAAATATTATTTAAAACTTTTTAAATCTCATTAAAGAGTTTACATTTCAGTTCTCTAAGAAGAAATATAAAATGTTATCATTACATTGTAAAATGACTCATTAAATGAATATAAACCTATGTAGCTGCATTACAACGTTTTGAACATTAGAACATCAACATCTCCAAACTTTTGAAACGTGACTTAGGCTGTTCATTCCAAAATACCGTGCACTCATACGGACACTTTGGACGTGCAAGATAATATAAAATAATTACACCAATTACTTCTGAGAACTAGGAGAATTGTTTGAAAATTCGCAGTTAGTGTGCCCCGAAATACTTGGGTTATTAAGGTTTTAGACTGAATTTCAATTTATTAAAGGCTTCAAGTTCTGTTTTCTTTTGAAGTTCTAGGTTTCCGGATATAGGCCTAATTAATTAAATATATATGAGAGAAACAAGAACATTTTGTTTTGAAAGCTTAAATCAATTTCAGTTCGGAAGCTTTGAAAAACATAACTATTGTGTCGAATTAATTTCACCTACACGCTCTTAAAATTGAACATAGCAACTATGTTAACAAAATTTAACATAGCCAATTTTGTTCAGTTTAACAAACGTTTATAACAAAATAATTAATATAATATAATATAATATAATATAATATAATGTAGTTTATTCTAACCAAGAACAAACGTAAATAATCTTATTTATTTATTTATTTATATTATTATTGTCGTTTAGGAATATTCAATTGCAATAGACATAGTCGCAAAGTTAGTCAAAGTAAACCAATTCTCTTTGTCGACAAGTAACCAGTATACACTGTGTTTATTTATGTTACAAAAGTTAATTCACAAAAAGACTTCACACAACTAGCTTATTGAATAACTATTAATTGTCAAATTTAGTTATTGATTTTAAAATTCAGCAAGTGAACAGATTAGACAGTAATGAGATGGGCCTATAATTGTTAATTTAGAACCCTAATACGCTAATGCACAATTGGATCATCTTTTTTTCTGGGAATTCAATAATAATAATAATAATAATAATAGTGTATGCAGTGTAACCCAGACACTCTTGGGGTAAAAATAAAATTATCTACTGTAGCTTGCACGAGCTGTTTAAATTCCGGGCGAGTAGAGTAATGTAATCGATATGGTGGCAACACTGTCGTACTTTCACAACTCACGTAACTGACATGGCCCACTTTGAACCTGAATTTGTTGTACGTTGCTGCTGCCTCTATTTTACCGTCCATTGTGGAAAAATAAAGTACAAAAACCACAAGCATTAAATCTCTAGTCAAACAGGGCATGAACTCCAAAAAATAAGGTTATTTAACCATGTGAAACATTTAAATGTAAGCCTACTGTATAGCAGTTTTATGTCAAGTAAAGCCCGTAGCTAGGTTCAAACTTTTGAAGGGGCAAATCAAATTTCAGAGGGGGCCATCAGGTTTAGCATGTTTTATATATAATATAATATATAATAATGTGATATATATGTATACATGTATATGTAACTTATATATCATCCCATAAAAGAATATTAACTGAATCTTAAGTAAGCAAAAAACACTCCACTAGTTAAAATAACCTTTTAACACAAATGACAGATACTGAAATTAAGATATTTAAAATGACAACAAATTATCTACTTTTAAAAGAAGTGTGGAATGATTAAACACGTATTTACTACAGAAATTATGAATAGACAAGCGTAATACTTATAAAGGTAACTTTCTTGACTTGAATTTTACAAACTGTAATACAGACTGATCCAAATCATGGTTCTTTATTAATATGTGTTATCGTCAATTTCGAAGTTATATGTATATCTCAGATTAAACTGTAGTTATTGTCGTAATCTTCCTCAGAGAACAATATCACACATAAAAGCTGATGTACTGTACATTTCAAAAGCTATTTAAAGAAAATGTCCGATGTATTGCTTGAATAGATTTTTATGATTTTAAATGCTAAAAATCTAGGGGGCAAGAAACATTTGGGGAAAGAGTCCCTATTAGCCCACCCCTGCCTACAGGCTTGACTAAAACCACAGTTTATATTATTCTAAGATAAAAATTGCATTGCCTTTCCTAATACATGCTTACACACTGATTAGTGATTTGATGGTTTTAAGTGGATGTTTTAAGTCAGGCCTGGGGAGAGTCAAATATTTGCCTGGATGGAAGAGTTGGGCACTGATTTTCTGTTCTCAAGTTCGCGAGTTCTATCCAGGCCCAGGAAGATTGCACTTATATGTTCATAAGTAATCAAGCATATAAAAGAACTCATGTGGGACAACATTAGCTTTACACAACTGCTGGCACTCAAGTGAATATAATTAACAGTTGACAGCTTTTGGAATTTTAAAGTTGTTTTGTCATGGCGCTGACGACTGCAGCACTCTGGGAGAAGGAAATGGCTCTTAGAGAGAGCCTTAGTGAGTCTGTATGAAGTACTCTCAAAATATAGGTTAATATGCAACGTCCCATTAGTATAAAACCACAACATCTTCGTTATCCATTTTTAATTACAACTAGAACTCTGACGTAATCGAGTTCATGAAGGAAACGATCATTACAAATACAAGGTTTACTCGAGCTTGCATTAGGCTGGTGGTAATATGCCAATATTATTATCCCACGATCTTTTGTACTTATATATTATAATTATTAGTTCAAGTAAACTGTTGAAAATGGTAGCTCATATAGGATTTTTATTACTTATAGTGCTTTAGTCCCAAAATTTACCCAGTGTATACTCTAATCAAAGTTTCCAGGAAATTTTAGTGAACGTCATACATTTTAACTGGTCTTTTGGACTGCATAGAAGTATTTAATACGAGGCACTATTAATGAAATTGCTTAATTTATACAATGCAATGTAGGGTATTCACTGATTTCAATATGAAACATTAGCAAGGCACTTACCCCATAATTTGGCATATCAGTATAGATACGGTGTTTTGGGATTTCAAAAGAAGAAACAAATTTTATCGATTCAGATTTCCACACAAGGGCTATAATCCGTACTATTTTCATTCAAAGATACAATCTTCATGGTTTGGTTCCGCTGTGTGATCAAAAACACCCCATAGAACCTAATTACTTATTTCGATGGGTCACCAGAATCTTTTCGTACACAGGGTACTCTTGCATTGGTCTCTCGAATCGAACGAAGGATTGTGAAATACGCAATAAAAGAGAATATATACACTAACAAGAAAGCTTACGCTGAGGGTATATGGCGTATACCTGCGTATACCATCAACTGCACTACTGGTTACTTATTAGTTATTACCAAAGAACGAGGAAAAATCCCAGGACATAGGCCTATTACATATTATATAGGCCTAAGTATGAAATATCTATAGGAATTCTGGTTTATAGCATAAACTAATTCAGGAGGAAAATATATCTAAGCATTCACAAATTTAACACTGAAATTATAGACGATTTCGGCACCCACCCCTAATGGCATTTGCTGAGGGTGTTGAGGGTCAATAATTTTTTTCTCACAGTCCTTTATTTTATATTACCTTTAACATCAGTGAGTTCCATAACAATAGGCCTATGTAAAGGATATAGAGCGTATATGTAAACATAAATACACGCTTATTAATATTGTATATAGTATTGTACTATATCAATATGGCACCGGTATTTGATATTTGATCAGTTATTGGAAATTAGGAATACGGAGAGTTGTTATTTGAAATTTCAGTATCTCAGGAAAAGCAAAAGAAAATATTAGAGGGCTTCACTATTATAATCATTAATATATTATTATGGTAAATGGATTTTCATTGACCAAACATTATTTCAAGATAAACAGGATGTACGATTTTGGATATCACGATCATGACGATGATATTGGTGATGATACTATTTTTACTATCGAAATACTAAAAAGTAGTAGAAATAATTTTAATAAATATAGAAAAATATGTTAATCGGTAACTGAAAAAGTCTTGAAAATTTATTACAACTAAATACAGTGAAACAAAATTGAATTTGAATAAAGTTTTGAGTAACACAAAATAATATCGGCGTAGGAGCGATCCTAACGCAACAACTCAAGCTGAATCCATGGAATCTCCTTAATGCAGATGGAATTCATCTTAAACCTTACCGTAAAGTCATCAAATCACATTAACGTCCTATAATAGAACTCTCACCCACTCGGCCACCATATCCGTGTAAGATTTGTTTTCAAGCTACGATGTGAAGAAAATAATAATAATAGTAGTAATAATGATAATAACAGTAATGATAATAACATTAATAATAAATAATGTGTTGGCTGCGTCAAGTGAATTACTTATTGTTAATAATATTAGCCTATAAGACATTTCGAAAATGTAGGTCGATTGTTGAAGCGAAAACATTTCATTAGAGCAAAATATTTTTCATTATTACTTTTTAACAGATAACAGTATAGGTTGATTTTAAAATATTAATCACTTCTGAACTTCACATCAAGAGATATAAACTTTATCTTGTACTAAAACTGTAACTCGTGTATCTTGCAGCACTAGATCAAAGCAACGTGGTTTAACTTCATTCGAGAAAGGCAATGTTATATTATGTTGAAACCAGGTCAGAACCATTGATTCCTATGTGGAAGCTTCAAGATGGGACCTATGCAATTTTAATCTAAACCTTCTTAGATGTTTCCTTAAGTGAAAAGGAATAAAATGAATGTGGTCCGCAATTGCTGGTGATTCATTCCGCTTCGTCTAGCTGCCTGCTCTCGTTTCGCATCAATACATATGAAGAAAACAAATTGGAAATCCAGTAACCCAAGGTGCTATTTTCACCTCTTTTGAGGGAAGATTCTGGAGCTCAGAAATAAACTACCCATGTATGATTTGTGTTACTCATTTGTCAAGTGTTTTTCGTCCTCTTTGTACAATGGTAGCTAGGCTATAACTTTTTCAATTGAGCCTGTATATTATGCGACACTATAAAGAAATTCATTTTCTTGAGGAAATGTATAGACTATGATGATAAGAGAGAAAACTGTAAAAACATTAAAATTTCCATAACATATATCAGACTTCCACACCACCTCAGGAAAGTGCAGTGAGCATGAATTCTTCCGAGGGCATTGACGTGAGCTGCGAAGTGGCAGGGGAATTTACTTTGATGGTGCACCCTTTTCAGGAGTATTAGGATTTTTTCATAAGATGGTTGGTTGTCTGTATGGGAGAACTCGAATTGCTTGCAGGATCGGCCAGGTAGAAAACGTAAATAACCGAACATGCGGGGATTTCTAAACGCACACTTGAATTGCATTCTGGCGTGCCATTGGACGTCTCTAAGCCTAGTAGGAACCAGGCTACGAATCATGTAATGGGGGTACGTAAGGTGGTACTCTCTTCAGTGTTGCAACAGAACGAGGTGGGTGATGTAATTTAGTTGTAGGTACTAGGTAGTAAAATATACAGCCATTACCGTACAGTGTCATTACAATTGAAGTTTATTTGTAGTTTATTTTTACAGTTGCCTTCAGAATGGATGCATAACCTGAAAATTCAATCTCTTACCTCTACCAAACGACTGGCTATTACAAATCTCGGCCATCTTTGTTATTTACGTAAAGTTTATAGAAGGGTGTCCGGGGTGTAAAGTGTTAACAACTTGCCAATATTGAGTCGCACACATTCAATCATTTACTCAGGGATTATTAGTAACATTTTCTCCCTCGGCTATGTACATTCCTGGTAATGTTACACATGGATATTAGTCAGAGTGTATTCACTAAGGTGTGTCTAACTAAAATCAAACAGACCAACGTAAATAACCTGTACTGTGGATGTCTCGGGCAATCCGTTGTTTCGGGAATTGAACTATTTGTGGGTATTGGGCATGTTTTCCAACCAATACAATATTGTCTGCAACTAATCAGGGTGCATAATAAGCGTATCATTATACATATGGAGTTTGATAAGTATTCCCTTCATTACTGTTCACTTCCTTAGCAGATCTCCCCCCCCCCCCATCCACACTCCCTAACGGCCAGAAAACAGCTTAATTCTTAACAAAAAAAAAACGCCGGTGGTTTTACGAATTTAGATTCTATTATTCAGTCTAGCATTTGCCAATTGTGTGCAAAAGGGGGGAAATTTTACGAATTGCGTTCCAGGATGTCTCCCATTTGCGTGCAATGGAGATATGCACGAATCTTTAAAATAGTACTTACTGTTGTTTCCATAATCAAATAATCCCTTGGTTGAAGGCACTTAAATACAATGCAATAGTACAGTATAAGTCAAAATAAACTTCTTTTTGTAAACTGTTGAAAATTTTTCAATACTTAACTAAGATTAAACAGTGTTATGATATAGTCAACTACTTGGAATCTTTATTGATAATAAAAACTTCTTCGATAAGAAACAATCATGTAACAAAGCGATTGCATATAAATAACCTGCATATGAGCAAAAGAACATATACATATAACGTACAGTTCTTAATTATTTATTTCATTCTTTTATCATAATGACTGGAAGGCACTCCGTTTCTTTAATTTAAAATTTTCGTACATCTGCATCTACAAAGCAAGTTAACTTGAAGATGATGCAAATGAATCGAAAGGCCAAGGCATTAATAAAATCATAATGTTCTTGAACTGATGGTATCACTTGTACCATTTATTGTATGTATTAAGAGGCTATTTTTAAACATAAAACTTGATGTAATATATTCATACCCGTATTATGCTATGCTTAAAAGAGACAAAGGGTCGATAGTAAGGTATTTATGTACTTCCTGCCTTGTATATTTTCTCCAGAGTGTCATGAATAACATGCTTATTTAATTAGATGGTTCTTGACGACAGGGTAATAGACTTTCAATTTGCATCATTTAGATGCCGAGGTTTGCTGACCATGGCAGATTAGGGTGGGCGGCAGGGTTGAAGGTAATTATCATAGAGCGGACAGCCACAAGCATGTCAACACTTAGATGTGGTTCTGCAATACAAGTCAAAGCCCTTACTCCAAGTGGAATTATGTCAAAACAAATTCCAGACATATTTATGACCCCCAAAATAAATTAATTCAGATTAATATATTACAACGTGACAATTGCATTTTTAATCTATTGACAGCTTCTTTTTCTTCTCTTCCTTTGATTCTAGGATATGAATCCTGCTGTTTTGCCGTTCAAGCGTTTTCCTCTGAAGTTGTGCATACACTCTCTGCTTATTTCTTTGAAGGTCTTTCTATTAATCCCTTCCCATCTAATGATCTATCGCGGTTAGCTCTTTCCACCAGCCGAACTTTTGCTATTCTCCCTAATACCTATATTTCGTATCCTGTCAAATGTTGTCTTCCCTTAAACTGACTGTCAAAATTTCATCTCGGTTGAAAGATCATTAATGGAATTGAACACTACTGTAGACACATTGATACTGATGGTCGGTTATATATTCATGGAAACACATTTATCAAATCGTCCTTTTGGTGGATGAAAGGTCATAGTTGTTAATGAGATACGGGAAAAGGTAAAGGATACCGTCATTGATGACCGATGGCCAGGCATGCGAAGACCTTAATGCCGGTTGTCGACCAAGAGCTAAGCTAACTTAGCTTAGCTTAGCTCACATACAGTGAGGGATTTCATATATAGTTGTTCCGGATTTCATATGTAGTTTTGACGGCACAACTACATATGAAATTCCGCACTGTATGTCAGCTAACACTGTATGTGAGCTAACAAACTAACTTAGCTTAGCTCTTGGTCGACAACCGGCATATAGCTTCGATTTAACTATCTTTCATATTAAACTGACAGCTGACTTTTGGGTACTAATCTATTTTCTGATGGCCTATACGTGTAAAAAATTAGAGGGTGGGTTTTGGCATGATGTGACGTGCCGCCTCCTTGTCGGTATTGATTTGTTTTATAACATAATCCATTGAGTCTTTGGCACGATACTACGGAGTACAGAACCTGTCGACCGTATCATTTACTGCCTTGACTGAAGACTGCTTTGCGATTATTGCTAATATATGTATAAATATAATGTAACCCGAAAAGAGTTTTCCATTATAACAAATTACAATGTTATTTATCGCTCTTTTAAGATAGTTGTTGTCTTAAAACGGTCACGCGGCAGTCACATGACCGAAATGTTAGGTTTCACTGGTAGTTGCGCATAGAACAAAACAATAATGAGAAGACTCGTATAGAATTGAACAATAGATTATTAAAATTTCGATGTTTAAAGGTGAAACGATGGTTTAACAGTATATGCATATGATTCATGGCTAAAGAAAGAGTTCGAAATATACTGTACTGTACATTAGCCTATATCATTTTTGCAAAATTTGGAGATAGAACACTCCAGTACTCAGCTGATGGTATAGCATTAACGGGCATATAATACAGCCATTTGTTTACTGTCATACAGAAGGATGGACAACCGAGCGAGAGCAACCCTAATGGGAAATAAGGCCATGTAGGCCTCGCCAAAAAATGATTCACCGACTACAATGAAAGAAATTTTATGTTCTTAATAGGAAGTACACTTCTCTAATGATGATGATGATAATGGTAATAATAATAGTGGTATTTAACCTGGTATAAGTTAAGATTCTAAATCTCTTCTTCCACTTCACCGCGTACTATTGCATATTATTACTCACTAATTCGTAATACAAGATAAACTTAATTAATGTAGAATGTGAAAAAGAAACGGTAAGAAACACTATTAAGTACTATGCATATGTGCTGTTAAAGTCGAGGCAGAAAGAAAGGCTGGTTTTTCGGAACAACTCCCTCCACAGACTTCTCTTCCCATACTCCTTACAAGTACTTATGGCTGCGTCTCAATCAACATTCATTCCCACACAGTAGCTTATAGTAGCGCCAGAATATAGTGTTAATGTTATTACTTCAGGAAAATTATTATCAAATTGAAAGAATGTTTCAAAATATTAATTCAATTTATAAATTAATACTTAATTTAAAGGAACTATTAAATAAATTTCTTTACTTGCGTTAATTTCATAAACCTACACTATGCCTACGTGTCGCACAAGCGCAACAACAATAAATATCCAAATTCATGAATTCATTTTCAAATTTTATATTTGAATTTAAAAAATTAAATTGATAGTTTGTATTAATAATACTCTCGCTATAACTTAGGTTACACTTGATAAGTCATTGTTAGTCGTGTAGTACAGATCTTATTTACTGCAAATTACCGGTAATTGGTTCATTATATAAGATAGTTAAACCGATTTGTGTACATCACAACAAACAATGATACATAACTCTCGTCATTATCACTATTACTACAACTATCTAAATTGATCACACCACTTTCAATAATGTCGTTTCTGTCTTGTCTCCTTTGTGAAAGTCTTTTCCTGAAATCTTAATACGGTTCTGAGTAGCCCACCAAGACTAAATAATATTAATTAAAATTTGCTCATAGTAAAACAGTAGGTGACTAAATGAAGGATAATTATTATTCATAAAATAATATCAAATTACAAATAGTCATGTTTGGTATCAAAATAAGCAGAGTTACGATAAAATTTTATTGCAATTGTTAATAATTTACCTAATGTTGATAATGATGAACAAACAGAATTTATAAATAAGTACATTTTTCTGAATAAGCAATATGCAATGTGAGGGAACGGCTGAAGAGTTAGCTGGAATTCCCATTCCTAACATGAGTGTCAGCCAGGTATCAACCCTTAAACAATGGTCTAACGGTATAGACAGAAACTTCATTGATATTTCTAAAGGACTGGTAATTTTAAGATTTATATTAAGATAATAGTCTTTTGTATGAAACTAAGTGTGTGTATCCATATTCGCTAGCACAATAGCAAACTGATGGTATCGCATAGGCCTTCTCAGAGGTGAGAATAATCAAACGCTTAATGGGTTTCTTGTTGAAAGGTGCAGGGAAAATCCATTATGCCAGTTTAGAAAGTCAATCTTATACTATTGGTTGATAGTAAAATTGTTAGCTTCCAATTATATGTAGCATAAGTGTCACGTGGGGTCAAAAGTATGGGAGTAATGGGCGGTCCTTATATGGATTTTTCAGTTGTTAAAATTTATGCTAGAGTAAGAGCCATCACTCTGCGATCACAAGTCTTCTGGGACAGTTGGTCCCACAGCACCGCGATTGTTCACGGAAGAAAATATCTCACTTAGAATATTTTCTGACATTAATTTATCATACTTAAACATTTGAGGGATATAATTTATTCCACTTAGAAAATTTTTCAACCACGGGATTTTTCATACTCAGCAACGTGCGAGTGAATATTAAATTGGACTTTAAAAATTATTCACTACATCAGTTTGCTATTAAAATACTCACCAGTAATAATTAACGAGCATTGTATTAATTTTTGTACAAATTGTATTTCTGCCATCTGGAATCTGATTAGTATTACGAATAAAAGTTTGATATTCATCTTTAAATTCATTATCATTTATAAAAGTGAAGTGTCATCGATCTGCAAGCCTACCATTCCCGCCCTGAGAAGAGACGAAACCTGCTTGTAACCGGCTTGATGCTACCGGAGGGTCATCATCATCATTTTGATATAGCTGCACTATATCTGGCGCCCATCACTTCTAAAACCGACCCGCCGCAATCTCTCAGAGGATACCATACATTTTCTCCAATCCTCGATTGTAACATTGTCCAATAACCACATCATTGCTTGACTTAGCAATAAATTTCATCCGTACAGAGGGGGAAGAACGGAGACGAGGTTCAGGTACACGAAACATAAACAGTTAGGAAAACAGTGGAATGAAAATACCCGTCTACACAACCAAAAAGCCCCCGCCTATTGTTTCTGCCTCTATTATAACTCAGATTACAAGTTGTTAGTGCCCAATAGTACTTGATGTGAGATGGTAAAGAATTTCACATTCGGATGACTGAAGTAATGGAGGATGATAAGTAAAGAATTGTACGATGCTTAGGTATTGTGAGAATATGATCGTGCCTAGACCGGGTATTTAGGTTATGGTATGAGATGGAAGAGCACGAAAACGTGATATAAACTAACGGACAGTCTCGTTTTTAAGGAAATAGTTTTCGCAGAATACCAGTTTTATGTCTGTCATAGCTTACTTCATGGGCAGAGTTGTAATGGAGCAGCCCGCCATATGTAGCGGATGGCACCAGCAGTAAAATTATTTCCTTTCTACAGGAAGAGAGGCGGTATTTATTCATCCTTCCTGGTCTTACATTAATGATGTTTTGTGGTTACCCTCCCTGCAGGTATCTGACGCAATGGTTGCTAAAATTCATGTTACGTGCGTAGGGTTTTTAGCACAAATGCTTTTACATATGTTGGAAAACAGTACAATTTAATTTATTATATAGAGCTCTTGTGGTATAAATTTCTGGAATAAGGGTGAAGGTTATAAGCCTGCGTAACAGTACCCAACTGATATTAAATTTCCAAAGAAACAAACGGTTGTTTCTAAGATGTAATTGAATTCACTTATAGTATATTGCGATACAAGTGCCGTAAGCGATGCCTACGGATCGAGAAAAGAGTTTGAAAAAAACGAGGCGCTCGCTCATTGCCTGAGCCCGCCATTCAACCCCATTCTGTGTTAACACCATCCACTCATCCCTCGCAAATCCTTCTTCCCCTAATTCTATCATAATGTTGTCCTCCCACCTACGTCTAGGTCTTCCAAGTGGTCTCATCCCTTCGGGTCTTCCAATATTTTTTATTTATATGTCTTTACATCTCCATTCGCACAATATGTCATGCCTATTTCATCTTCCGTGATTTAATTACCCTTACTATTTTCGCTGAAGAGCAGTGGCGTACCAAGGAGGGGGCGGGAAGGGCGGTCCGCTTTGAACATAGACCCCAACATTGTATTTATTTATTTTTACCAGACCAGAGACTAGTCTTGGTTTAAGTGAATAAACAGTTGTCTATTAAAGAACATGCATTTTTAAACAACGAACAAATTTAAGAAAATGGTTAGAAATAACCACATTGGAAGTATCGTAGGCCCACTGCAATAACGTAAGTCCCAACGAGCAAGAGAAGATAAAGCAATCTCGTCTGTCAAACTTAGCCCTAATATCAGTTGATAACTCTGTTGTAAAACAAGTCGATTTTTCTGACGTAAAAACAAAATTTGTAGAGGCAAAAACTCGCAAGAAAGATTTTTAATTTTTGTACTGTTTAGTTTATTATTAATCTACTTCTTAAATATTTATTTTCGCTGTTGGGTCATCTTTCTTTTGTAGGTATAATAATATTGCGAAATCCACAGCTATTTAATTGACCTACCTCTAGTTCATTACCATTACTGAAGGCATTGCATACTAGGCCTGCCGTGGATTTCCTCCGGACGTAAGTCAGAACTGGTACTTTACTCTAAGCAAACTTATGATAGAAACGTAAAGTTGCCTAATGGTAATAAATAGGGACCGGATTCTTAGGTTTTTACCAATTTTTTTCCTTACTTCAAAAACAAAAAGCGCTTATACACTTTTTCAAATCATGTCCATAGGATTCGCCCACATTAATTCTATGACACCTAAAAATACCTAAATGGGGTATAAATACCTAACTACATCTAAACGGGAATTAAAACCTAAATTATCTAATTTAGGCTACTTTTTTTTTGTATTTTATGTTCGTCAGTTGAGAAATCGATATTTTGCGGAGAGACAATTTTTGTCAGGTTGAAATTAACACCACCAGCGTTTCGTTCAACTCATTGTCGTCCAGGATGGACAGTGTCTAGAGAGGAAGTGTAAGAGTACCGGCGCATTCCTTTTAAAATATCGGTACGAACAATCATTGTTGCCGTGTATGAACAAGGATATAGATGTCTGTGTTTTAAAGCGCATAAGTTCAGCTTCCGAGATAAAGTTAATTTCTCTTGTGATATTGTCTTTAAGTTCTTCTAATGTATGGGAAATTGACCTATAAACTTTATTTTTCAAGTTTCCCCATAAATAATATTCACATACTGTTAGAAGAACTTAAAGACAATATGACATAGGCCTATCACAAGAGAAAAGAACTCTGTCTCGGAAGCTGAACTTCAGCGCGTGAAAGAAAATTTCCTAAAAAGGTGCCAGTATTGTATGGATGCAAGAGAAGAAGATTTCCAACATCTCTTGTGATGAGGTACGTGTTTATTTTCATTGTAATTATAACTGTAAATGTGAGAACCTGAATCATTACACCGATCGCGGCTTTATTAGCGTAGATATTTCACCCGATTACTCCTGAGTTGGAGCTGTGCCCGCCGCGCCGCAGGAACCCGCGTCATTGGCCAACTCTTGCGTGGGACTCACTGTATTATTTACCTTTCTAGATAAGGGGGACATTTTCGTCCCTAGTTGATCTGTTGTGTGGTTAGCATGCGTAACAACCGAAGAAAGGAAAATAATCAGTTTCACATTAACCACATCCAACCATAAAGTATTTTACTCACTAAATTAGAAGCATCGGTTTCGAATCCTGAGAAGGGTAGTGTCTACATACAGTATTAACTTAGAGATAACAGGAAGAACTTCACAGTTGAGAATCTTGAAAGATATAGTGATATACTGTAACCAGGAAATTTTCACTGTATTTTGACTGTTTATGCTTTCTTTCTTCAATTGTAAAATATTTTCCTAAAGCAAGTTTACACAAATTTAAGTCAATTTTGTTAAGTTAAACTTTACAAGTATTATGTATTGAATCCTATGTAGCACATTCAAATTCATTAAACCAATTATTCTACCCGAAGACGATATTTTGGACAAAAAACCTAAAAAAAAAAAACTATTTCACCTAAGGGAAAACCTAAAACAGTGTTTTTAAAAACCTAAAAATCCGGTCCCTAGTAATAAACATTCGAATCCCAAATAAATAAATAAATAAAAAAAATAGAAAATAAAAACTTAATCCATTATTAAATACTTTATTCAGTGTCTACAGAAGTATAATGAACTAGAATGCTTACTGTCATATATTTGTGTAGAGTGTGTGATTGGTTTAAATAATTGTGAATACTGGGTAGGTCCCCATCTTGATTAGCGTCTCAGACCCCCATCACTGTTGTTACGCCACTGGAAAGAGAAAAGAATTCGCACTCTGCGACCTGCACTATTGCCACGATGCTTCGATGTGAAGACTTAAACTTGTTTAGGTCTATTTGGTATTTTAATTGAGTAGCATGCATCGTACATCCAGATAGCGCTTCGCATGTACCATTGCATTGTGGTGTATTCGTAACCATGAGCGAGTGGTGTACTATGAATTGCCGTGAGGCAATTTAGAGCAGGTGTCTCTTGTTTTTAATAAATGGATTGTGAGAAAGGCAGGAAAATAGTGTGGTTGGTGTTATGATTATTTAACGACGGGAATGTACTGCAACCTAGGCTTGTGACCACCGTCGGTGTGGGGAATTTTATCCCGCAGGAGTTCCTTCACATGCCTGTAAATCTACTACCATGGGCCTGTTACATTAATGCACACATAATGCCATCGAACTAGGCTGGGATCGAACCCGCAACCTTGGACACAGAAAGCCAGCGGGTTACTGCCTGCCAAACCCAGGCCAACGAAAATGGGTGTGTGGAAATAATATTTTGCCTATTTTGTCTACATTATTTCTATTCTGACAGCTATAAATCACAATCACTCACTTGATTTGCAGTATGTCAAACAATATAAATGGTAGTGGAGGCAAACAGACTAACATGAATAGTAATGATCGTAACATTGTTTATTGTTCTAACAGAAAATAAAACGAGTTCATAAAAAGACAACACAATTGATCATTTATCATTACACAGTGGAATTCTCATTTATGCTATTACGAATAACGTTCGACATGCATCAGTACATGGGTTCAATATGGTAATTACTAATTAAATTACTAAGCAAATAAAGAATGGAAATTGAATACGGAGATGATGTGTATGTGCGTATGAATGTAGGTAGCATACTGTACATCATACTTTTTCAGCAGAGTTCTGATTGGTTCAGTTGCAAGGTTGATTCACACTATACTCCATGCATCTGTAGGTATCTGTATCTGTATCTGTACCCTATGATCCCCAGGTGGGGCGAAGGGGCCTCCAATGGAGGTTGATATGCTTATTTTCCGAGAGAGGGTAGAGGGACAGGTGGTAAGCCCATCGCCTCGCAACCCCCCTCTGGAAACTAAGTATTTCTTGAACGTGAAAGGGCCGAGAAATTTTGTCCAGAGGCTCTAATTTAGGCTTGGAGTTCTTTTACGTGCCGTAAATCTACGACACGGGACCCCCAGCTTAAAGTCCCTCCCGGAGGACTCCGTGCCCAGGATTTTTACGTCCTGAAGAATCCATCGACCGCGGCCGGGTTTGATCCCGCGCCCTGCGGATCTAGAGGCGGGCACGCTACCTCTAGACCACCGCGGCCGACATGCATCTGTAAGTAAATTTTCCATATTCCATGCATAAAAAAAATGTTGTATTTATTCTATAGAGTGTATTCATCTTTAAATTAGGATTTGCATGCACTCCTGTTAATTTTCAAAGTAACTGAACATATTAGGTTACATTTGAGATGTTATTAAACGCATTTTTCTGCGATAGTACGTAAAGTTGGCAATTTGTTGTTAGTGTTCAAGGTGGCCGATTTCCTTAGCCGTGGTAGCTAAGGCATACTGCCTTGGAGCGGTGGCGAAAAAGGCTGTGGGTTTAGGTCTCACCTAGGGTGTGGGTTTTTGTGTTTAAGAAATAGATATTAAGGTAAGACGACAACGATAATCCAGAAAAGTGTATTATGAAATCTGGCCTATGGCCGGTTAAAATTACATATATCAAAGACACAAGATCTTAAAGGAATTTCGCTAAATCTTTACGCACTAGTATTGATTTTACGAAATGAAAAAAAAATGTGCAATTGACGATTACAGCTTGGGATGGCCATGAAATCATGACCTCTCTATTTTGAAAAAAAATGATATACTTTTAATTTAATTGCCATCGTAGAAAAAAAACATACGACAAAAGTTTGGAAATCGTGTATTTAAGAAACTTGGCTTCCCTTAATTTCTTAACTACACACTTAAAAAAAAAAAAAATTCACTTCAGGAAATTTTATTATAAATAACTATTTTAGTATAACATTGCACAACGCAGTAGCATAACGGTACCACTTTCAATACGGTACAGTATTTTTTTTTATCTGAACCACGCCAGAAAGATGTTAATTAATCTGGACTAGTCCACTATCGAAATATTGTCATTTGAAGGGGTGATGTTTCATTCGTACGCCAGTCTTCAAGGAAGTCATATCGCGCTAACTGAGATATGCGGCTACGGTTGTCATGACTGGCGGGAGGGGAAGGTGGCTTTGTCTCTCTGATTTCAACTCTTACTCAGAATCTCCTTCCCATCACACGTGTTTCACCAGTGTCAAGGAAGAAAAAATACTGTAACTGAGCATTTTTGTAAATTTAAGAAGCATTTTTTCAATAAATAAATTATTTAATGCTTATTCAATGACGAATCCAAGATTCTATATATAATCGACGAAAACTGTAATTTTTAAACACACTGAAATATAGAAGGGGAAAAATACAAGAGTAGAAAGACTTTTGTTAATTTAAAGAAAAAACATA
The DNA here is from genome assembly GCA_964059195.1 of Ectobius pallidus. Classification (NCBI taxonomy): domain Eukaryota; kingdom Metazoa; phylum Arthropoda; class Insecta; order Blattodea; family Ectobiidae; genus Ectobius; species Ectobius pallidus. Next base: position 111,813,201 of record CAXKWD010000002.1, read on the forward strand.
TGTCATAAGGGACTTGTTCTGTTTAATAAATATTGACGAAGTAAACACGAATTAAAGACGGAAATTAGGTAATTCCCTCATTTTGCTATTGAAAATGCCCACTTGAATTTCGACATCATGTAATATAATACATTTCCTGGAAGGCTTTTTTTTTTATGAAGTCATACTTTTAATATTCTGTTATATATAGACTATATACTTTTATATATTTTACTTTTCGTATATTTGTCTTCATTTTATTTTTTACTTTTATTATTATTTTCATATTTATTTTTTTGTTTTGACTGTTGTATGTTCTCTTATATCTGCTCACCTTTATTCATTCTCAGCTTCTTAAGAATTTACATACTGTATGCCTATAGGAAAAAGTAAAAATAAAAAACCTACAACATAATAGGCCTAATAATTATGTTACAATTTTTTTGCTACGTGGACTATATCCAAGCCTTGGACTATATCATGCTTCACACAGCTATAAGCAACTGTACTTTCATTTCCTGTAACCTAAGCATTTCGAGAATGCGAGTGTCATGTAAAGATGGAAGTTATTTTTTCTCGAAGAAGTGTGCATTGTGTGCAAGCTCTGCAGTTTTATTAAAAGCCGCATTTCGGCATCAACTTGACATCTTTCACTGTACAAACAGCGCTGTAGGGAAATTGGATCTTTCAAAGCCAAAGTACAAGTGGGATGCAATTTTTCGCTGTCGGTTTTAAAAGAAATTTCTATTTTTATCCGTCTTGGTATCAGGCTTATGTTTCCAACTTGGTGTAACACAATTCAACAGGATATACGACGGAAACCACATAGGTTTACTAGTGAAAAGGATTGAAACCTTTGCTGATGAATGATAACTTTTAGGTCTGGCGGCAAAATGCAGCTAAACGAGAACTTACATCAAGAAGATTAGTAGGCCTATTCGCTTTTCTCATACCTCCAACCATGCTACCTGTTAGTCTCTAATCTTTGTCACTAATGAATTACGGAACTATAGGCTGTATACAGTGGCACGTAATTGTTCATATACTGTATTATTGCGAACAACGGCAATGTTCTTGTTGGAATTTCGATTCTATTTCAGAAAGTACCTAACTCTATTTATTTCTCAGACAGCTAGGTGCACAATCTTTCGGATTGATATTCAGTTTTATTAAATTTTATTTAACATGCACACAAATAAATACATATTATAGCCTACATAAAATCCAGAATGAGCGAAGCTCTTGCTCTAAGCAGGTCAATAATAATATAATAATATAAATTTTAAATTTTCAGAGACTGAATTATACAAAAGGAAATGGCTAATTTATATAAATAAATAAATAACTAAATAAAATAAGCCTATCGTGTCCCATTAGGGCAAAGGCCTCCTAAGAAGGGTTTAACTCTCTTATCTAGCACGGCGAGCTACTCCACGCTAGTGAAGTTGTTTGAGATTTTGAGCGTCATTTAGCCTACACTTGGACTTAAGCACTTAGCACTTAGCACTTGGCCATTAGTCTTGAGCACTTATTCAGACGTATTGTTCAGGGTTTTCCCCAGTTCTTTCCACTCATTTCTTCTTTTGGCTCTTGAGTTTGGCTTTAGGCTAAGTTAGAAGTTGAATAAAATATGTGAGTTGCTAAAATTAGATTCCTTTTAACAAACGAAAAAAAAAACAACCATTAACGGCCGTGGGTGTCGGCATGCTGACCACATGTCCCCCAATCCTGCGATCTGCCTGTGGTAGATGACGCAGCGGTCGGGTGGTAGGCCAAGTCTCTCCAGGGATGCAGCGCCACGGAGTTTAGTTTTTAGTTTACTTAACAAAAGAAATTAATAATCTTGTGCCAAAACTTGAACAGTGTTTTGGTCCAGCATTAGTATAGCAAATTAGTTCAGGTAGAGAATTGAAAATACTTATTCTCGTGTTACAGCCATGAATATCAGATAACTTATAGCCTAATTTTTATGAACGTAATTATGTTAACACAATAGATTAGGTCATTGTGCCAAGACTTGAAGACGATGTCATTTTAATTTTTAATGAATAATACACCTCGAGGGCATAACAAGATGCCCTAAAGATTACATTTAATTTTATTTATCGAGCTGAACGGTGCAGTAACATGTACTTCAGTATACATTAACAGTATATAGTATTCAGTATACAGTACAGTAACATTTATTATGCTAGACTCATCAGTTAACAGAATGGGCTTCGTGCTTGGAAATGGCCTAGAAATGTGAACAGACATTTTCGCCCACAAACGTACCGTGTGAATAAGACAGAACATTTGTCCAAATATTCTATTTCGTATATACGTCAGTGCTTAATCTAATTACATGTAGTCAAATCATTTGTAAGAATGTATTCAACATCAGTCAGTTGTAGTCTTGCTCCATTCTATCGTTATCGAAATTTCGTTATCACCTTCCACAAAAGTCGTAAAAGTCGTGAAAGCATGTGAAAGAAAGAACTTACCAATACGCATTTGGGAATATAATTTATATTCAGAATATAGTACTAAGCCACTGAAATTATTATTCGTAAATGAAATTAAAGTTTTTTTTTCTTCATTCTTCCGATCTATCGTAAGTGAACCGTGTTTTAAAATTACTATGACCATAATACGTAGTAAAATCATTCTTGAGCAACAGAGTACGAATAATATATTTAATTAATTATACATATTGGTTCCTTAGAACCAATAAGGAAACATAACCGCTTTGATTGCCATGAATAAAATCTTCATCAACTAAGTGTTGCATTTAATTATTCTATGCACGCATTAGTGACTGAATACTTGCTTTTCGGAAAACTGCTCAATTTGTAGATTATTTGTGATATATATATATATATATATATATATATATATATATATATATATATATACACATATATATATCACGCCCCTAGATGCAACAGCTACCCACGTAATGAGAGATTAAATCAGAAGGAAAGCATATTTTGTGAAGTACCGGTAAGCATACGATAATTTATAAAATTCAATAAGTTTTCAATTAGAAACAAGACTACACAGTACACTCCCGAACTTTACCTCCAATTTTGTTCAGAAAGGTTTGAAAATACACGAAAACAAATCACCCTCCTTTAACGAAGGTAAAGAGGTATAATATTACACAATATTTAAATGTTACCGGTACTTCCTGCTTTAAACTAAATCTCAGAAAAATCTATCAGAAAAAAAGAACATACGTATCTCCTATTACAAAAAAATACTCATCCTAATTCAAAGATATTGAAAAAATAGGAGAGCAAAAGCCTCTTTTATGTGAAAAAAAGGAGAAAACCTGAAACACAAGTCAACAAGGATTGGCTAAGATGGTCTCTCTCTTTCTCTTTCTCTTTCTCTCCCACTCCCTCTCCCCCCCTCTCCCTCTGTGTGTAAATATTTACTTGTGGGGAAACCTACATTGAGCATCTTGTTGCAGGGTTTGAAGTCAGACTAATAAATATTTCACTAGATCCTGGAGGAACGAAAATAATCAAATATAATGTAAGCGAAGCCTTTTAGGAATGTATACAGTGAATATTCTAGCGAGGAGAGGATTCTGAGATCTTATTTTGCAGGAGATGTGACATGAAGGATCACGTGACATATGACAGCGAGATCTGAAAGCTCTGGACAGGTAACTCTCTCACCTGTGCGTATAATATAGAGCTGTCATGTGCAACTCGCGCTTTGCAAACCGTCAACAAATACATAACACTGTCGCGCGAGGCAATAGCTGAAATAAAATTAACTTCCTTTATTATTTAAGGGGGATAGAAGGGTAGTGTTCATTAACACCATGTATATATTTAATCATTTTCCACCTTATAATGCGTACCACATGGTGCATTTTTCAAGTCTAGTATAGAAAAGGTAGACAAGCAGATCTACATAGCCATCTTTGTATATGTGAAATAGTTAAAATTGCTTTATATTCTATGTATTATTTAAAAACCGCTTCCTTGGCCCAATGGTAAGCATTGTTGTCTAAGAATGGGAAAATGAAGTTTTATTTTCATTTACACAAATTTGGTCAAAAAGTTATAAGTGTGAAATTTTCTGTTTACGTTTTTTGTGAAATGGTTAGAATTAGATAATACTAGCATACCGAACTTTATATTTTAAAAATATTTTCAAAGTTTTAATGAACAACACCGCAAAATTTCCCCTGAATATAGAGGGGACATAGGCAAGCAACTTTTATCAGGAAATTTATGCCCCATGGGTTCAATTTTTCCTATTATACCTTAAAATATCCCAGAGCATGGCAGCCACTGACTTCTAACATTTGAAATTATACGGAACAAAGGAACTTTGTTGCTAACACAGGAGTTATGAATAAAAACCTAATGCAGTGGCGGCCACTCTTATGATTAGTCCGTGTTGATGAATGATTAAGAATGAGGTTTTTATGACCTTTATGAAGGCGTGAAGTCAATTTAATGTTTATTTTAACTTTATTTCGCTTCAGTATTGATTGTAACGACTTCAGTGCTCTGAACCATACACATTTACATCTGTGAGCACCGATCTCCTAATGGAAGTTATTTTTCTCCTAAAGTTGTCCCCTCTATATACAGGTAAACTATTGCGGTAGTGTCCATTAACACCATGTATATATTTCATCATTTTCCGCCTTATAATAATATGTACCACATGGTGCATTGTTCAAGTCGAGTATAGAAAAGTTAGACAAGCAGATCTACATAGCCATCTTTGTATATGTGGAATAGTTAAAATTGCTTTGTATTTTATGTATTTTTTAAAAATATTTTGAAAAATTATAGAAAAAAACTGTTCAAGGAATACTCAACAGGAGATAAAACCTCACTTTGAGATATTACCTCATAATATGTGTTAGCACTGGAAAAAATATGTCATTGTAAGTTAAAGAAAAGATGCATTTTTATAAAATAATACAAGGGGAACAAACCAAATTTTTGTTTATGCATAAAGTGTTGTGAAATGTTAATGAAATCCCTGTTTGTATGAAAATTCACAGAACAATAGTAGCGTTACTCAGGATGGCTTCACGGGTTATCAGCCGTGTCAACATTATCAGATTCAAGCTTTCGGCCATCTTCCCTCTGTGGCCTTCCTCAGGAGCTTTCACAGAAGGAAGATGGCCGAAAGCTTGAATCAGATAATGTTGACATAGCTGATAACCCTTGAAGTCATCCTGAGTAATCAGCGCCGTGAAAGCTTCAAATCTTATATAATAGTAGCGTTAACTTAAATGTGAACTAATAACTACAATTCATTGTTTTAACCTCTACTTACGTAGCCCACAGATTATAAATCAACGACGTTTTCATTAAATGGATAAGTCTGCATGGCTTGATACAGTTACGCATAGTTGTTCAGTTGAAAAGTTCTGAATTTAACCTTTTATGGTATCTAGTAGTTTTTAGGAACACTATGGATGAAAACCGAGAACGAAAGGAAGAACGTCAACGTTAAAACTTCGTCATCAGAAGTCTGACGTCGTCTGACGTAGGCCTTTAGTACAAGCTAGGACGGGGAAAATATTTTCATTTTCTCTGTGTTCTTCTTATTTGTCTTCTTCAAACTGGTTGCATACCCCTATAAGTCATGTTCATAACTCTGGATGTACATGTATCACAGCTTGAGAACCTTTTGATTTATATATAGACTTGGTTGCAAGATGGAAAATTTTGAAAATCGAATTTGTATGATGGATATCTTTTTAGACAATGTAATTGCTATTCGTGAACTTGAAGGAGCATGTAACCTACACCCTTAACTGGCACTGATGGTGTGAAAGTAATACTGTAATATGTTTTCCCTTCGAATTTTTAGTGCTAAAATTTTGCCCGGTAATTCTGCATACTTCTCTATCATTTACATATTTTTTTAAAATATAAAATTATTGGAATATTAATACGGTATATTATGTAGCCTACTTCAATAATGGTAAGTGCAATCCTATGCAGATAATATGATTATTCGTAGAGCATAAATCTTCGAATATTTATTTTACTTTATTTTATTGATAACAATAGTGTTAACAAAAATTAGTATTATCATTCATGTATGAAAAGAATTCTTTCAGTTTTGTGAAGGACTGTAAATTTTCCATTTATATTTTCCTAAAAATATTAACAATTAAACCGAAATAATAAATAAATGATAGTAGTCTTTTTTCTTTGATTTAAAATACATTACTCTTCATAATTTCATTAATTTACCGAAAAAACTGTTCAAATTTAAGATAAAAAGGTTAGTTATGAGAAATGAGCATGAGGAGGCAGGAGTAAATTTAATAGTCCAATTCAATTGATACATTCACACGTTTCTTCATAACTCTAAAATAATTATACATGTATTGGTATTCTCTTTACTAACTTAAAAAAGAAGTACCATTTAATGAAATACAAATTACACTTTTCACCCTCACTCGTGTATATAACCCCTTAAAGTGCTCTTGCATGTAGATTACTCATTATAAAAGCGACTTCTTTCCGTACTATGTTTCTGTAAGCTGACTTATTTTTAATATCCGTGGAAGCTTCTTTAAACATCTTGATATTTTGCTCTTCGTATAAGTGTAAACGTTTCCTTCCTACTTTTCCCAAAATTCCCGTACGTTTTTATGATGTTAACGATATTCATTCCATTCCACATGCTGTCGTTTTAATGCCTCCATTTTAGTGCCTTAAGTTTATGGAGATATCAAGTTTCTGTATAGAATATAAAAATAATTGTAGGCTACTGTGAAAAGTTGAATATTTAATTGGCCCAGATGTTGTCCCTCTTTTCACTTTAAAATAAGCATGTTTTAGCGTACTCTCTGAATTTTATGTTTCATTGGTTGTATCGTAATATAAACTTCTCTTTATAATTTAGTCATATTTTCATCATTTTGAAAATAGTTGGATATTATTGGTGTCGTATTTTCAATCTGTTTTATATAGGCCTATATGTAGGCCTATTAAATTTTCTTACCTCTACAAGGTTATGCATTGTCATATACAGAAGCTCTTTTAAATATTAAAACTATTAACAGTACATAATCTTCTCCGTCATATTCTGTAAGGTAATATGCAACAATAATTATTATTGTCAAGCAAAATAAGCGTTAGTACTCACATCCTTGATGTAGTGTAAATTATTTACAGAGATGTTTGTACGTGTGAAAAAAAAGAAACAACAACAACAATACAATACAATACGAAATTCAACTTTTAAGTAGAATCCATTTTAGGCATTCATGACGCTATATTTATTTTCCTATAGTGAACATGGTGTTAATTATTCTGGTGTATATTCTTGTTCCTAGATTTTGTACATGTTTTAACTCTTAAAGGGTATTATATATATATATTATATAATATTTTAATATAAGCAATATCTTCAATAATTGCCTATTGCTAAAATGTTACTCAAGGAACTGTTTTCTAAGCTTACTAGTTCTATTACAGTCAGTCAAAGCATGTTTGGAATCCTCACTCAGCTTACATAATATCAAATACCTTTTCCATCGGCTCCTCTTCTGCCTTTCAGTTTCCATATGCCCTACCTCCACCAAACAGTGCCTGCCCTTTCTTTGTGGCTGCATACTTCAACATAGTTTTCTTTACCACCATCTGCATTTCAGATTTCTATAAAATACATGAGACCTCTTTTCTCCTGAAGCCCATGCTAATATATGTCTCTCTAAATCGTAGCATCTTCTTTTTACAATTTATTGTGAGTATATTAAAAAAAATATATATATAATATATTCGTGTACTGGTATTTAACCATTACCACATGAGGCCTAATTGAGATAATTCCTCCTTAATTTTATTTAACCACTTATTTTGAAAGCCATTCACACACTTATGGAATACTGTCAGTATATTAAAGTTTCATTCGGTTCGAATATTTCATTGTTCTACACATTAGTGTACACCCACAACTGTCAATTCACTATTCGTATCTTGCCGCTTCATTTACTGAGTTTAGCGGGGCTCTGAATACTTTTTTAGAGAATCGAGACACTGTAGCTGCAGTCTACCTATAGTTAGCGAGGCATGTTTAGTTTTTCAGATATCCATCCCAATACATATTTTTTAGTCATTAAAGCATTGTAAATATAATGTAGAAGCCTTACATTAGTATTAGGCAATTTGTATAGAGACTAGCTTCTAACAATAGCTACCAAAACCTGACTTCCTTTCTTTAGTGCCTGGTTTAATTGTGCTTGCCCCGTTCGTATTGAAGGTTATAACTAAATAATTAAATTCTTTGAAAGTTTCTATAGGATCTATTGTCCATTGTCCACTCTTTTCTGCTATTTTTGTAACCCTTATTCAAATAAAAAATAAAATTTTTGGACTTAGTGTGTTATGGAAATTAAAAATTAATTACAGTAGGCTATCTTCAATCAGCGTCCAAAGTAATGGGACTTATTGAGATCAAAGTCAAATCATTCAAGAACATTAGCCCCGGAATAAATGCCCGCTTCTAAACTGCACTAGGGCAAGAATTTGGAGCAACTTCATCTATTATACCTCCATATATATATGCGAAAAGATAAAGGCCGACTTTACACTCCGGCCTGACTCCTAGGGCTTGCAGTAGGCCTATCTCAAAAGTTACCGATCCCTGGCTTTAAAACTAGCATTATCATAAACTGATTTTATGGATAGAATATTTTCCAAAGCTTCTAACTAACTAGTAACTTTGATAAATTCTGACTTTTTGGGGCCGATCTAAGCTCTATAAAAAAACACCATCCAATCCCGGCACTTCAATTTCCTTGGCAGTGGAGTTTTATATCGGCCCCGAATCGTCGGAATTTTTCGAAGTTACAAGCCCGGGAAAATATTCTATATTACCAGGAAAAGTTTAATGTGGATTACTTGTATGGTATTTATAAAATAATAGTTCATTCCTATACTAGTCATTTTGTACAAGAGCATGTTACTATCAATTGAATCACATGTTGTTTGTAAATCCAAAAATGATCAATTCAATTTTCCTGTTTTGAATCGTAAATATTTGTCCACCAATGTCTTTATAAAAAAATAGGTTATCTGATATTTAATCCTTGTAAATCCACTTAAAATAAAAAAAAATTGTTGTAGCCTAATTTTGTAACTTTCCATCCAGTATCTATTATTTACAATACCTGTATATACATACCAGGACACGGGAGGAGAGAAATTCTTCTATAATTATTAGGATTATTGGCATTTCCATTTCCTTTAAGAATAGGTTGTACCAAAGTATTTTTTCCACATTTCGGGAAATTTGCCAGTTATCTTAATTTTGTTAAATATGGGCCTATTTAATATTAATTATAGGCCATTTCTCCCGAAGAAAAATAGTTTCCATAAATTTATTTTGTAAGGTATTTCAACATATTGCGATGAATATTCTTATATGACAAGCGAATTGTGATTAACAAACTATCATTAATGCCTTAAAAACCTTTCGGTATTTTATTATTATTATTATTTAATCTCCATTGAGTGAGCCCTAGTTTACAATAAGTATGTTAGGGCTATATTTAGTCAATTGAGGTTTCCTGTGTAGATCTAAAGTTCAGGAAAGATACATTCACAGTCTCTTAAACACATATTCTAAAAATGCTGTGAATGACAAATAACAACATTTTCTAGTAAAAATTTCTCCGTTAAGCGGAAATTGAAAATTTGCACTGCACTTGTCTAAATGTAGTTCAAGATCTAATCTTTTTGTTTGAAAAACTGGGCAAGTGAACATAAGATGTTTGGCGTTCTGAAGACGGTCACCACATATGCACTCGTATATATTGCTGTCTGTCTTGATATGAAATCTTTGGAAGTACTCGCCAAATTTTCCGTGGCCGGATAGAAATTGTGTCAGAATAAAGTTTGGTTTCATGAGTGTACTTTTTAGACGGTCAGAAACATTGGGAAAAAAGAGTTCTTTGATAGTCCTTCCGCAAGTGGTTGATTTCCATATGTTGTTCCATCTGTGGATACCATCTTCTCGAAGTTTCATTTTGAGGTGAGAGATTGGACATAGGGTGTATGATGGGGCTGCCGTTGATTGTGCTGCTGTTTTGGCGAGTTCGTCTGCTCTCTCGTTGCCTTCAGTACCGGAGTGGCCTCGTATCCAGGTAAGGCATATGTGTTCGGATTAAAAACTACCATGTAAAATTCACTTTGCCAAAGGATATTAAACTTATGTTTAAAAAAGTAATATTATCATATCTTACATCAATAAAATACACTTACTTTATAGTTTTAAAAATCGCGGCCCTAAATGGCATGTGTTTCAAAAGTCACATAATTATCTTACCCTAAATAACAAAAATAAATACATTTCAAAGCAGAATTACTTAAAATGACAAATACGATTTGTTAAGCAATTATTTCGCGAGACTTAATTTCACACACAGTATGCAAAACTAGGTAGGAATGCAATGATTAGTTCTGTAGTAGTCTATATTTATTGTGCAATTTGTTGTAATTTTGGGTAAAATTCTATTTCTTTTTCAGTTTCTTTTCTCATATATTTTACAAATATAATGTTAACGGCTATATCCAAATGCATATATTAATAATTTATGAATAAAAATAAAAATATATATTTTGAAGCTCCTAGAAAGTGCTCATCTCCTTCACAGTGATCAAATACGAAGTATATTGAAATATCGTAGTCTTCCAATCATGCATCTGGCAAAGACACGCGAAATCTGTAGAAAGGGTGAGATTGGATAAGTAGAGGCTCCGGGAATCAACTGAAAACGAAGCGTGTGAAACGTATGAGTAGAATTTGAATATATGAACGAATACAGGGAAGTAGAAGAACTCATTAACAAAAGAATTCAAAGGAAACTAGAATAGAGTGTAATGAAAAGAGGAAACGTGAAATGCAAAGAAAGAAAAGACAGTGAATATAAATAAAAGTGAAGTGACAAATAATCTTGTCGATTGTCCTGATGGCATGGGAGATGTGACGAAATCGTAATCCAATTTTCACCCCCTGCGACTTTCGAATTTCTGGATAGATTGAAGAGGAGCTCTTTCTCCTTTGGGATCCTGCAAGACATGTGATCCTCTCTGCCAAATAATCTGCTAATGGAATTCTCCAAGACAGGCATACAGCCAACTCACAGGCTACATATCAAACTTTCCAGAGGACTAATAGTAGTAGGTGGCAGAAATACAGTGAAGTTCTTGGCACTTTCGTGAAAATGAAAAATATTAGTCGTGCCAGCAATAATAATTTTTTCAGTATATTTTATGCTCCAATAATTATTTCCATTCATATTTTTAAACAAAGTTTCGTACCGTAAAGCATTTGAATGCTGCAGAAGTTTGTGTATTTTATCGTAGTGTAAGAAAGGGCTTAAAATACAGAAAAAACTGAAATTTCAAGTAATTGAACAGTTTTCTTTTTATATTATTTAATTTTTAATAATACAAAATAAAATATAGAATCTTTTCATATTCTGACGCCACCCGAAAAAGCAAAGCTTGTGTTCGGAGACGGTTCTGTACAATACGTTGGATTACACTAAAATATTTAAGTAGTTCAGAAAGTGTGCGACTAATATAGAAAAGCAGGCCTGTAAGTTATTAATATTAAGAGAACATGGAGAACATTTACATTTACAATACTTGAAATGTACGAGTTAATAATACTTACAATACTTTAGTATATAACATTTTAAGGGAAATTGTATGGGGAATCTAAAGTAAATTAGCATATATTTAATATAATTATATACTATAATATTAAACTAAATTATATCTGTATTTAAAATTAAATAAAAAATGTTGTCATAGTAAAGAAAAGCAAGGAAATAATTTAGGATATAATTTTTAAAACTTTCTAATTTTATACTTAATTTGTTTAACCCAGTTAATAAATTGGTTACTAATAAATTAATATTGAAAAGACATGGACCGAAACTTTAACAGTGCATTTGTATAATGTTTAGGTTTAGTTCCTTAATTGTTATTCCCACTGACTTACATTCGTCACGATGTTTATGAAAATAGCCCTAAAGGACCTGCTTGTATAGTATAGAAATATTATTTGGTGTACATTGAATATGTTAAATTCAAAGAACAATAACATCAGGTAAATTGATAATACAAAATTCCAGATGGAACAACTTTATATAACAAGAAATAGTTACCTCAAACATTAGTGTTGAGGGACATAAAACATAAAAGTTTCGTCCATATAAAATTTCTACGTCGTTGTCAGGTGCGTATAGATTAGAGGAGACAGTATTTTAAACATCTACTTATTGGTAGGTTAAATAGTGCAATTTATATTTACTTTTGGATATTCTGTTACTAGAAACTGCAGAGGAGATAGAGCTAACAAATGTCACGGCGATGGGACGCCCGTGGCTCGGTGGAAGCTGTCGCTATGCACGGTAGAAGACAGGTGGGTTAATCTTTGGTCTAATATAGAAGATAATAGGGCACATAAAGCGAGAGGTGAAAAGTAAGTTCTTTGGCCCATACATTATTTCATGTTAAGTATTACAGACTGAAGTTAACCATAAAATAATAAGATATAGTTTATTACGATTATTCTTTAAGAAGTATATTTTTAAATATATAATCATTAATTTATTTACATTTTTGTAAGTGAAACAACTGGGCCAACTTACGTTTCCCACCTGTACAAACACAACGATTATGCAAAATGAAATAATATACGAGAGTTATTTTCACGAAAGAGAACTTAACACTTGATGTCACACAAGCTTGTAGTCTGTCTTTCTGGATATGAAAATCGAGGTTGGAATTAAACAGAGCGTTTCATTCTAGGAGGATCACATCCGAAATGGAATTGTCTTCGTCTAATGCACTTTTCTTTTTGCTAGAAATAAATAAGCTGCTTTCTGCTGGACAAATTATCGTATTCACCAGAATACTGTGCGCAAAGCGTGGTGAGTACCTGATATTTTATTCTTCTTGGAAATAGTAAACTGATGTAACAAAGTGCCAGAATGCTTTTGTTTAATTAGTTATAATTGTAATTATAATATGCAGGAATTTAAGTTTTGGTTTAAAATCGATTTCTGAGTTAAGTTCCAGATTGATTCATTAAGCAGGACGCAAGGAAGAACAAAGGTCTAGTTTAAAAAAAGAAATCAGATTAACATCGTCTAGCATCAGGAGAACTATACAGATTTATGATACCTTGACAATCGACCACACACATTGAAATTAAAAAAAAACATATCAAATTGTCCGGCTACGGGATTTGAAGCAGGGATCTCCAGAATGCGAGTCCAAGACGTTACCATCTCGGCCACCTCGCTCAATTTAACGGTCTAGTTTGATAAGCTTATGTGAAGGTATAGTGTTATTTGTCAAAGCTAAACGTATTGGAACTTCCAAAGTCGTGTACGAACACACTAAAACGATATGTCGTCATGATAACTGATTTGCATTTGATAAATTCTTTCTATTACCATAAATATATTACGGGCTTTGCTCCGGTACCGGTTAACCGATTTGGTCCAATATCAACAGGCTTCTTCCCATGGACATTATAAATGTTTATACCAAGTTTCATGGAAATCCGATAAAGCATAGCCTATTTGAGTTATCGCGCGTACAGACACACGACGGACAGACAGACGGATAGACATTTTCCCGTCCCCCACACAATCTTATAAAGCACCATTCTGGCACTTAATAACAATAAAAATCAATAATAAATAGTAATGAACAATAATATTAATATAAGAACCGCTCCAATTTTCTTCCTTCAAAGCATTTATATTCTTCAGTATAACTAGAAGGTTGGATTCTAGATGCGCAGTAGTAATTTAAGCTTGTGGATTAGTTCCGAAGCGGCGTTCTTGCGCAGGTCATGATTCATGTCTCATTGGCTCAGTTATACTAGCACTGAGTGCATTCTTAATAAATTCGGTGAAAAAGAAACTTGACAAGTGTAATTGAAGACTCATTCGTATCTTAATCTTACTAAAATTTCAACCAGGCGCTATGATGTCCTAATTGGATATAGCTTAAGATGTCTTAATTTTCTGTGGAAAAGAGATGAGTTATTTAACTAAGTTGCTGTGATCAGAAGAAGGGGACTATGGAGAGTGGATTGCTATCCATCCTAGTTTGAGTCCAGCTTATTAAAAATTATACCAGTCTAATTATTATTTATTCAATATCCACACTTCTTGACACATTTCTATGTCAGAACATAAGTGTAACCTCAGCTGGTGAATTAGGTACGGTAAGTGGCAGTTAGGTTAGACTAGTTATATTAGTGTTAGTGACATGTAGAGCTAAGTTGGTTGCAGTAAAATTAGTGTTGATCGCCATCAAGTATACAATCCCAGTCTTGTTTCTGGATCACTTGACCCTTGCGCAACTCATTGTCAGTCGTAGTTCTGGCCTTGAAATAGCCATTTTCTGTGAAGAGACCGTCATTTATAGGTTAGAAAAGTGACATCTTCATTCACATTTTTCAGTGTTCTGGACACTTTCCAGAAAAAAAAGACTAAGTTACTATGTAGTTTCTGTGGAACTTACGGCCATTCAATCCCGAGAGATCGCACTTTCGGAAAGTGCATCCAGATCTCCGTAAAGCAGATCATCACTCATTATTTTTGAGTCAAGCGCTTCGTTCCTCCCCTAACGTACAATAGGAGCATCTTATACGAGACGTGTTTTAAAAGTAAGAACCGGTGATTTTTAAAAAAAATAGCAGAACATTATTTTCCAAATACTTTAATGGTGCCAAATCCGGTCTTTAGGGAGGGTGGTCTAATTATTCCCAATGAAAGATGCGATCAGAGCTTGAATTTGTTTGGCTGTGTGTGACCGGGCATTGTCATGAACCAAAAGGATTCCACGCGAAAGCTTTCCACGCCTTTTGTTCTGTATTGCACGTCGGAGTTTTCGTGGTATAGTCACAATAGACGTCTCTTTGTTGATTGTCGCATTCCTGGGCAAAAATTAACCAGCGGTTCATTCGATTGCTTTGAACATTTCGAAACGCTCTAACTATATTAAAACACAAAATGACGCTCGCTAACAACTGCGTCTGGCTTCCTAATGAATGGAGGAAGTGATCGCACATGCTCAAAATCGCAACGTGCAGCAGCTTCAGCAGCAAAATATTTAAGCGGCACGTACTTTAAAAACACTCCGCTTATGTTGGATTTGTAGGTTATTTAGCGTTACCCAGTGTGCACCACGTGGAGGCAACCTACTTTTGCACACCATGCCCCCGAGATGTTATGGGGGACTTTTACTGGATTCCAGATGGTGAAGATGCATCCTTCTATCTCTCGCTATGAATATCTAGCTCTGAATGGGTGTCCAACTCTCCTTCCTCTTGCTCTTCCCCAAATATAACTCTATTCTCTATTTCCTGGTGAATCCATTCTCTTACATCCCACTCCGCATCTACACCATCCGGAATCCAGTATTGAAGGGGGTCCTTCACAGGAGCAATGGTCCTGGACCTATTTCTCCTATAGCAGTGAATCCCCATCAAGCCAACGCCTAGGGCAATGGCCCCGGCGCCAATCGTCTTTAGCCAGCTTCTGCTTGAACTCATATTTGAATTTTTTTTTATAAATAAAAGCTAAGTTTATCGCATAGCAATGAATTTATCTGAAAATGGTCATTGTTTTTGCAGGCCGTATCCTGAGAAACCGTATATGCATAGATATGCGCACGAATATGCTAGCCTAATGCGATTTTTAAATTTAAAAAATGCAATGAATAAACTCCATTCCCATGAAGTGAAAAGACCAATCCCCGCTGTTTCATCTATTTCCTCTTTTGACACAGTTACCAGATGGCATGCATGTAGTCAGCATGCATATACCACGGCCTTATTGAAATAAATTATTTACGTTGTCGCTCCTTCTTTATCAACTAGTAACTCAGTTGTCCTCATGAAACTAAGTACACAGAGTCCTAGACTTATATAGAAAATTCAAGGAGATATCAGGGAACAAGCCCGGGGATCCGTTATCCACAGTCAGCAAAGCTTATCTTGGGACAACAAACACTTAAGAAATCTGATCGTGATCTCAGTCTTGGGACGCATGACTCAAAATTCTCTCCGGAAGGTCCACGCTTAAATTATGCTTTTAGTATTTACGGTATGTGTAGTTGTAAGTACTTTGATACTGTAATCAAGGATTATTCCCAAACTTATAAAAAAAATCCTTTCATTTTAAAATTGCTCCTTGCACAACTTTGTTTTGTTCCATAGGCTTGCAATTTTATACGAATATTTCAAAGTTAATTTCATATATTCGTAGATTAGATTTTTTAAATACTAATTAAATCAATCATCCCATATTACGAAATTAATATAATATCATGTTGTACAAATAAAATAAATAAACAGATATATATATAACATGCAAACATGATCGATATATATATATATATATATATATAAGTTATTTATATAAGTTATATATACAGTATAAGTTATGTAGGTGAAACGATGAACTTATGATAAATGATTTGCCTAATTTGAAATTTCTTCTACAAGGAATGTTTCTTTCAAAATTTCTTGATATTATAGAAGAAATAAATATCATAAAACATTGCCTATATCTGTCTCCGTCACGCACACAGTTCTTTGCAGTTTTTGGTAATGCATCACATAAATAAAATCAGGTAAATTGATATGACAAAGTGCCAGTATGTTTTTGTTAAATCAATTATAATTGCAATTATGATATGCAGAAAATAAGTTTTCCTAATCAGATTAAAATTGACCAGCGTCAGCAGAACTACAGATTTGTGACACCTTGACAATCGCGCACTTACATAAAAATAAAAAAAATAAAAATCCATGTCAAATGTGCCGGCTCCGGGATTTGATCCGGGGACCTCCAGAATACGAGTCCAAGGCGTTACCATTTGGCCAGCTCAGTCAGTTTGACGGTGTCGTTTGATAAGCATAAGTGAAGGAATAGTGTTAACTGTCAATTTATACCGGTAGACAAAAATTAAAAAAAAACATGTGACCTTTAATTAGTCGTTACTCTGGTACCGGTAAACTGATTATGTCCAAAATTAATAGGCTTCTTGCCATGGACGTTATAAATGCATATACCAAGTTTTATGAAATTCTGATAAAGCATATTTGAGTTATGGTGCCTTTTGTTATATAATACCATAAAAATGCACTAAATTGGGCATTATTCCGGTACCGGCCAACCGATTTGGTCCAATATCAACAGACGTCTTCCCATAGACATTATAAATGTGTATACCAACTTCATGAAAATCCAATAAAGCGTATTTGAGTTATGGCCCTTTTAAATAAAAACACTACATTGTGTTTGACGCAGGTACCGGTGAACCGATTTGGTTCAGTAACAATTGGGCTCTTCCCATGGACATTATAAATGCGTATACCAAGTTTCATGAAAATCCGATAAAGCGTATTTGAGTTATGGCGCGTACAGACACACGGACAGACAGACAGACGGACTGACGGACAAACATTTTCGTCCCCCACACACAATCTCATAAAGTACCATACTGGCACTTAATAATGACTTTTCAATAATATGTTGAGAGTCCAATATAACTAAATACATGCGCACGATGCAGTTCCACTGAAGCCGCGACTATGTTGGTAGGAACCCCCCCCCCCCAAAAATGGATTATCTCTATAACATCGGAGCTTCCAGTTTTACATAGGCCTATACTTATCTAAAAATGCAATGGTTCTTTTCTGTCTGCAATGATTTGTCGCGAAATCTACCCTGATAGAGCCGAAATTTTGCATAAACATATTTTTTTATTTAAACCAGGAAAGAACATAGGACTATGGTGTTCACTCAACCATGCTATTTCACCTAGTATCATAATCAATAATATTCAACTTTAGTCAAATGACCGCATCATTAACAAATGCATGTCAATATTTCATGGCCTACCGGTAAACCAAAATATATTTTCTTTCTCGCTCTAATTTTACAGACCAGCACTAATGCTTTACAATAAATGAAATAATTTACCAACATACAAAATAAAGATGATTGTTAAGAATACTGGGAAGATGTAGGAAAAAGTTGTAAGTATGTAGAGCCCATTTATATATAGGCCCAGATTATTACATGTTGTGTAAACAATGGTCAGGATAACATTTTTAAATTGTAAAAATCAAAATATTTAGTTTGGGAGTATTCCTTCGTTCAGACGAAAAAGTATTTTCCATGATTTTTAGCATTACTCGAGAAACATCGCGAGGAAGTAACAGTAATTCGTTTTTTAGTGCGCCTGAAGTTCTTCCGACAAAAATACTTTTTCGCCTGTACGAAGGACGGGTTACCAGCTATAAATGAAATACTTTTCTTACGTTAATTAGGAATATTATGCAAATCTTCACCTTTTGGGCTCTTTCAAAGTTTATAAGGTTATTAAGTGCCAGTATGGTACCGGTACTATATGAGATTGTGTGGGAAAATGTCTGTCCGTGCGTCTGTCTGTCCGTGTGTCTGTCTGTCCGTGTGTCTTTACGCGTCATAACTAAAATACGCTTTATCGGATTTCCATGAAACTTGATGTACGCATTTATAACGTTCATGGGAAGAACCCTATAGATATTGAACCAAATCGGTTCACCGGTACACGATACTGCCCAATTTAGTGCCTATTTTAATAGATTATATTAGAAAGGCGCCATAACTCAAACACGCTTTATCGGATTTTAATGAAACTTGGTATATGCATTTATGACGTCCATAAAAAGTAACCTGTCGAATTTGGACCTAATCGGTTGACCAGTACCAGAGTAAAACCCAGTTTAGTGTCTATTTTAAAGGCGCGATAACTCAAATACGCTTTATTGGATTTTTATGAAACTTCGTATACGCATTTATAATGTCCATGGGAAGACGTCTATTGATATTCGACAAAATCGGTTAGCCGGTATCGGAACAATGCCCGATTTATTGCCTTTTATGGTAATATATCATAAAGTCGCGATAACTCAAACAGGCTTTATCGGATTTTCATGAAACTTTGTATACCCATTTATATTGTACATGGGAAGACGTCTATTGATACTGGACCAATTCGGTTGACCGGTACCGGAGTAAACCCCAGTTTAGTGTGTGTTTTAAAGACGTGGTAACTCAAATAGGCTTTATCGGATTTTCATGAAACTTTGTATACGCATTTATAATATCCATGGGAAGACGTCTATTGATATTAGGTAGAAATCGGTTGACCGGTATCTGAGTAATGCCCAATTTAGTGCCTATTTCATGGTGATATATTAGTACAAATTTAACAAATGCAAATCTGTTATCCTGACAACATATCGTTTTACATTCTTCATATACGGCTTTGGAATAGTTAGCCATGGCACATCCCTTCTCATTTAAGCTGAGACGTACGGTGATAATAACGAAGTAAATTGGGAGATTTGATTATCAAACTATTCAGTGTTTATTTCGTTCAAGTTGAATACTGTTACATACAGAAGATATAAAGTCTGAAATAATTAGACCTACATACATTAAGTGGAGTTCTTCGTCAGTGTATTTTGTGAAATGTTGACATAATTATTTTAAGGATATTATTGTATACGAGTATGAATTAAGGTTAAGTATCAAACTTTAGACCTTTGTTCTTCCGTAAGTCCTTAATGAATCGATCTGCAGGTTAGCTCGGAAATCGATAACAAAAATAACTTATTCTCTGTAAATCATAATTCCAATTAACTTCTTACTGATTAAACAAAAAGCATACTGGCACATTGTTACATCAGTTTATCTGATTTTATTATTTTATTTATTAGTGGGCAATTATGCGAAATAATGCACTAATTTTTGTGTCAAACCTTTTTTTACTTTCAAAGTTTATAAGGTTATTCGTCGAAGTTTTATAGTTTTAGCATATATCTGTGCTTTGTTCCGGTAAGGGAAGCCAACAGTCTTTTTAACTGTAGTTATTTTGCCCTATATGGATTATGGATTGTAATAGTGCGATGTTTGGCAACATTTTTGCCTCATAACTCGCGATCAACCAGGAAACTGAAACAAAAACAAAACTTTTTGAAGGTGTTTCTTAAACATAAATTCATAAGCCGTTGATAGTTTGGGGGTCGTCTTATAGGACAGTATATGCTAGAACTATAAAACTTCGACGAAAATTTATACATGGTCTTATCTGAAGATCGTCTTATCTGCGGAAATATACGGCAATTACCTGGCAGCAACTCAGACGTCCCTCTCGATATGCTGGGCCGCAATTCATGCGGGCTGCAAGTCATTCGGCCGCAATTCGTACGTAAATTTGAGACTAGGTTGCAACTCAACCTTACCGACCATATTATACCCAAACATCAAAACGATGAGGTTTAAAGACGAAGTTTGATGCGTTCAGGGGTTCTAAGACCTTAGATGTTACATGATACTTTTTTTCATAGGCATGCGAGAAAGATAATTCAGAAACTGGATTCGAACCAACGCTTACGTTGATTTGAGCCACTGTATGGGTAAGAGAATGCTATTTAAGTTCTAATAACTGCAAGAGATATTCATTCAATGCAAAGCCGGCTTTACGAACATACTCGTACAACGTACGTGCTGGTTCGCTAATTCAAATGAATCCACGATATCAATATTTAGGTCGCCACTGTCTGGTTACATTCGAAAATGATTAAGTCCAGTTGAATACATTCCGAGAAGGGACAAGCAGTTCACAGCAGAAGCCAGACCCATTAAATATGATTAATTGAGGTTTATATGTGTAATCCCATAATCGGATTGATTGTAATAACTAGGGCCCGGATTCTTATGTAATTACATATTCTATTCCCTTACTTGTAGACTACTATAAATGAAAAATGTCGGCTATTTGAGCTTCTGTTATGATTATTAGTTGGGTTTCATTTTACATATTTTTACATATTCACAGTAATACTACATATTTTACATATTATGTAAAGAATGTAACATTTTTGTACATAAAATCAAGGAAATCATAAAAAATTATTTAATTTTGTTTTATTTTTCATTAATTTTCTTCTATAAAGAAAACATTTCAGTTGCCAAAAGTAAGGATAATTCTTCTAATTTTTGTGAATTCCAACACAAATGCAAAATACGGTGGTTCTCAATGCCTCAGCTATCTATATTAGCACTTATTGTTTCTCAGAACTTGGGCTATCCAGGTTTGTTGGTCTTTGTACTCTTACTACAAATTGAAACCAGCGAATTAGGAAGGATTACAATCAGGTTTCAAGTAGCAAAAATACCGTTATTTGCACGGTACAAAAAGAGTTTTTCTAGGAAGTCTTAAGGCTGAAGTTTGCATAGGGCTTGAGGACAAGAGCTTTTGCTACAATACAAATTTTTCCACAAACTTAAGTGGATTACATTTTTAAAAATATCTGTAAAGCATTTTTACTATGGGTGTAAATTGGTAAATCATTTAAGTTGCACCCACTGTCAAAATTAAAGGTAGCGTGTAGAAGCTTGTGTGAAAATTTTCATCTATTTATGGCATTGAAAATATGAATTTTAAACTACATATATTTTTAATATTACATATTTTATTACATATTTCCCTGATATTTACTACATTTTTATGTACATATTTTGCACTTTGATATTACATGAAAATCCGGGCCCTAGTAATAACATTCTTTGATTCTGAAGAAACTGTTTTGATATATCTATGCATGAAAGCCATACATGCCGCGATATCAACACTTTCTCTAGAAAGGTCAATTAAAAAAACAAGCAACAAACAAAACAAAATCATTAGCAGTAAAGACATGGGAGAACTGTCAGCATCTTAGTTGATTTTACTGCGTTATACTGTAAGAAATTACACAGTGTGTTCACATTCTGGAAAGTCAGTGAAATAATTCAGGGAAATTAAAATCGGTCAGGGAAAGTCAGGGAATTTTGAAATAGAGAAAAAGTCAGGGAAATTTGTAAAAAAAAAATATGAAACTTAGTCCCAGCTAGAGAAATGTGATGGGCATGCAATTTGCTCCAGTCTGCTGTAACCCAGACTGTGTAAGCGATTTCTTTTCAGTACCGGTACTTGAGCAAATCATTTCTTATTTTTGTTATGGGGATGAAGGAGGCTGGATTTTTTTTACAAAGAACTTGAAAACATTGATTCTTATATTAGGGAAATGTAAGTTTCTGTTCATGGAAAGTAGGGGAAATTTATTTTGAAATTCCTGTGGACACCCTATTACAATTCGTAAGAAAAATTACCTCACTCCGCTGTAGTCTATTCGTTTGTTTAAAGCAATACCATTGTGTGATATATATGTCGTAGGAAAATTGTGAGTTCAGTCTTTTTACAAAACGCCGGCAAATTATGAACGAGATAGCCTTGAGATAGACAAGAACTCTGGATGAGTTAAAACAGAGAATTCATGATGAAATTCACAGTATCCCAACTGGGATGTTGCAACGGTCAATAAGGAATCTTAACAGCAAGTTTCAAGAATGCATTCGTACAGGACGTAATTTTTAAAAAATGATAAATTCCATTAATGTTTCTTAAATTGCAAGTTTTAAGGTTTCAATTACTATGAATAAAATGTTTTCTTCCATCACTCTTGGTTTTATCAGTGGATGTTAAAAAGTTCCCGTTTTTTGTGTTACCTTGTATATTCCCAGAGACTCACTTGTTGATGAAGTACTGAGTAGCCTACGCCATTCACATATTTCTAAGCAAATATAATTAACTATTAATATACTGATAATGCAGATTTCTTACCTCTAAGTCAGTATGAAAGCTCACCTCTAAGGCAGATGAAAGCTGCCCCCTTCCAACTGTTAATGGCTGCATCCTCTGATCCTTTTCACTGCTTGCGTTGAGTCTCTAGTAAGGGTTGAGCATCAATGGCCGATGTTTTCATGGTGATGATCGATGTTTCCTACATCGATGGAAAACAACCGATGTTTTTGCTACATCGATGTTTCTCCCTGACATCGAGGTTTTTATAATAAAAATAAGATTAATAGGCTTACCTTGGTTCTGAGGTACCGGTATAATTTTATTTACAGCATAGTTTCCCAAAACATAGATTTCTTTTTATTTCGATAGTTTATTTGGAAATGTTTCAGTTTATTTATGAATTTTGCCTAATTTTCTGAAACCATTACATTTTTTAAATATACATCGATGGTTTCCGTCAAAATACATCGATGTTTTCAGGTCTATATTATCGTCACATCGATGGTTACCTCCGATTTGAACATCGATGGTGAACCTATATTCTAAGTAAACTAACTAAACTTTCTGAACTACTTTCTGAACTTATAAAGAGATATTAAAAATTCGAGTATTACTGATTTATGCTTCAGGTAATAGTCTATTGGAGTAAGTTTTGCCAACTTTAACCATTTGTTTCGTATGATAATATACGAAGGAAATTTACTCAGTGTAATGCAGAGAGCAGAATGCAGATTGATGTATGGTGGAGACAATCTGTTGGCCTTTGTCCGTCACACGTCAGAACATTTATCATCTCCGCGGGGTGTGTGTGAACAAAGCGTCACGTAATTGTGTTTCACTTGCCCCAATCCGCTGCAGTCAGCCTGTAACCTCGTCTACCTGTATAGGCATCTCTAACTAACGGACAGTGATAACAACACGATCAAGCTTTTCGCCTTGACTTGGTTTTGTTGCGTTCAAGTAATCTTAAGTAGTGATCATTAACTGCAAATTACTTTAAACATGGTTTTATTTTAAACTAGCTTACGTTTGAGTTTAAACTAGCAGTGTTTCCCCCACATTAAGCATTGTACAAGTTTAGGCCTGGTAGAAAACTAAACTTTCTAAGTTGAAGTTTAAACTGGTGTTTTGTACACTGATATTGTGTTGGAACTTTCTTGACGATATCTTATGACTAGACCTGGGATTTTAGGCTCTAAAAAATTAGTTTTAGGCACCTAAAATAGGCTTTTAAATCAAGTAAATAGGCTTTTAAAAGAGAAAACAGGCACTTAAAATATGCTTTAAAAATGTGTAAATGGATAGAAAATAGACTTTAAAATAGTACAATATACACTTAAACTTCAATATGGTCTTTTTTTACTGCAAAAAACATGGTATTCCTATTCATAACAGAATTAACTGCAAAATTAAGCATCACGAACTATAGACTGTTCACTTAAACAGATGTTCTTTCACTGGTGGCTTGACACAGTAGTCCTTCCCCCTTAATCCTCCCCTCCCCCACCAGTCAGCATATCTTTAGGATAATTGTTTGGATTAATCAAGTTTCTGTGAATAACCCATCTCTACTGTTCTGCTTTTCATTGAGGGATGTCCATTATAAGATTGTTATAATTACAGAAGTTGAATTTGATTTGAAATGTACAAAATAGGCATTTTAGGCACTAAAATAGTAAAATAGGCTCTAAAGGTTCAAATAGGCATTTTAGGGCACTATAAAACCCTATAAATGTAAGTGATTTATCATGAAACGTCCACATATTTAAAAATTTTCATGTTATTTCATAAGGAACAAAATAGGCATTTGCCTTAAAATCCCAGGTCTACTTATGACATTTGAAATTTTGTCAGAACAAGTTACATTAAAATTACTCTTCTGTTATTCTTTACTTAAATTTGAAATTACAACTGGTATTACAGAATGGAAGAATTTGTTAAAATCCTTTAGGCCGATCAGGCTATAATATAAGACCAAGAATAATACAACGGTACATTACTTAGAAAAATGGGATGAAACTGATATTTAACAGGTCCAGAATTAAAAAATAAACAGCAAACACAACTGCTCTAGCCAAAAAGAAACAAAGAAATGACTGTGAAAGTCAAACTGAAGACTCTCGGAAAGTTTCCGTGCACTCTAATGTACATCTTTTAACTTTTCATAGAAATCTCATTTCTGCAGCTTGTAATTTGCTTTAATCTTTCTGCTTCATTATCCATGATTTGCTGCCATACATGAGAACTGGGATTTTCATTTTTTATAAAATTTTATTTTAGTTTATCTTGTTCTATTTTGCAGTGCTTCAGATATAGTTACACATATCTGCTGAAATTTGTAAATTTTATTTCCTATATCTCTGTTCACATCGAATCTTATGTCACATCCTAAGTAATTAAAATATCGGATAGAGGAACACAGTTCAAAAAAACAGCATCTTTCATTTCTAAAAGGGCTATTTGTATAATTATACAGATTGAAATGAGTATCGGCTAAGTCCATTCATTAAAACGGGTTATATAATTCAATAAAGCATAAATACTATAATAGCTCGAATAAATTTTTCTCTATCTAGATTGGTTCTTGAAGAATGAAGTATTTATGAAAGATTGGATTTTTATATGTTAAAACATTGCAATCCTTTGTTTACAAACGTGAGGTACATTTGATGATGATGATGATGATGATGATGATAGTTCAATCGGGTAGCAAGCGAACCCTGGTGATCCCTTGAGGGGATATTCGCAGCGGATTTGTTCTCACCAGTCCCCTACTTAACACTTAAACCTAAAGACGTCACAAACACCCAGGCCTTTCCTAGTCCAGGAAAGACCGGGTGGGGAGGTACATTTAGGAAGCATAAATGCCGTGTGTTTCAGAACCGCTTGAAGGTAATTAAGTGAGGAAATAAATACTAGCTGAATAGCAGGCCGTTGCCTCTCATAACGTTTATTTAAGGTTGAAATTGCTACATTTATTTATTTACGAATAAAGAAAGTCATGAATTACGCAAAATTGCGATAATAACTTACGGGGGATTTAATTAGACTCATAAACACACTGCAAGAAACGTAAAATCAGTATACTGCGAAGATTTTATGCATAATAAAATCAGTTCATTAATACTTCCATATTTCAGTCGAATGCCTCTACGAGAGTTGAAAACTACTCGTAATTGCACTTGAACTTAGAACAGTAGGCCTAATCTTCTATGATTTTATTAATTCAAAATAAAAAGTCTGATTCAAGAGCGGTATGTATTGATTCCTCATAAATTGGAATCGTGTTTAAATATTGTCATTTCAAGAGATTTTGCGTTCGATATAGAAGAGAGAACAATAACTGATATATTTCCAAGTATGCAGAAGTGTTTACTAAAGAGTTACTAGAAAGTAGAAACGCTAAGGGCGGAATTCTGGAACAAGCCTTCAACTCCTCCTGAAACCTTCCTTAGTAAAGGAGGGTAAAAAGAAGGCACCTTCTTCAAATGCAAAATCAAATTCTCGGTTCTTTCTTATAGCGTCCTTAATGAAGGACAGCTTATAAAGCCTCCTTCAGTTGCCATGGACAGTTGGCATCTGCATGGAAGACAAATGTTCCCATATGTTCGATTATACATTAAGTGCTGTTGTATAATGACTATTTATTTTATGAAAATTGATGACAATTAAATTACAGGATTGAATTCCTGACCTCTTAATAAATAACAACATGAAGCTCTGAGATATGCATAGGTTGGTAGTAACTAGCGTCTTTATTCCGTTGTACGGGACTGCAGCGAGGCACACATCTGAATTTATCACTCGAATATTCAGCGTATTATGGTACCAATGAATGAAATAATACAATAATGTAACATAAGAAAACTAGCAGGGCTCCGAAGTAAAGTCCAACGTCGAAATACGGTAAGTGTTTTTTCTATTAAAAAAAAAAAACTGGGAATTCATCGTCTTTCATTGGCTTGTGCATTTTCTTACATTAACCTGTAACATCAGGCCTAAAGAATGGTAACATAAGCATATAAATGTTATTTCATGAACAGAAACTTGCTTTAAAGTTAAAAGTGCATAGGCCTATAGGACTACTCAGAACAAAACTGCGTACCGCTTGGTGGAACTATCCTCTTTTTATTGTCATACTGTACTATTTTATTGAGAACATAAAGACTATGTAGTCTATGATATAAAAAATGTGTCTAGCATTTTTATAATATTGCAGCTGCTTCTATTACCGGTACTCTTCAGTAATATTGTTATTATTATTAGTAATAATAATAATAATAATAATAATAATAATAATTTATTTGCTGTCAATTGACTTGATACAAGTTTCTGACATTGTCAAGCTTACAGACTAAGAGCTAATATTATACAACCTAATATTGCTACAACCTAGATCTAAGGATAAAAGTGTGTGATTGATCAAAATATAATAATGTATATGTGCTAATCGGTTATTACAATTCGTCTAAAGAATATAAAAATTTTTCTATTAAGTATTTCTTCAGAAGTGTTTTGAAATTTTTCTTGTCAGCATTCTTAATTTCTACAGGTAGCTTGTTGTATAGTATAGTTCCAATTACACTTACGTCCTTAAATATAATTTGCTTTTTGCATGTATATCTATGACAATCTAAGCTACTTCTTGTGCTATAATTATGAATTTCACTATTTTTTTGTTAGATTTCTAAATACTATTTCTAGTACTATTATTATATTTTTATTATAGGCCTATTATTATATTTGTATTATATTATTATATTTATATTAAATACCCATTATTATATTTGTATTATATTATATTTTTATTATATTATTTTTATTATATTATGATATTTATATTGCATTATTATTAGACTACTACTACTATAATTATTCTTAATGGTATTGTCATTGTTAGGTCTATTGCTATTATTTCTGTATTTATTATCATTATTATTATATTATTATTATGTTCGTCTTTGTTTTGTCATAAGTATTGAGATCAAACATACGTGCAATTAAACAGTTGTAGGCCTAATAGTTGGCTTTCAAAATATATATTTGTA
The DNA here is from genome assembly GCA_964059195.1 of Ectobius pallidus. Classification (NCBI taxonomy): domain Eukaryota; kingdom Metazoa; phylum Arthropoda; class Insecta; order Blattodea; family Ectobiidae; genus Ectobius; species Ectobius pallidus. The sequence goes on from CAXKWD010000002.1 coordinate 111,840,928, forward strand.
TTCTTTAAGGTTAATTAGACAGTACTCCTTTCCTTTGTTATATGGATATGTAAGAGTTATGTTCATGGGCCTAATTTACGTATTTTATATCCACGCTTCAATGTCATTTATCGTGACATTGATCACTTTATACTATATCCAATCTTAATTTTTTTAATAAATAGACAATAATGAACTACCGTACATACAGTACGCTATTCTTTTCCAAAAATAGTTATTTATGGAGCTTATTTAATAGATATTCTGCTCACAATGGACTGTTATTTTGAAATTCACGGTTTTTTTTGCCCATAATAATGAGTTTAATTTGTTTGTGTCGTATGTATGTAGTCATATTTTTATTTAATACTTCTAGATAATATAATAACTATTTCGTAGCATTATCGTTAACCTACGTTGCTGTAGTACAATCTGAAATTTGATATAAGTTGCATAATATCAATAAATTCACCATCTAATATCACAGAAGTGAGAAAACTGACGTCTGAAAACTATAGAGGATGGAAAAAGGCGACCACTCGGCTTCCTTCAGTATTTAAGATAAGGAAACTCTCTTATTTCCTCCTTTAAACTAACAGGGAGGTTCGAGAATAAGAAAAGGTGCTTCTTAAGGGACATCACAGGCCCCCTTTCACCTTTAAGGAGCCATCCTTCCTAAAGCGAAACAAGGAAGGTTCCAGAGTACGAATGGCTATGTAAGGAGGATTGAAGGCCCATTTTAAATGAAGGAGCTTGAAAGGAGGATTCCAGAATTCCGCCCTAAGTCTTTGCATGTGAGAGAAGATTAAAGAATGCTGTCATGTCGACGCAGAGTAATGCGGGAATTCGTAGCAGAAAGAGAAATCGGTATATATATATATATGTGTGTGTGTGTGTGTGTGTGTGTGTGTGTATACCTAGTATATATAAAGATCTGTTTGAAATTAGGAAATTAATATCTTAGAACTCATTTCTTACATCACCCACATTCAAGATTTGATAATGACCATCTACTCTGATCAATGGCATAGACTAAAAATACAAGGTTGGAACGAAATATGTATAGACTCTGATAGCTTATTATTGGCCCTGTTCAGCAAAAGGGTTTTTACTCGTATGTAACTTACTACAAAATTTATCAATTATATACGAGGGTCGACCAGTAAGTAAAGAACGATTGCGCCTCACGCTCGGCGCCGGTCACCTACCATCACGATATAATGCGTGCTAGTTAGCTCCTTACCCCCGCCTCAGTGTAAGTCGAGTTTCGTTGCTGTGAGGTCACGCCTATCATAATGGTTTATAATATTTAATCAAGGAAGAACCAATGTGCACCTCAAAGACCGGAGTGGGAGGCCATCACTCGATACGGATGAGTTGATGCGTTATACTTTGGACACCTTACATGAATTTCCTAACTAAAGGTCTTTTTGGGTGGAAAAGAGTTCCCAACCGATGAAGACCTCAAATAGGCAGTGATATCCTGGCTCGGGTCTTTGGCGGTAGAAGACTATAACATCGGCATTGAAAAACTGGTACCACTTTACAATAAATGCCTTGGCAGTATTGGCGTTTACGTTGAGAAATAGAGTAAGGTATTGTATCTTTATAAATAAAGTTTTGTGTTGATATATTTCGTCGGTATTTAGTTATACCAAATCGTTCTTTACTTTCTGGACGGCTTTCGTAAATATATGTTATTTTTAATTGAATTAAACATGGACTGAAATACAAAAAGTGACAATTGTAATTTAATGAAATTTGTCGAGCTAAATAAAATAATATGTAACTCTTTACTTTTCATTCACATTATTTTAACTCGAAATATTACGTCCTTGTTACCAAAGCAATGGATTATAGGTATAAAAGTAATTGGTTTGCATATAATATTAATTCATCGTAGTAAGTACTGCATTCCTGTCTCCTTTTACTCTGCAGGAGTTTGTATGAAGGCATTGCTTCGCTGCTAGTTATTATTTTTTAACGATACTGCTACTAGGCTTTCTGTTGGTATTTAGTCCCACAGAAGTTCATTTACAAGTTAATTTACGTACCTGTAGATCTAGAAACATGTTTTAAAGCTCACATGCCATCAGCCAACCAGGATAATATCCTCAAACTTTGGGACATAAAACAACTGACTGGATGAAAGTCAAATTCTTACGGCACCGGTATTTAATTTGCCTGAACAGTTATGAATAGGACAGGAAGAGAAAGTTTCCTGCGATCCTTTTCATTATTTAGGTCAATTTATATGTGCAGGAAAGTACGAAACTATCCAGAGAATGCATAATATTACTAGTACGTCGCTTTTTACCAGTGAAAATTCTTGTTCTATGGGACTTCAGTTTTTACTTATATATGACCTGATTTGTTCTATGTTTTTTTAGTTAATTGAAACTTTAATACATACATTTAACTCCTATTCTACTTGGACCCGTACGGATAAGCTACTGTCCTTTCTAGATGTCTTGAGAGAAAAAGATGGGGATCGATAACGAAGATATGCGACCTCGGTTTGAATGCTCATATCCTATGCGGCCAGCCGTGTTCAGACACCCTGCAATCCTAAGGCTAATTCACATTCTTTCGCTTCATAGGTGGACAGTTTCCTTGTGATTTGTAAATGTCTTAAGGTCAAAGACAGGCAAACATAATTTTGAAAGTATTGTGTTCATGGTACGTTCAGTACTACCATAATTTCGAAAAAAGCACTTCAGTGTTATTTATTTCTATAAATTTCAATGTGAGTTTTTATAGCTGGTAAACAGTGTTTTTTCCGTTACTTCATTTCTCAAGAGATCTGAAACGGACAGTAGGCTATAAAAATGTATTAATTTACTTTTTAATGTTATACCTCTACTGCTATTCAAAGTGTAGGCCTATGTACCTAACATTATGAATGTATTAATAAATTTTTAAGGTACTAAGATTATAGCTTATGTATCCCTACATTCATTTAAGAATGTACTCATTTGAGAATTATTCACCTCGAAACTTTTCAATTGTCAGTAGAAGTGTATTAGGCTCATTGAAGTGTGATACAATTTAGCTTTGTATAATTATTGTGTATTTATAAAAAAGAAACCTCATGAATTACATAGGATTGCCTCTTTATGTCAACGTTATTATAGAGATAAATACACCAGCAACATTAACTTGTGTAAGGTTAGTTAAAAGAACTTGTACGAAGGATTGATTTTGTTCCTCTTTTCTGTTGCAGAGACTACCAGGAGCCTTGGCTGCGGCACGAACAAAATTTATTGGCATTCTGCATGGAAGAAAGATTTAACTAGCAACCTAATATTATGATAGATGGTTCCAAACGCCTCTCTGTGGAAAAGTGCAATAAATTCTGGCTAAAATATAAACAACATGCAAGCCAAGTATTGTCATGATATAAGAGCTATATGACAGGAGCTCTTAATCAATGGGCCAGCCCCCAAAAAATGGAAAGCAAAGATGACTGGTGGAAAATACTGTATAATGAAATATACTATGTTGATTGATTCCTCTTCTCGGCAAAAAACGTTTCAGCAGTTGTAAAATAATGAAAGTGGGTGTAATTTAACAAAGTGTGGTGGGTGTTTTCATAGATAGTGTGAAGTCAGTTTACTGTTTCATAACTAGGTAAACTATAAACAAGTGAACGTGATGGAATATTCTCTTTGTAAAGTGGCGAAACAATCTACGCTGTCAATCGTATCCTCACAAAGCAGTGAACTTCCTTATACCGGAAGATGTTGGAGATAGCTTTTGCGAAACTTGTCGCGTGTGTGTAGTTAATCTCTTTGTGTAACAATAGCGATGCTGGTGGAAGTGTGAAAATGGACCAGAAGTCAACGTGGCTGACTCCGCCACCTCTCCACAATAGCAGTTGCTCTCATCCCCGATATCTTTCAACCTCTCACCTCAACAATATCACATTGTGGGATATGACGCAAGCACTCTTCATTTTGCTTCTATCTGCTGGCATACTAGGAGCCAATCTCCTGGTTATCTTGGTCATCAACAGCCGCAGATACTCCAAGTACATCCACTCACAGGTAAGATGACTCCCATTTCTTCGCTGATGAGTTTTAAGCTTGGAGCATGAAACGGTCTGTTGTTGTGCACTATACATTATTTATAATCTATTACATTTTAGATGCACGCCCTCATAAATACTTTAACATCTTACATGTCCCCATTCACTGCAACAATGCAATATGGTACAGCTTTCGTATTACTGACATCTATATGTATATATAGTCTATGCAAAGAAGAGTTGTGTGTGTGTTTGTCTTTTATACAATTCTACAGCTTTGTTTCAATCTCGAGGAAATTTTGTGCACTTAGCCTTTAAAACACTAGGAAAAGTAATGACTACTTTTAATTTGAGAAAAACGTTTGTGTCCTTATTCAAGGCCCTTAATATTACATAATGTAATGTATAGGCCATTACAGCCTATAACAGACATGAGTACCTGTAACTATCCTGTGCCTTAAGGTTGATAACCTTACACCCTTCACGTATCATATGTCTCATATCCTGAACCTCCCGGAACCATGAAGGCTTTCTTGGGCCGTATGAGGATCACTTCACCTTTTTCCAGTTTTATTCTTATATAGAAATTTTGATCACGTCTTAGACTAAAGGCCATTTTACCCTTTATCACCGTTGTGGAAGAGTTTTTTCTTTCAGAATTACTGAAAAGAAAAAGAGTATTAGTCATATAAACCCTGAATCCAAAAGGAGAAAGGTTGTATAAGGGCCTAAACTTTGAAAATCTGAGGTACTCCATAAGTTTACTTCGAACTTCGAAGTGCAAGCTAAATACAAAACCCGGGCGATGCAGGGTCTCTTAAGCAAGTAGTCTTTAATAATGACAGGGAACTGTTGTAGCACCCCATCCATATGTGACCCTGCCAGAGAAACCCAACCATAATTCGAAAAAAAAAAAAATCTGATTTGTATGGATTTAGCTAAGGCTCAAAATTCTAAGCATTCCAAAAAACAAAAAACAAAATTCTTCTATCTCAAACATTTATGTCATTATGACCTTTGAAACTTCAGAAAATGCATTTTATGGCAATTGATATCCAAAGATAAGAAACCTTTCCGTATTCCAGTTTCACAATACTGTGATAACATGCTCAAAGTGTATAACATATTAACAGAATGTCAAACTACAACATGGAAAGTGCCTCTTTTGCCCGTAGGCCTATTTAATGTTTCTGTTACGAGAAGTAACAAAGAAAACTTTAGGGAGAATGCTAAGTTTCCATTACGAATTATGATGGGTTTCTAAAAGCGTAGATCTCCTCTCAATTAAAATACCATGATTAGTAATATTGTCTTTATGTTTCTTGTGATCCGAGGATGTTGTTTAAGAATGAAGCTCAATAGATTGTATCAAAATTTAAAAGTCGACATCTTATAACCTGACACCTGTTTTCTACTGGCGAAAACTTGTTTACTGGGTTTCTCTGGCACGGTAAGATATATTCTACTGCAACTTGCCCCCTTTCTTTCTCTCTCTCTCTCTCTCTCTCTTTCTCTCTTTCTCTCTCACTCACTCACTCACTCACTCTCTTTCTTTTGCTTTTAAAGTGATATTTGTAGACCAAAAGTTACCATGTGAGCGGTGTCAACTATTTAAATCAAACCCCGAGTTTGAGAAATCATTAAATTTCACATAAAATGTTAACCATTAAGTGAATTTTCAGTTTTCATATCTACCTAGCTACCTATCTCTCTAGCTGGCTGTTTGTCCCCCTCTCTGTATTTTATTTGTCCTATTGTTTATTTATCTATAACGCTCTCAATGCATATACAATAACAGCTCTGAATTTGTATAGCCTACTCGCGGGAAGGTTTTTAACCTGTAATTCGTCCCTTTTGAAAAATAATAGTCTGCGTTGACCGATTGACGATTTTCTGACCATTCTGAAGAATTAGTGATTAGATCTTTAATGTCCATATTGGGGAATAGATCCGAATGTATTTCTTTCCAAAACTGTATGAGGCCTATCATTCCATCTTGAAAACAAAATAGCCCTAATATCCTTATCGTATACATTTTAGAAAGAGGTGATACCGAAGAGCTTTGTTTAACCGGTATAAGAACGTCTAACGACAATAGCAGCCGTTCATAGCACTAAAAAATTAACATAAACCAGAAATGGAAATCTAGTAGACTTATTAATTTTGCACTCCACAACATTACTAATAAACCCTATCCAGGTTAGATCACTCTTTATTCTATTAGTGCAATCATTTTAATGAAAGGAATCGCATAGGTAGCCTACTAGAGTATTATTATTTTTGTTAATATCATCATCATCCTCATCATCATCATCGTCTTCTTCTTCATCATCATCATCATCATCATCTTCTTCTTCTTCTTCTTCTTCTTCTTCTTCTTCTTCTTCTTCTTCTTCTTAAAAACGAGAATAAGTTACTTTATGCATTTTGATGGTGTAATTTTAACCATGGTTCAACGGTTTCACCTTCATATAGGTGATTGTAAATATGCTAAAGTTGGTCTTTTTCAGTAACTTCTATAAAATCTCATAAACTGTCATTCTGCAGTCAATTGGGAACGATATAGTGAAGGATTTGATAGCATTGTCTTGATATTTTAATCTTTGTATCTACTTTCAGTAATCATGTTACGGAATAGTGGAAAATTAATTTTGCAATTAAAGCAGACTGAAAACTGTTTCGTGCTCCTTGTATATGCGTTGGATCTACTCTTTATAATACGAACCTGGAAATAAGAAGAAACTGTAAATTTAATCCAATTATAAAGGTCCCGTTGTAGTGGAATTAGGTACAAGCCCGTAAAGAACATAGCCTACTATGAAAATAATACTAACGATTTTACAAATAATTAAGAAATCTTTTTATACGGGGGAAATGAATCTTACATTTTATCTAATAATGCCTTGAGCATATAATTATTTACTTCACGAAATTTTTATAATATTTTATATATTATGTATAATTTCATAAGTCCATGGCTTTCTCCAACGTTTCTAATAGTTTATTTGAAATTTATGGACTAATCGTAAGTACTTAAAATGAAAATTCAGACTTTTAACTAATAGCCTACATTTTTAAAAGATTATTTTTGTCTGAAGGTACTTATAAACAAACTGACCCGTCCAAAATCCGCCTATTTCTGAATGAAATAAGCAGAAACATAGTGAATCGCATAAGCCACCCTTTCCGTTTCATAAATGCATGAATGTGAAGCAAGATCCATGCTACTGGTAGAGAAACGAACTTTACTGATCTGTGATTTGTCACTCATCTGTTTATCACTGTCATTGTTACTTGTCCGTTCGCTTTTAGATTGCTTTCTAAAATAAAATAAAATAAAATAAAATAGTCTCACTCTGAGTAAGAGTTGATTTTAGCAAATAATTAATCAGGCTCGTGGTTGTGTTTAAAATGTCGAGTCATTCCTCACAATAAATTTTAAAATAAAATATTAATTTTGTATATAAAAATATACAGTATAATATACGGAGATATACTGAGATTTGTGCACAGCCCACAATTCTGCCTGGACGCCTATGGATTCGGATGTCAGAAGTGTTGATTTAGCCATTTAGTAAAAAAGTAAGATTTTTGGATTTTACGTAAAACAAATCAAGCATACCCTATAAGTCTAAAGTATACCTGTGCTAAATTTTATGCAGTTTGGACGAATGGATCAGGTGCTGCCGATATCATTTTAAACCTCAGTGCGCTTTCAACTGCTAGTGCTTGTAAACATTAATCGCTGTTTTCTCAGCTTCAGTTCTTCTGCCACAAAAATAGAGATACAGCTGTGAAATGTTTTCACAATATATTTTGCAATGTGCGCAATAAAATGTCTAATCATATTTTCTGTATGGGCTTTAATTATTTTAAAAATAGTATATTCCCAGGTCAGATTTTTGTAATTTTTCTGGGTAATTTTTTTTAACCAAAGTATATCGAAAAATCCATTAGTAAATTTGTAAATCAAGCATCAAAGAATCTCACATAAAAAATCAAGTTCATATTTCAATACCTATCGGAGATATAAAAAATAAAGTAAAGTGATCCCTATACAAACCATGGAGGTCCAGAGGGTTCCAGGAGGTGAAGCTCCCAGATTTTGGACAATCGGACCTCGAAGGTGGTAAGGTTATCAGCCTTACGCACCGGCCGCCTTTGCCCCTAGGATTGCTCCTGGTACTCATTTCTGTTATAGGCTGAGTTGATCCCAGAGCCATAGTGCCACTAGAAGGATTAGGCAAATTGAAAAACTCCAACGACCTCATCGGTTTCACCTTCCGGTTTGTAGCGCAGCACCTCAACCACTACGCTACGGTGTACCCCCAATCGGAGATATATAGATTTCAATTTGGATTAAAAGTCAATTAATTAATGAATATATAAAAAAGTAAACTGAGATATTAAGATGAAATTTTAAACTTTTAGTTTAAGTTTACGTTTTGTTGAATTGTGCAAAATTTAAAGTTTTTAGGACAAGTAATTTAGTAAACCACACTCAGAATTTCGGCCAACCTGAGTACTGAGGTCACTATCCCTACAAAAGCAGGTCTGCATTAGAAAAGTGTCCATTCCTCCCTCTCTTTCCCTTTCCCCTGCAAACTCCAACATTTCTTCTAAGTTTCCTGGGACCTTAATTGTATCCATCGTTTACCTCCTCTCCCTCATTATTTCCCACAGTTCCTTCTAACGCATTAACCGATAGACCCCATTGTTTTAACCAATGTCTCAACAAGTTTTTCCTCATTGCAGGTAATCTCTAAGCCTAATTTCTTTCTCTTTTCTTTATCCTTATACCCCCCATACCAATAATTCGTCTACTTCATCTCTATTCTGATTCTGATTTTTCATAGTTTTCTGCCATTACTCCACATCGTGCCACAATGAAGAAATAGATATCAATTAAGCCATGTTTTGCTCTTTTTTTTTTTAAAAGAAACAAACACGTTTTTCTGTCTTCAATGGCGTCGTCTGAAGCACATTTTAAGATAGAAATCTCATTTAAACTTTATTTGTTAAGGAGTGAAGTGAAGCCTATCACTGATGTAGTACCTTGATCCTCCATAAGGATGCACCAAAGACAGAAATCGCTTGCAATCAATGACTATTTGTTAGCGATGCTTTGACTGTTGTGTTTTAGGGATTTAGAATATTATTCCAAAGTTAAGGTACAAAAAGGTTAGTCCTAGGTGTATGCACCTGGACTAGTCACTTCCTTTGTGTTTTGTTTTCTCCCATAATGTTTTTAAACATTTTTTTCCAAGAACTTCCCCTGCCTGCTGATACCTGTGAATAGAAAGTTAATTAAGCGTATTTACACTTGTCTGCAGTCCGGTACAGTGTTGCCAAATACGTACCACAGCATTTACTTTACTTAAGAAGTAGTGAAAGACAGCGACGACACTGGGGAAACCCACGCGACTACAAGAACATCTGTTCTTTGTCGGTGTCGAAGTCGGTGCAGATTTTCGAATTAGGGAACAATGCTATTATATTCTTTTGTAGATGATAGACGATGGTTTGGGACGAGGCCTTCTTAAAATGGCACCAACTGTGTACGTAGCCAGTATAGAGGAAGTTCAGCGATCGAGAGAAAAATTGAAATTAAGACAACACTGGTGAAACATGTTTTACGGTACCTAGAAGTCGGAAAAGTGTTGTCTGAACGATGTTGATATGTTCAGTGTAGGCCTGTAACTTATGTGCAAACCTGAGGGTAAACATTAATTGAATATAATTATATTTTTGGTTTATGGAGTAAGGGTTGGATAAGGAAGTATTTTAGGTATGCTTCAGTTGTAAAAATATTATTTCTGTTTGATATTATGGGAACAAAGGATAATAAATTGATTTTTAAACCCATTCAGGCTCCTAGTCAGGATTTTGAAGAAATTTTAATGAATACTCCTTTGAACTCCTTTTACCTCTTCTAGAATCACTACACTTCAAAGCCGCATGGCTAACTCACTCACTCAGTTCTCTCTCCCTATAAATAGCTCCAAATGAATTTTTTTCTCATTATACATTTTCTGTTGTGAGTACATTTGCACTTAACTACAATTTAATTCCATGAAAAATATATTTATTCATAGAGTTGTGCTGACATAAATTTACTTGTGTATAACCCACTTTTTATAAATACTTTTTTGTTCGCCTCTCTCTAATGGCATCATTAATCACTTTATAACAATCTGAATTTTCATAAGGGACTCTTCTCGATAACAAAACTCAACTCCATTTTCTACGAAATGTAATTAATTTGGTTTCTTTTTCTTTTGTTTCAACAGCCACGATATTTGCTGACATCTCTGGCAAGCAACGATCTAGCGATTGGGCTGTTTGTGACACCGTTTGGTTTCTTGCCGGCACTTTACCACTGCTGGCCATACGGAGAGATCTTCTGTCAGATTCAGGTGAGGACTCTGTTAATTACTTTCCTAGCTGTTGTACTTCACGGCCAGATTGATCCTTCTCTACTCTCTATGCTAACTTTGCTACTTTTAATGGCTCATCGGTAATGAAATACTTGCTTTGATGGCTCAGAATTAGCAGGGGAGAGACTTTGCATAGTTCTGCAAATTCATGGCATAGTTAAATTCGGGTCTGGTAGACTAATGCATTCCCACTACTTGTAATTATTACAGCATTCAAAATAAAATGAAGTTAACAAAGTTTAATTCAATTTACATAAATAGATGTGGCTGTGAGGAAAATAGTTAAGCTTTTACTCTGATAACCATTACGTTGTTTTATATAAAATATGTTTGAATAGTGGTTAAATCAATTTAATTAGAAATGTGTATTATTCTGGATTTATCTCTTCACTGCTACTGTATGAATTCGTCACCACAAAAATGCACAAAAACAGCTTATTAGGTTTATAGAGTAATGATTTATGTTCAAATGTGAGGATTTTTATTCACATATTACGGTTGTCATACATGGAAACCAGTTATTCAACTGAATTTTTCGTACTGATTTCGAACTCATAATTTACTGATGATTTCACTTGATTGCTTATATATATATCAGTAAGTAAACACAGCTCTGAAAGGGTTAAAGTGATTAGGTAGGCTATCTTTCACAGGTTTACATTATGAGTCACCATTATCATAATTGTGAACTTACTGTTCAAACTCTTCTTAACTCTTACCTCCAAACCTCCCAATTATTCGTCTTTCCACACGGAAGGAATTATTTGAATCCAATATATTCCTTAAAAGAAAATTCCGACTTTAAGATAATTTATTCTATTAAATACGGGGAGTTAACGATCACTGATTATAGTTCAAGTGGTCCATATTTTTAACAAAACCATTAACCTTTTTACTGCTACTGACGTATAAATGCGTCACTTCTAACACATACTTCAAGCAAAGATATAAGACTAGTTGAGAACATTATATAACTTAATTGAAACAAAAAGTACACAGGAATTATTGTTCGAAACTTGAAGTTAGTTCTCTTACTATAAATTATTATACGGTACGTAATTCGGCTAAAGATAAGATTAAGTCGCCCCTTACGCTCCGAACAATGCGTTGCTGTTCGCTTGTTATCTCGGCACACCCGATCGTTCCTTCTCTCCAAACTCCCGATCGTACCAAATACAAGCTACCAACCCATACACCAAAATGACAACCCTCTAGCTTACTCGGCACTCCCGACCAGACCACAATCACCTCTTCACATAATCTAAATAATGCAAAACACTAACCACATTAGTTAAGTGTGCGAGCGGAGGCGGCAGCCGAAGCGAAGCGCCCTTGCATTTTCGAATAATGTACGATACACTGTTTGTAGGTTTCGAAAATGTGGCATATTATATCTTCCAGACGTTAGTAAGCCTGTCAACTTTTACGTAAGACATGAGGCTTTTGTTTACCGGTATGACGTCACACTACCAACGTCCAATCACGAGTTTCTACGTAATATGAGGACAGAAGAAGTGGTATAAAAGAAAGTGCATCGCGAGGGAGTGGTGGGTGGGAACATTCATCCAAGGTGCGACTTAAATTTATTTTTTTCCCGTAATTCAAAAACACTGAAGAAGCCTAATCATTTTAAACTTAAGCAACGGAATGAATACTGTTTGAATGAAACATCTTCTTACACCTTTTTACCAATTTCACTCTTGCTACAGTAGCTTCAGTAATCGTGAACGTAGTGACTCCATATTACGATTAAAATACTGTTAACAGGTATCTCCTGCCATTACAGATTATTTGGAATCTTAATCACCGATTGGAAATGTAATATGTATTGCTTATGTATTGCTTATGATTACATTAATCTGTATGTAGGAATGGAATATATAATTCCTGCTGTTACCTAGAAACTGGTTTCATTGCCGTTCATGTTTTTTAATACAGTGAACGCCATTTAATCTAATCGCGGATAATGTTATCAATCGGGTAATGTTATCACTTTTATGAAGTCCCGTACGGATTAATACTGATACATTGAAAAAAAAATGCTGCTTATTGTGATCAAAGATTACTTTTTGCGGCTTTATTTCATTTTTAAGGGTTTCGTTTGTAACTCAACCGCATTGTGTTGTACTGGAGGTAGCAATATTGTTCCCAGCTCACAGGATGACCGGTTCGAGGGGGTGGCATTACTCAACTTTCTCTTTTAAGCAGTAAAACATGTTTCACCCTTCGGTTAAGCTGCAGCTTTTTATTTGTCTTCAAGATAACAACGTTGACATGCAGTGATGGCTAGTGTAAAATGAAAAGACTTGAACAGACAGGCGTTAGATGTTTTGCTACGCGGTGTTCACCACAGATCAGTATAGACGTATTTATCAATAATTCTGTTTGGTAGTGTATTATTTTATATACGAATAAATAACCTTCATATAATTCCTTCGGATACTGTTATCAATCGGTCATTATTATCAGATTAGCTGGGTCCCGAAGTGATCACAATAAGCGAAGTGCACTATATACCAAATATATCAGAAGAATACTATTTCAAGGAATAGTTTAGTTCGTGACTTCATATCTAGCTCTGCGAGACGCAAGAAATTCAACCCTTAACTTAGGTAGATATTTCACTTTATTATTTACTAATACATGTAAAGCTGTGTCTATTAGCTTAAGCAGTATTTCTCTGTATGTAGAAGATTCACTATTTGTTCAAAGTTTTTTTCCTCATAATTATCTTAATTGCAAATAATTTTGAGTTCTACAGTGGTGTAACCATCAGTAATATTTCGCAGGATATCATAATTATCTTAATGTCGTTCTGAAAAGTAAGCCATATAACATTGCGGTGAAGTTATTAAGCAACGTAGAACATTCCACAGTCAAAAATTTGGATTTTCCAAATTTTAAGAAAAGGTTCAAGAACAAAACTGTTTTTGACATTTTCTGCACTTTTCAGAACTGTGGCTTAGGACATTTTTGCTCTGACGCCCCGAATTATAAATCCAAATTCAGTGACATTTAAAAGTTAGTACTTGCAATATTATCACCTCATGTTAATAATTCATCCAATGGGGAAAATATATGATAGGAAGTAACTTAACTTTCGATCTAAAATATATGAGAAACAATAAAAATAAAATGTTTTATATCTTAGAAATTAGTGCTTTTTAATAGATATTCGTTTAGCCTTTAGTTTTAAATGTTGACAGCGTACAACAGACCCTGATTCTGGAGGGAAGAAGATTCAAGAACGAGCAAAATTTACAGTAAGAGACCGGGAATAGAAGGATGTTCTATGGATAGTTATTGAAAGCGGAGAATCATGTTTTGATCTGGTATTTAGTGAGTGATTTGTAGATAAATTCTGAAATAGGCTATTTATATTCGATTAACTTTAATAGGCCTATAAGAAAACTCCCTGTTAGCAGTTCTTTCCTCCTTACATTATGTAACGCTGCAGCGCTTTAAATGAATAGATTCCGATTTGAAAATCAAGTTCTTTATCTCAGTTGACAGCTTCCGTTTAAATGTTATGTAATAGCAAAATATTTTCTCCCTGAGAGACTTCCAACAGATGCTGCAATCAAGTATTTATAAGGCTCGTATGTGTTCACTCTTCTCTTCATGAAAGTAAGCCATGCTATTTGATAGCCCAAGTAAGTTCATCAGGGAATCGGGAGTGCACGTTAAGTGAAACATGGAGCTTCTCTAAATAAAATTAGGGGCTCCTCTGACACATGGAAATTTATTCCCAAAGAGCAAGTATGTATACGCAACGCCCGCTATACAACGGCAGAATACTTTTCCATTTAATACCCCACAACGCACCGATATGATTTATAAGACTTTGAGACTGTAGCGGTGTATAGGATGTATTCATAGGTTACCGAGTACTTTATCTTATGTGCCTTTGAAAGTGAAAAATGCTTGACGGGTTTTGTGTGTTTACGTATCCTCTTTACACATCTTGCAAAGGGAAGCATATTATCTCTCTCTCTTAGCAGAATCTACAGAACATAGTAGAATTTCACTTAATAAAGCCAGAAGAGCCTCATTATATCGCTAGCTCATTGGAGCAGACAAAGCAACTTCAATGCATACATTTGGGTGTTAACAAAAGTTTCCAGTGAATCCCTGTTTGCTTTTACGAATATAGTGTTCTTTAGAACTCCTAGATTCTGAAATGAAGACCGAGAAAGTGAGGTGTGCTCAAAAACAAATTAGAATTTCTAGCATTAAAATTAATTTCATTCATTTTCTCTCCGCTACCTGAGTAAATAGAGGTAATTAGTAACTTCTTGATATTTCTCATAAGTGCTAATGAGTAGCATGGGTGAAAAACTAACGTCTCTAAAAAATAGTTAATTAAGTGTCACTCACTGACATAGTTTGAAGTCTAATTTTAAGGAGTGGAATTGCAATAAATGAAAATGGCTAGTTAAAGCTATTTAAAAAGTTGCATTTGTAACGATATCTCAGAAATATAGCTTAGGGATCATGTTGACAATTCTGCTTTACTATCTTGTGATGGAGATTAGAATTGATTCTCTTCTTTCAAATTCCAAATCACTTATTTTTGCTTTCCCGCATATAATGTAGTGTAGAGAAAGTATTGTTATCGTAACAAAAGACCGAATTCGATATAACACGGGTAAAACATATTTCGCGAAGCCTAGAAACCGAAAAGAAAGTGTTTCAGGAATGATATCTGTCGGTCTCTCGGTCTATCCGTATGTGGACAAGCATAGAGAATAAATGGCTCATTGTATTTACCTTTGTTTTTTTAATTAAGGACTTTTTAAATTTTATCGAACCACCCAGAATTTGGTCGCTATAAAAATATTAAGGCGGAATTTTATGAAAACTTTTTTCAAAATATTGATTTTATTAAAATGGCTCTAACGATTTTATTATGACTAAGAAAATGGCTATGTCCGTTTTCCTGTAAAAAATCCTTAGGAGCTGGTTTACTCGTGGCCATTAATCATTTTTCTAGACATCTCCATTACAGTTGGCGATACATGAAAAGTTAGCAGTAAACTTGTAGAGAAAATTAAGATAGGCCTAATTTTCGTTGTACACATTTCTTTATAAAATTAGAGAAAGAACTCTCGTTCTGGACCACACCACAAAAAAATGAAGCCTTTAAAGACTTCGCTACATTAGTAATAGCTATACGTAAACAACAAGAAACCGACGATGTCTAGACGAACTAACTTCGAGACTACACGATAGAGAGACACACACCCTAGGAGATTGCTCATGTTCCTGGGGCTAACCGAGCACCAAACTCGAGACAATTGTCTAAAGTGCACGGGTTGCTATGAGCTTCACTCATAGCAGCCGATTCGATTGAGGTTTTATGGGTTTTTCCTCACTCTATTAGGCGAATTCCGGATCGGAGAATCGACCCCCGACAGACAGATATACACTACACAGACTAAGGTACACAGATCTATAGTGCTAAACCAAGTAGCCAGCTTAGTTCACTTACCCACAGATTATGAAACGAAGAGCCATCTATGAATAGAACAAAATGCGCCGAAAAATTGTTGGGACCGGAGTGTGGCCTATGGTCAAGGGCTCCGGGAGTGATGGAGTGCCAAAAAAAGTGTAAAGACTAAAGAGAAGTCTGACTCAAATGCAAAATGTCAGAATATACATTACTTGAAATATGAGTGATATTCTATTGTTTCCCACAGGGACGTAGTCAGGATTTTGGTTCGGGAGGGGCCCACTGGGGGTCTGAGGGGTACTCCCTCGATATTTTGCTATGGTAAAATGAGCCTTCAAATTTCACTTTAACGTCTTTTATCAGTCACAAACGAAATAGCTTTATTTTTTAACATATACCAACTTTTTACTGTTCCAAAATAATATTTTGAAAGAAAAAAGCATAAAAATAAATTTGAAGGCCTACTACTTATTAATCACCTACAAGTAAATATTAATATGAGTTTTTAATCTTGTAATGTGTAAAATAATGGTTATGTCCCAACAAAGCTCAAAATGTGTTATTAATACAAAATGTCCATATAGGCCTGTGTGTTAAAAGATTCTGTACTAAATAGAAAGTGCGCATATTTTTCGGAACCCACTATAATGTTTTGAAATTCAGTTACAGCCATTAAATACTATGTGTTCTGCACAGCCGAGAAGCTTAAATTGTTTTGTAATAATCAGTGTAGACCTAGCTTGTCTGTAGAACTTTAAAAAAATGTACAGAATGCTGATGCAGGTTAACTGTAATAGCGAAAAAAGTTAAGAAAAAAAAAAAGCTCAACCTCCTAAATAATGTTATATTTATGCTTCCCTTGGTT
The DNA here is from genome assembly GCA_964059195.1 of Ectobius pallidus. Lineage (NCBI taxonomy): Eukaryota > Metazoa > Arthropoda > Insecta > Blattodea > Ectobiidae > Ectobius > Ectobius pallidus. The sequence continues at coordinate 111,857,688 of CAXKWD010000002.1, forward strand.
CGAAACTCCGAAATGGAAATGTGGCTTGTCTCTTAAGCGGTCACTTACACATTTCAGAGGAGAAACCGTGATAAAAAAGTCAATTTTATTAAATGTGTTCTTCAATTTATTCTTTAATTTAGGGTAAAGAATACCAAAATGTCTCCAAAGCTTTTTGAATTAAAACGAAAAGAGTGAATTTGTCGGTTCATTTAGGTTTTTAGTTTTGCTCCCGTCATCCTTTATTTGGTTAGTTTGTAGCTCGTATCATTTAAAAAATGTTTCCCTCTTTAACTTTAACAGCTTTTTTAATGTAAATTAATTATATATTGCAAATATTTTTAAAGTGGTTATTGATCTAATAACAACAAGGCATATATATTAGATCCCACTTTATGCTAACTTACAGCTCACATACAGTGAGGGATTTCATATATAGTTGTGCCGGATTTCATATGTAGTTTTGTCGGCACAACTACATATGAAATCCCGCACTGTATGTGAGCTAAGCTGAACTAACTTAGCTTAGCTCTTGGTCGACAACCGACATTTTAGGTTTGTGCTGAGTAAGAACCAAGGCAAAGATGTCGATGCTGAAATTTACAAAGAAACTAGGAATAATTCGACATGCTCCTCCCATCAAGCCGGTGACTTCGATGGACTTTAGGTGTGCATGTCTTTGAAGAATTCACTTGTTAGTTCAAATATGCCTCTTTTCATTGCCTATGTCCTCTGGCTGATTTTCTTGGTCCTCGAATCTTACTGTGAAATCGAACACGAATGCTTGGAATTGTTGGGGCTTGGAAGAAAGTACACCGTGTCCGGGAAATACCTGACGAAAAAGAAATAATTACCTAGGTATATATCAGAAACTATTACAGTTACTACCTCAGTATTTTCACAGTTAAAAAGACAAACTCAAAAAGTTTTGTTTTGTAGCATCCCGTAATGCGCATGAGCATGTACATTGTTGTTGCACGAGGAGAAACGAGAAAAAGCTTGTTCTGCGCAGTGTGTGTAGTCAGTCTTATTCTGAGAACTGGGAATGCAAGTTGTGCGTAGGCTACAACGTCGTTTCCAAACAAAGGCCGAAATCCTCCCGCCCGAAACAGCACTCTTCATTGGCACAGCAATTTCTGGAGATATGTAATGTTGAGTCACAGCAGGGAAAGGCAAAGAAATCGCGCATAAACGACAATCACATTGAGAGGGTACGGCTTTTGTAAGAAGCCCTAGGAAATCCATTCGTGAGTCGGCAAGACAACTACAAATCCACAGTCCATGAGAGAGAAGGACCTACACCACGGCCACCAAGGTCACGTGACATGAACCCACTGGATTTCTTTCTCTGGGGTTTTGTGAAAGACAAAGTGTATCGCACGCCTGTGACCGATAATGCAGATTTGCGTGGCCGAATCTACGATGCAATAGCACTAGTCACACCGGAGATGCTTTCTCGTGTGTGGCACGAAATTGAGTATCGGGCCACAAATGGTGCTCACATAGAGGCTTATTAAAACTCATCGTGTTTCTCTTTGTAACCGTAAAAACATCACGTCAATAAATGCAATAGTTTCAGATATATAATTATTTCTTTTTCGTCAGGTCTTTCACACCCTGTATATTCCTTCGTCAGTTTTATTTTCATTTGCTTTTTATTTAAATTTAATTTTATTACTTTTTAAGTAAAATAAAAATGTAACAGTTATAGTTATTAAAATAAACAATAATCTAAAGAACAATTCTTATTATCAAATGTGAATTTTAATAGTAATTTTTATCATAATTTTTACGAATAAAGTATCAATTTTATATATTGTATGCCTAATTTGTATGAGCTATGAACAGAACTGATTTTCTCTACACAAGATTGCACCCACCAATCTTGAAGTTAACGATAAAGGTATTATATATTTTATGTTTTTTAATCGTAAACATTGTTTAACGGAACTGTCTCTTTCTATGTAAAGTTTTCAATTTAGGGCGGAGCCCGTTAAAGGAAAAAATATAGTGCTATAGCACGTTATAGAGATTATAGAGGATATCCCCAAATGTCACTGTCGTTCCTTTCCCGTTTGTAGTGCTAGCACGTTATAGAGATTATAGACCAGGGGTGGCCACAACGAGGCTCGCGAGCCGCATGCTCTTGAAACCAAGTTATGAGTAAATATGATACACATTTTATGTAGTTAATATAATTTAATGAAAACATTACGAGGAAGTGAAAAACTTATTTCTGATTTAGCGCAGAGTGTATTTAGTTTTCAGAGCAAATTAAGACTCTCTCAGATAGACCTTGAGACTAAAACATTCTCCCATTTCAAATGTCTGAAGAAAATTACTGAAAAGCATTCTTGACGTTCAGGTGGAAACGGAAGATTATTTGTGTAAAATATCTGTTCTTGATAAAGAAATCAATAGAAGCTTTAATTATTAAAGAACACATAAACCTTCATTTTCATTTCTGGAAAATCATTTTGCTGTTGATGTTGTGGGCGATGGCTGTCTTGTTTCATCACCAATTACAAAGGATACCGTTGGAGTAGAGTTGGAGCTACAAGAACTGCAAGAGGACGAAGGGCTAAAAGGACTAAACGAATTGGTGTTTCGGCCATAGAATTTTGGAAGACAGTTCCAGAAGAAATATACCTACTTATGAGTGTGATTCTCTGTCCTAAATCATATAAGTTGTGAACATTTAAGTAAACTCGTGCGAACTGCACTTACCAAATATCAACCAGATTTGAAACAACTAACTGCAAAAATGGACACTCGGAAAAGCACTTCTCAAAAGTAAAATCTTATTTCTTGTTATGTAATTGAACAATAATGTTTATGTGTATAGAAAAAAACAGTGTGGTTTACTTCGAACAGCTTCATAAATTTACGGCTCCTAAAGTTATGGTTAGTGTCCATCACTGTTATAGAGGATATCCCCAAATGTCACTGTCGTTGCCTTCCCTTTTGTACAAATTAATAATGATCAAGTTCTTAATTTTAACCACTACAAATACTATTACTCCTGCTACCTATTAATCATTTAAAATATTCAAAATAACATAAATAGCTATTTCGGCAATAAAAATTGGTCCATAAAGTAGATGGGTTTTTGACAAAGCACTAACGTAAGTCAACACATAGTTTCGCTCAAAACATTACTTACGACCTTCATTTCTCCCCATGCATTCAAAGTCTGCAATTCCGTGACATGGCAAAGGATTTTTCATGATTAGTTCGTTACTTGTCTATCCTATAACTTCAAGCTATATATAAATTTCTTTACGCATAAATCACGATTTAGTATTTTCAGCAAAATGCACATGCTATGTTAATTTGTTTTCATATGTGATTTGTTTGAAAACAAACTGTTGCCAACCAAAAGAGCCTGAATTTGGCTACATATGAAATTAAAAAAAAATAAATAAAACTAAACATTTACCATTCTAAGCACAAAAAACTGAAATTATTTTCCTTTAAAACATACGATTCAAAATAGCATACACGTTGTACGATGCTCTACCGTTATTCTAACTTAACAGACTCATTGGCAAGCGCTCGTTTTGTTAATTTCGTGCTTGTCTGTTAAGTTTTGTATAACGGTCTTACATCGTAAATAATTATAATTTTCCTGTCGTGCCTGACTCAGACATATTGAGTAATCACCAGGCAAACTTTTAGCACCGAAGAATTATTAGACAGAAGAAACTAAATTTTATCTTTATACAATTTGTACCCAATTAAGCAGTTTATTCACTAAAAAAAATTGTATAAACCACTGATGCGAAGCTGCCTATTCTACACCTTATAACCTCATTACTTCGTTTTTATATAACAGGAGGACAAGTAAAAGCTCCAAAGCTTTGAAAGCTTGCTGAAGTCGCGAATCTAGGTTAAGGAACAGCCATTGCGACACCCGTTACACCGTGAAGTGACACTGATAATGATTCTTGATTGGAGTAGTATCGGTGTCGATTCCTTCCGTTTCTTGCTGGGGAATTCAATCTTGTTCGATTCTGAAGGCACAATCACCCTCCGATTGTACTCCCGTTGCTTGACTGCACAGGAGTTGGACAACTACAGGGATTGACAGGTCCCCAGCAGATATTGAAGCTCCCTACAGCTCTCTGGACACTTACTGCATCCTTTTCGTTTTACGCAATGTTTCTATTTGCTCATGCGGATGGTATGTCGTATTACTGAAAGAACTAATGGAGGGAGTACCGTTATGCCTGACTAATGACCAGGGCTAGGATTTATATGTACTAAAAAATGTCAAAAAATGTACATATATATGTACTTAAAAATGTCAAAATATGTACATATATATATGTACTAAAAATGTCAAAATACGTACATATATTTGCAAATATATTTTGTAAAATATGGACATCAAAACAAATTTAACCACTAGACACTACATTTTGTTACTTTTAGAACCTATAAAAATGCATTACAAATACTGGACTCATAAATTAAATTATTCATTTTTTTTCAGATCACTTACTTTATTTGTATTCATTCATTGATTATTTCTGCTACCATAACAGTATGCCACAAAAATTGTTTTAAATTTTCAAAAGTGATTTGTATTGGCTGAAGCTTCGTTCTACTGCACATAAGTGATTGGCGCGTGTTTAAAATTCACTGATTCTACTTTTACATTTGACGAGCCACTTAAGATTGCACTGATTTTACACATTTCTTCAAAGCCTGGATTTCTTGAAGACACATTGTCCACGTATACATTTGAGTTCATGAATCATGTTTTTCACAATGTCAATATTTCCAGGTAATGTGAGATTATTATTTTGTAGTTTCTGAATTATTTTTGTTATATTACAAAAATTTGATTCAATGTAACACAAATCATTTTTCACACATTCATTTCTGTACATAACTGTAAACTTATCCTGTGCTGCCATATTTTCTTTCACTGAAAACGACAATTTCATATAGTTTTACTCTTAAGAATGAAATATGTACGAATATTGTATTATAATCACTAAATATGGACAAATATTTATTTTACATATAAATATGTACTAATGTCAGAAATATGGAAAAATATGTAAAATAAATTTGTTTAATTTGATTAGAGGACAACATAATAGATGGAGATAAGTGAAAAAATGTGTCTATATGTGAAATTAAGAAATATGTAATTACATATAAATCCTAGCCCTGCTAATGACTAGGCATTGTATAGAAAGCAAAAAACGAGTAGGTAAAGGATTATTTATAAATTATTTTACACATTTCCTAGGCATTTTATAGAATGACTAAACAAAATCAAGTAAACTATTATTTTACAATATTTCGTCTAAGTAAATTAATATTTTTATGTACTTCACTCATTTAAAAGTATATTTTTCATATTTAAGCATTCGAATTTGTAGAACAGTTTCTGAAATTTCTTACACTTCATGAATTGTAAGTGCCAGCCAACTCTCCCCTGTTGAAAAAACAGGACTCAAGTTAGCCTATTAATATTTTAAAAAGTTTTAAAATATTTCAAATTTTTTTAGGACATCTCCATATTGAATTATTGATTGGTCTTTGAAACATAAAATTCTTCTTTAAAATAAAATTTCCTCTTGAATTTATATATATTACCATGACTTTTATAACGCCTTGGTAATATACAATGCCTAGGAATAGTGTAAAACACATTATTAAAGAAAATCTTTATTTTACATTTCGCCTAATATATATCATGATACCATATTCCTAATTATTGTTATATTGCCTTATCAACCAGATCTAGATGGTTAATACTGTAGTTAAGTGTAGCTGCAGCTAGTTTGTGGATTTTACATTGAAGCTGGCAGAGAATAGTGAAGAAAATCCAGTACAAAATAACAATTGCCTTGGAAGATTTTCTGATAGTACAGTGCATATTTTGAAACAGCCATTTCGTACATCTGTAGCGCTAAGGTTATGATAATTGACATCTATTGCATCTTTGAGTATAAAGGCAAAGTCCGTCTGTTAATAGAAGTTAGCAAACTACAGACCACCAAGTAAATACTCCTGCTTTTGAGAACTACTGTAGTAAGGAGCTAACGCGTACGATTAAGTGGTAACTACAGTTCCGAAATATTCTTGTACGGTCTACAAAGTGATCCCTAAATAATTTCACATTTTGTTGCTTTTAAGAATATGGTTTTGATAGTACTCATCCCCACTATTGTAAGAGGAAACTTCCCACCATTTTTTACCATTAATAATATAGATACATAATATCGCATTATTCCTTAGGGCTCTTTCAGAGTAGGCCTATCCACGCTACTCCACTACCAAATATTTTTGTTGCCATAATGCTTTCTTATGAAAAAGTGGCTGACCCACTAAGACTAACATTTTTTTGTGGACAGTCTGGCGTGGATAGTCTGAAAGAACCCTTACAGTTGTCGCTCTGTAACAGGAACCCTAATTGTCCTTCGTTCCTTCGCCCTCTATTTGGAATTTTTCAAAAGTTACCAACATTAATTCAGCTTATTTCAACTTATGGACTAAGAGATTCAATGACCCTTAGTAAAATTGAATGTTCAGTAGGCCTATGTCGTGAATACTATTCGGAATTCTTTCTGGATGTTACTGCCTAAACTTCATAGGTTAACTACGAAAATCGCTAATTCGGGGGTTCTCGGCTAGTTCAATGCTGCACTATTTGCGTTTTGGGCGTGAATGGTTCTGGATTTAAATTCAGCGTGGATCTTCAAATTTCGAAGAGTTCTTAGTGAAACTAGAGGCACTAGATGGAAATTCAGCTCGTGGTTCGTGACCCGTTACCCGTGGCCCAGGATGGCTCCTAGCTCCCAATATTTAAAAACAATTTCCCCCTTTTGATAAGGCGAGCTGGCGGAGTAATACGAATGCACTTAACCTTTCCCCTGAAATTCAACAACCCCATCTTTCTGAGATACCCCGAAGTCTCAACCCTCGTTATAAAGTATGGCTGTGCTCTGTGGACTTCCACCGAACCATTAATATGATACGAAGAGGTCTTTGAGTTCCTCACGCGCTTTCGTATGAACGGACCAGCATTCGTGGTTTTACTGTCGCGACATCTATGTAATATTGCGGAGAGGATAGTCGTTTTGGTGAACCACCGTGGTGATTATTTTATTACCACTGATTCCTTACCTGTTCCTTGTTATAGCATTGCTAGCTCTGCTCGTTCCTACCCGCATGAATCTGAGATGGTCTCTTTGTGGAGTCCAGGCATCTGTTGATCTACAGATCCCTATACGATTAGTCCAAAGCCCTTGGTCCGCGATGCTCCTGTCTCTCTCTCTTTCTCTCTCTCTTTCTCTCTCTCTTTCTCTCTCTCTTTCTCTCTCTCTCTCTCTCTCTCTCTCTCTCTCTCTCTCTCTTTCTTTCTCTCTCTCTCTCTCTTCGTGTCTCCTTTCTTGTTTCTTGTTTCTAGTCTCTCTTTGAACAGGAGATCTAATATGTTCGCTTGCTTGTCATGCCGTATTATTTATTATATAGACTATGAGGCATGGAATAGTCAACAACGAATTATATATATATATATATATATATATATATATATTTATTTATTTATATATAGCTGTTTCATATGGTAAAATAAATTAGATTTTAAACGTACTAACATCCATGAATATTTTCTTTCGTGTGCCTCGTATTTCTTCGATTCATATATCTTGATACATGTAATATATACATAGGGTATATATGCTTATTTCAGGAATAAAATTTTTTCTAGTTGAAGCGGTTGTACATTGGAAGAAGTTCAACTAAGTAAGTTTGTAGAAAATCTGTGGAGTTAATATCAATAAATTGGTAAGAGCCTAACATTAATTTATGTAGTTTTTTCTAAGAAATAAATTCTAAAATATAGGGTAACTTAAATCTACATCTGTGTAAACAGCGTCTACGTAAACATCTTCTTAAATAATAGAAAGCATTAACTTTTGTTTTCCATTAGAACACGTTTCTGAGAACATCTCTGATTTGGGAACGGTTAGTTAATATAGTTAATACGATATTAGACTTTATCACTCGCTTGGTTTATGAATGAAAACCCCCACTAAAATTGAAGGTAAACGTGGAATGCTTGGATGTCCAAGTTTTATCATCTTTTTATGATTTGATATCCAGAGAACTTGTCACTCATGAATTATTATCAGTAGATGTTTGTGTGAAGTCCGTACTTCGTTTTTTAGTTCGCCTGGCGTTCTTTCGGAGTTTTGAGAACGACGCCTGTCTCCATCTAACTCCATTGGAACCAGTTTATTTGTGCTGTATTATTGCAATTTGCCATGTTTATGCATATATAAAATGTGTTATCAAAAGCTAGAGCATTGTCGTCTACACGAGTAATTGAGTCGGTTCAAGCCCGGCAAGCGAGATTAGATATTGGCGAAACATCGGAAGAGCATTAGGTTTGTATGGAGTTAGATGCAGACGGGTGCCATTCTCGAATTTCGGAAGAACGTCAGGAGTACTAAATTACGAAATTCGGTTACTTCCTTGTGAAGTTTGTTCGATGAAGCTGAGAACAAATAAAAATACTGCTTCACCCCTAAGAAGTACGGATAACCAGCTAGTCAAAAATAATAACACAAGAGCTGATAATTATATGACAAAAACAGCACAATTCATAGTGAAAGTTAGATTCAGACTGAAAAATTCAATGCCATAGCCGGGATTTGAACCAGGATCTTCGGCTCTCCGTGCCGCCGCTCTACGATTGAGCTACCATAGCAACATGCCGATACAACATTAAATACTCCAACTGTCTCACATGTCCCATGACACATATTGGTGAATTTAATGTTGTAGCAGAATGTTGCCGTGGCAGCTTAATGGTAGAGCGGTAGAGCGGTAGATCAAATCCCGGCTATGACATCGAATTTTTTAATCTGACTCCACCTTTCCACCTTAACCTGCACACGGCCATTGTGAAAGAATTATCATTCTAGCACACTTCATAATTAATGTTATTTGTCATCATTGTAACTATTATTTCGATACAATAGTCTTTTAAAGTGTTGTAACTAAATAGACCGAATATCTAGTAACGAGACCCATGGTCAAATCAAATGTTAAAGGGGGCCATCAGCTTTAGCATGTTTTTATATATATCACCACCCCAAAACAAAATGAACTGAATCGTAAGGACATAACCATTCCACCAGATAAAATAATTTATTAAGCCTAACACAAATTACAGACACTGAAATCAAGTTATTGAAAATTACGATTAATTATCTATAGTCCAATCGAATTGTCAAAAGTGGATGCAAAATTTAGGGTAGAGCTAATTTTTTTATATGATGTCTGGGATGGTTTTGAGAGTAATTTCTGACATTTTGCCAACAAAATTTTTTGCCGCCGGAGCCGCCATCTTGAAAAAACTTCAAAATTTTCTATTTTATCTCTGTGTTTGCCCATTATCTGCCAAAATACGCACCTGACAAAAATGTTTTATTATCCATCCTAAAAGAAGACTAAATTTGCTACAGTTTGAGATCAAATTGAGTTTTCTGCCATGAATAGTTTCGGAAATACAGCTCTCCGAATTTCAGCCACATTTTGCAAAAAATAAAAAAATCTGAACTTTCAACTAGTTTTTGCTCGCTATCTTCTAAATGACCAAACCTATAGTAAAACTCCATATGGAAACTTAAACTAGAGGTAATTTGAAACTTGTCGAGTACTTTAAACTTATCCTACCTCTTACAGGTCACAAAATACAGAGGTTTAAAAATATATATAAACCAACGATTGAATAATTGCATGTGCCTACAAGTTAGGAGCAATAACGGCACAGAACATTCATTTATATACAAAAAGATTTTATTTAACTGGAGTTCTGGTGAAACATTGCATTGAATAACTTGTTTGTTCATAGTCTCCGGCACTTAGAAGGACTTGGGCAGTTGACGTCTGCTATTTCGTCCATGATGTTCACAATCTAGCCAGTGTTGATAAAGCTCTCTTCAGCGTCTTCATCCATAAACGAATTAATTGGCTCATCAGGAGTGTCGTCATCCTCACTGTCGGAGGACAGGACTATTAGTATGTTTTCACACGACTGCCCATTGCAATGTTTGCATATCGTTGTGCACTTTAATCCAGCTTTACGACACCCACAAGCGTTTAAACACCCCTTCTTGCAGGTACAGGAAATACTTTTCAGAATTGATTCTGGAGCTGGCTCCTTCTTGGCTTTAAGGGGAAAGAGGCCTCTTGGTGTGTTCACCCAGCCCCACTTCAAAGGGTCTTTGTATTCACTGAGCCATGCCTGAACTTGGTGGTATGTTCGCATGGCATGAAGTTGAGCCGCATCACTGGTTGGGGGCAACCTCGCTAAGTTAAATTTCATTCTTCCTGCAGCTTTTACAAATATTCCGTGCCGAAGTTCGTCAAGTGTTTGTGTAGCAGGGTCTCCTCCATATAAGTGAACCAAAAAATGTTGGCCCACTTCAGCCACTTCTTCTGATGTAGCTTGAGGGTTCAGAAATACTTTAGCCTCCTCTTCTAGTTTAGGATGTTTCAAAATCAACGAACAGAAGTGGGTTTTCCCGTGGCCAAAAACTGCAGATGTTGTGTCACAGCCACTGAAAGCATGGATGAACAGCAGCATGTTGGAGAAGCTGTGGCGAAATGACTGCCTTGAATAGAAGATGTCTGGAGCTTTGCCTCTTCCGCACTTTTGGAGATATGTATTCTTTATATGAGGGGATGGTAATGTAGTGAGGAAATAAAAAAGTCTATGTCCTCCCCAACTACAAAGACAGTGTCGTATTGAGATGCTTTTGAGAAGGCAGTGCTAACAATCAAGACATCTGCATCTTTAACAGCCTATTCCAGCTTTTGCCAATTCTACGAAGCGCCTCTTGTTGCTTTCATTGGTGATAAAAGTTTCTTGTGAGCTTTTGAAAACAGTAGTTCTATCAAAGACGACATCAGGAGATGGATCGTAGCCCGTCGGAGTCTCACAATTCTTTGTGCTTGTTTGATTAGCGTCTGAAGGATAACCATCGAAGATAACTGAAACCTTTGAGTCGTAATGTGTCTGCAAATATTTCAAAATGCCTAAGGTTGCCTGGTACGAACACATTAACACAGATGTATCCGGAGAGAACGGTATGCGGAGCAATGACAAAGAGCCTCTCAGCGCCACTCCTCCGATAACATGTTTCCATTTTCGGAGAACTGTATCTGGTATAGGAAGTAATTTTTTTCAGAGGACACTGCAAAAGTGTTCTTCTAAAATAAAACGCCGTTATTTCCAAATTAAAATGCTGTACCTACACCAACTTTTCTTATTACTTTCTTTTTACATTGTTTTTTTTTAGTCTTTTATCATTATAAATTCTTGGAAATACTGTTTTGGTTGTTAATTACAATGTAAAACTTAACTATAAGACAACACAGATGTTTTACTGATAAACGCCATTTAGAATATCCTAGGCAAAACTAGGCTTTCGTACCTTCGATAAGTTTTCTGAAATGTGAGGAGTTGTAGATACCTCTGTATCTGGTGACCTATAATAGGTATGAAAACATTAAATACTCAATTTGTTGCAAATTTACTCTGGTTTAAAAGTTATCCTTCGAAATTTTACTGAAGGTTTGGTCATTTAGAAGATAGCGAGCAAAAACTAGTTGAAAGTTCAGATTTTTTTATTTTTTGCAAAATGTTGCTGAAATTCGGAGAGCTGTATTTCCGAAACTATTCATGGTAGAAAACTCAATTTGATCTCAAACTGTAGCAAATTTAGTCTTCTTTTAGGATGGATGATAAAACATTTTTGTCAGGTGCGTATTTTGGCAGATAATGGGCAAACACAGAGATAAAATCGAAAATTTTGAAGTTTTTTCAAGATGGCGGCTCCGGCGGCAAAAAATTTTGTTGGCAAACTGTCAGAAATTACTCTCAAAACCATCCCAGACATCATATAAAAAAATTAGCTCTACCCTAAATTTTGCATCCACATGACTTTTTTTGTGATAATTTGACTGGACTACTACTGTTAAAAGGAGTTTGAAACGATTAAACACTTAATTTACCAGTGGGAACTTCGAATAGACAAGCGTAGGCCTAGTAATATTTATAAATAGGGTTCGGATGTTTATGGCCTAAAAAGGTGGAAAATATAACTGCATATATGCCCTTAAAAATGACTAAATACGACCCAAAAATCCTAAATATGACCTGATAAAAGAGCCTGTTTCCTAAAAATAAATGTTCCAATTTAAAACGTTTAATGACACTAAATTATTACGTCACATAAATTCAATTAGATAACCACTTTTTAACAATTTTACAGGTGATTTACAGTTTTACTTACAAAGAATTTCTAGTTTTAAAGGTTTTGCTCCTGTTTGCTCGTTTCATCAGATCCAAATAATTTTTTTTAGACCATGCGTGTCCCTATAAAATATGAATAATTGCATTAATTTTAAAAATAATTTACCTAATAAAGCATAACATTAAATGAAATAAATTTCAAATTTAACTCGGCCATTTAGTGAATATACTATATAATTGTCTGCTCCTCTAATGAATTTATAACCGAAATATGACGTTAAATTATAAATATGACCAAAATATGACCAACTCTATAAAAACGACGAATAATGACTTTATAAGCAAAATAAAAACAGTCAAATTAGGATAGCAAGCATGTAATTCATGTTTAATTTGTGTTTGTGTCAAATTATGACATGTCATAAACATCCGAACCCTACTTATAAAGCTAACCTTCTTGACTTTGATTTTGCAAACTGTAATACAAACTGAGCCACATCAAGGGTCTTTGTTAAGTCTTTGTTATAGGCTAACTCAAAATCAAGAGCTCCGCCTTCCTTTCAAGTGACGTGGAAAGTCCTTGTGGTCGTAATACGGTTGTTAAATGTGAAGCCATCTTTCTACGCTGGCAGTACTAGTTGCAATAGTCAATGCTGTATCATCTAAAACCCGAAACTCTGTAAATGATCCATATTTATTCAATGTTTTACAAACTCCAGTTAAAAGTTGTTTGTTTGAGATTGAGAGAATGAGATTTGTGACCATTTGGAGTTCACTTCCAATATTTTCCAACTGTCTTCTTTTTCCTATTTCCATCACAGGCATTAAGTTTTAAATTAAAGATTATGTCCTGTAGCCTACATTTGAAAAGCTTATGTAAAGAAAATTTTCGAAGTGCTGCTTGAGTAGACTTTTATGATTTTAAGTTATAACAATCTTGTGAGTGCAATAAAAAAAATTTGGGACAGCACCCCCTTTTTGCCCATCCCAATAGGAGTATCTACTCCTATTGCATGCTTTTACACAAAATAAATTATATTTTTAAGAAATTTGGATTTACCAGTAGACCGTGAAATATGGATGTGCATCTGTTTATATTGTTCTTGTTTCATGGCTTGTGTTCATTTTAACATATATTGAACGTTATTTATAACGATATTAGGTGAAATACCCAAGATGAGTCAAGTACTTTAGTTCTATGTTCTTTCCGTATAATAAAAACTGTGTTAATGCAAAATTTCAGCTCTACCAGTTTAGTAGTTTTTGTGACAAATAGAAAAGGACAGGAATCATTACATTTTTAAAGAAGAATAGTAGATAGTGAGTAACTAACTGTGCGTCGGTTACGTTTCCGTTCACTCACATGAAGTTTGATTCCATGAAACTACGAGACAATAGCTTACTGCTAGTTGTCTGCATAATTGCCAATGGCAAATGAAATTCACTGTCTTTTCATTATCGATCAAGTTTTTCTGTAGCATGCAAAGTTTAATTACAGTGACTGTATTACGTTTATATTACAGTGACTATTCCATTCATACGATGTTATTTGATATTCGCCAGAACGTCTAGCAATGCCTAGGAAATCGATCAATCACGGTCGTTTATCTTATAATATGCTTGCAAGAGTCGCAAGGATGCAGTTTTATCTGATAAAACCTCAGCTCGCTATTGGATACGTCAAGGTATCAATATGAAGTGATAATATGTAACATATCTGTATTACTGCCAGTGAACAGGATAAAATCACATTTTATACAAATAACTTATTTGGAAATTGAAACAAATTAGATGTGCATTGATTGAGCACAATTCTAATTCGGTGGCAAGCCAATTCGTGTTCTTTCTTCCGTTCTGTTTTTAGCTTATCTTAATTAGGTTAGCTACTTCTCACTCCCAATGCTGGCGGCACTGGTTGGTAGCTGCTAAACATAGGACATGTCTGTAAAATACTATAAAGAGTGTTATACCTCCTGAAAGTTTTTTAATAAAGTTCCAGCACATTATATGATCAATGCATTGATTGAAAGGGTTTTCATATACGGATTGCTATTGTATGGTAATAGCACTAAACTGAATCAAATTTTACGTCTTCAGAAAAAGGATTTACATTGTATGCAATGTAACTTTCAGGACATCTGTAAACCGCCATTCAAAATGCAAGGGATTTTAACTGTGTATAATTGGCATATTCTGGAGCTTTTATTGTATGTAAGAAAATATTAATGAATTGGTCTCAATTAATGAGATGCATGATACATGTGTACATGATACTAGAAATGTTGATAATCTCCAAGTGCCTTATTCAACATTAGCCAAGGTCGAGTCAATTCATCTTATCACTAGTATTAGATATTGCTATGTAATAATTCTTTTTATAATTTGACCAAATTTTTGTATTGTATTGTATTTAACGGCAACAATAAATTATTATTATTATCATTATTATTATTATTATTCAATTGTTAATTTTTTAAATATGCTGTGACCTGACAGTTGATTGATGATTTTAAACAACACAAATCAGAAAGTAATTCTTATTTGAATAATCTGATACATTTTATTCATGGAATAATTTGAATAAATCCCATGCAAGATTACGCGTTTAATCAGATAAATTCGCTCGCACTCGTCAATACATCTATAAACTGATAATCTCGCGTGAGATTATACGTAAAAATATCCTTGGATGAGATTTGTTTCATATTACAATTGTATTGTAGTAAGTTATTTGAAGTTAAATTATCTCTATTTGTACTAGGCCTTTTGGATAAGAACAAGTACCGGTATTCAAGGAAATTGCAGAATTTTAACGAGCTATTTAAAGTAAAATTATTAGTGGTTTTAGTGTGTTTCGGACTTTACCCGTTTCAAAGTCGATAAACATATTTAGAATTTATTCTCCACTGCGTTTGGATATTCTCTCTCACTTCGGCGACTTTAGTTTTATGTCGCGATGAATTCTGATAATAATTTGTCTCTTCTGTGCAGGTCATTTTTAATTACTGGCTAGGACGGAACATCGCTGGAATAAACTGATCGAAGCTTCTGCGGTATAAATTATGTACTACCTTGTGCACTGACTCGTGTAGACTCCATCTACAGGACGTACCGATACAACCGTTACCTTTAAACTAATCTTACAGCTTTTTCTTTGCAAGATAAGTTATAGATAGACTTCGGATTTTAGGTAAAAACCTATTTTAATCCTTAAGTGATATATGGACGAAAACTTGTATATGCATGTTTCATAAGTGACTATGCCTAAAACTGATACTTTTATAGGACCTAAAACAGCCTAGTTTTACGTTAGAGCCTAATATTGCCTTTTTGCTTGTTTTTCCTCTAAAGTTCAAAATAAGTTCCTTTTTGCTGTAAATTCTAGCATTTATTTTCAGTTCATACTAAATTTTTAGCTCGGAATGTGCACTATATGACACATTTGTGACGTGGTTATATAGTAAGAAATGTTTCGTCTTCTGTAGAAAAATTCCTTGGAATTCTCCCGATCCCCACACCCAGTAACAAACAATAAAATAAAAAAATAAATAAAAATAATAAAAAACTTCTTTGAATCACTGAGGGATACAAGGGGTTGAACATGCTAGCGTGCGTAGCTTCTGGGCGCAGGGATTATGTAATACAGGCCCAAGTAATAGGTCTATATCATTCTGTGTATCATAGGCCTATATCTGAGTTTTATCATGATTCATTATTATTGAGTATTATTGATTTTCTTCAGAGCTGAGTTGTGGCTGGTAACGACGTCCCAAAGTTTTGGTGTACTGTAGTAACGATATTGTTCCAGCTGAATAATTTTTCCAGAGATCCATGTTGTATGCGTGTTTCTGTATGGTATGTTTCCTAACTTTTCTCTTCTGCAAAGAAGTGATAAAGATGTATATTTCGCTCTGGAATTCCTTAAGCATTGCAGTCAGCACATGAACAGATGGATGTGATTGATGAAATTGTTTTTTAAAATGTCTATGGAAAGACTCAGTCCCATTTGTCATACGGGGATCACTTGATGGACAACTAGCCCATAACATCGGTGGAAATTTAGCATCATCAGTGATGTAGATTGCTTAAATTTATGTAGTCGCTGTGTGATCACTTTGTCACAATCATTTGCGGTACTGTAACCTGAATTTTTGCGGTAATATAACAGTATCACACGGGCAGTTTTGCGCAAATGGCATGCACCCGTTTTTACAGAAAACCCGACCTAGTACATTTTTTTGGATGCAGTTAAGTTATACAGTGTTTATAAAAAGTAGGCCTAAGGGAAAAAGTAATTGACAAAGAACTTTAAATTTCATGCAATTTCATTTTGTACCCAGGTACAATAAGTATTCTACGTTGTTAATGATATTGTGGAAACTATTTTCTTAGCAGTCCGGCATGATGTTATATTACCATTGTGTGAGAAATTGAATCTTCTCAATGAAATGCAGTAAAACTCCGCCTTTTAATATTAAAGTTTTTTAATTACATGTATTTCGACCAGCTTTTCTTTTATCTTGACCAAACGCGTCCTTCGATTTCCTTCCAATCTGGCATAATTATGTTATTTTATTCCTCCATCACCCGAAAGGCATTATGAAATAAGTGGAAACGCCTGAATGTAACGTTTAGACTACCCGCAGCTCCGGTGTGTGCTGCGTGTAGTCTAATCGTCACAATCAGGCGTTCTTCTTTACTTCAGAACAACACATTCTGAGGAATTCAAACATTTGCTTCTTGAAATGTTTCAGTTGTATTCAATAGCCATAAAATCAATAACCATGATAAATACAATAATTCTGGGGTGTATAAACTATCTTGTACATAAATGCCTACAAATATGTTTACCGTTCAAGGAATAGAAATTAACCAATATTCAGTAGGCCTACTGGGTACTACAACAATAACGTAGTCAATAATACTAATAATTAGAGTTCGGATTTTAGGTAAAAACCTATTTTAATCCTTAAATGATATATAGACGAAAACTTGTATATGCATGTTTCATAAGTGACTATACCTAAATCTGAAACTTTTATAGGACCTAAAACAGCCTAGTTTTAAGTTAGAGCCTAATATTGCCTTTTTGCTTGTTTTTCCTCTAAAAGTTCAAAATAAGTTATTTTTTGTTATAAATTCTAGAATTTATCCTCAGTTCGTACTAAATTTTAGCTAAGAATGTGCAGTAATTGACACATTTGTGACTTTGGTTAAATAGTAAGGAATGTTTCGTTTTCAGTAGAAAAATTCCTTGGAATTTCCAAGAAAATGTAGTGTTTTTCTCCCGACTCCCACATCCAGTATAAAAAAATACACACACATAGAAAAAAAGTACTTCTCAAAATCACTGAGGGATACAAAGGGTTGAATATGCTATGCGTGCATAGCTTGTGGGCGCATGGATTAGGTTTTCACTGTTATGGTAATAATATAGGCCCTAGTAATAGATCTATATAATTCTGTGTACCATAGGCCTATATCATTGTTTTATCATGATTATTGTTTAATGGTGACTTCAATAAATATAATATTCTGCATTGCGATATAGATATTTCAGAAATTTGACAAATTAACGATTTTATAAGAGACTATTTTCCAATTTGTAGAGCCTATTTTAGGTACCTAAAACAGCATTTTTAGCGACCTAAAAGTCCGAAGTCTAGTTATAGATCATTAACACTTAATTCACAATTAAATTTCCTTAGATTATACATTGTTCAGATTTCAGTTCTTTGTCTACCAATCCTATAGGTAGAGAAAGTATTATGTTCGACCTTCAAATTCGATGTTGAATTTTCAGCATAAATACGCCTGAAAACGGAACCCTGTGTGATGTGTGTGTGTGTGTGTGCAACTCCGAAAGAAAATTTGTTTAAAATAAAATTCTATGTTTGGATTTAGCTTTGTTGAACATGGATTAAAAAAATGGAAATTATTTTCTCTTACTTTACCTGTTTTTCTCGAAAACGGCTCTAAATATTTTTTTGGATTATATGTTAATGTTAATACATCGCACATGCTCAGTAAAATAAATCCTCAGACAGTTGCAGTTTGTTTACTGGATAAATCCTTATAGGCCTATTTGACTGCACCCTTATATGCTTCCGGGGTTAGGGTATTGAAACTAGTAATTTATGCTGTCCAATTATTTTCTTAACGTGGGAAGTTCAAATACGCACATATTAGGTAAAAATGTTCCACTCTGATCTGCAGGCTCCAGTGCATATTTGGCTCTTTGGCAGAATCGTCCAACGTATTCCTGCATTCCTGTAATGTACAAACGGAATGATGGATATGACATTGAATTTTTCAGTCTGACTTTGCCTTTCCAATACATACAATTGATTATATACAAGCTTTTTGAAGTGAAACTTCTTTAGCCGCGGTAGGGGCAAATCGAGAGCTTGTGTAACGTTCAAAATCGTCACGAAATTAGTGTAACACTAAAAATCGTCACATAATTAGTGTTACGCTCAAAATCGTCACGAAATTAGTGACGGAACAGACTGCACAGAAAACAATTAACTCAATGTTTAGTCTTATCCAAAATTTAAAAAACCCAAAAATTAAGAAATTTAAAATCCAAAATTTAAAAAATCTAAAAATCCAAAATTAAAAAATCCAAAATCCAAAATTAAAAAATCCAAAAAATAAAAAAATCAAAGATCCAAAATTAAAAAATTCAATGATCCGAAATTAAAAAGTCCAAAAGTTCCAAAATTTAAAAAATAAAAAACCCAAAATTTAAAAAATAAAAAAATTAAAATTAAGAATCCAAAATTTAAAAAATAAAAAATTTAAAACCAAAAAATCCAAAATAAAAAATCGAAAATTGAAAAATACAAAAAAATAAAAAATTCGAAGATCTAAAAACTTAAAAAATTAAAAATTAAAAAATCGAGAATTCCAAAATTAAAAAATTAAAAGATCAAAAATTTAAAAAGCCATATCCAAAATTAAAAATGTCTAAAAACCCAATATTAAAAAGTACAACAATCCAAAATTGAAAAAATCCAAAAATTAAAACAAGTTTCACTTCTGTCGCGTGGCGTTCCACGCACACCTTTTTTTCTTCGACAATATATAATACGCTTATTACGTGTGACGTAACTCAACTCGTATATTAATAAATTCCATTATAGGCGTGTTGTGTAATGTATTATTTTCATCGATAGTATTTCCTTTTTCGTTCATTTCTGGTTCATGCTGTCATGGTGAAAACTCCTAACTTCCTACACCCAGTGCAGGTAACAACTTACCTGCGTTCTCTCTTACTTACCGCACTACTTACTTTACAGATGCATCATTATATCAAAGCCTGCAACATTTGACATATACACAAATATATATATATATATATATATATATATATATATATATATATATATATATATATATATATATATATATGTATTATTGCAAGTTGAGTTTAAAATTTCAATCTTACCTTTCTTTACCTCCTTTTTTATTTTTTTAAATTTGTTTTATTTCTTGATATTGCCTTAGGGTACCGGTAATTCATCAGGGAGCTACGTGGTAATGTCTTGGTATAATGCACTGCTTGCTCATGCGCTCAAGTAATCAATGTATCGACTGCTACCCAATAATATTTTTTTATAAGATTGGTACTGAATTTCAACTTCATACATTCATGGCAGCTATTCTTAGGAAATCAACGTATTTTCATTTCTTATTGGTTGTAATAGCATTCTTCATATTGAATAATAATTAAGTGATAACACTTATAAATAATATTAACATGTAAAATTAACACTTATTTCGAACTTTTTTATCAGTTTATCATCAAACAACACCCTTTATATTTATTTAGTTTTGAATGTCAATAGGTTGCTTTAGTCTTTTATTTCTTAATTAAATAATTCAATTTCAATATTTTTATCATCAGTTAAAACAGATAACATAACTAGTGAACTTGCCGAACTGAGGAAGTTGCTATACGTTTCCAGTCAAGTTAATTTCTAATTTAAATTGATATTTGCTGCGCCACTCGCTGCAGTAATTCGTAGTAACGAGGGATTTATTAGGAACGGTTTACTGATTCCTTTGTAATTCTCGTGTGCTTAATATCGCGGCATATGAAACCCAAGTTCCGTTAGTTCATTAAATTTTAATGACCATAGTATAGATTAACATAGCAATTTTCAGCTGGTAGCTCAGGTAAGAGTACAGCAACAGATTTAAAATACCGTAACCTATTTAATTATATTAATCGAATACGATGCTAGTAAAAATACTAGTTTTGTATTTTGCTTTCGTTGTTATAATCTTGAAACATTGAATTTTTATTTCCATTATTATAATTATTATTACTATTATAATTATAATTATTATTATTATCATTATTATTATTATTATTATTATTATTATTATTATTATTATTATTATTATTATTATTATTATTATTGTTATTATTCACCCTAGTTATGACGCGTATTATATAAAAATGTTAAAATTCTTCTGCTTTATTTTTGTAATTTTTAAATCCTGAAGCCTACCTTCCATTTAAAATTTATCTTTCGTGACCGTAGGGCAAGGCTCAAATACATGGATCACTTACATTTAGGCAGGGCCTGGAGAACCGTCTGGTTTGTGATCAGCATGGCATAGGACATCTCTTCAAGATCACAGTCATTGTATAGGGAATATTGTTACAGGTGATATGTAAATTGCAATACGACATTATGAGTGGGGAAAATCCCCCTTGTCTGGTTGCAGGATTAGAACCCAATTGTGAGACCAGATTTACAGTCTCGTGCAGGAGAACTTCTGGACTTTGAAGCCCAAACTGTTAGTCTTTTTTAGGGCTACTTTTATTAAATTCGTTTATTTCATACATATGTTCTCTCAGATAGTGACACCTATTTTTAACTTTTTAAATATTTGAAAGTTAACTGTCGGAATATAGGCCTAATCATACTCCGATCATTTTCCTCGTTTATTACTATCCCGAATTTTTTTGAGGATTTCTGGAAGGAATTCGACCTACCAGCTTCCTTGAGGGACAGCATTGTGCTATCGGTCCTACACAAATCATGTCAAATCCTCCACAATCACTCTTTTCATTGTTGGACTACGTACTTTTTTTACTTTTCTTTTTAACTTATTTTTTTGTTATTATTATTTTCTGAGTATACTGAGTCCACTGGGCTACCTCCAATGGGAGGCAGTTTGTTTGTTTAGGTTTTATTCCATTGAGCTTTGATAATACTTAGATTAAAAAATAATATTAAAAATTTTATTGACAAAATTTGGCACCACTTAAAAAATACTTGTCCGCCGGCGTGGTCTTTTGGTTAGCGTCGCTGACTACAGATCCGTCGGCCCGGGCTCGATTCCCGGTACCTCCTCGGATTTTTCTGAGGTAGGGAGGTCTGGCAGGGGTGCACTCAGCCTCGTGATTCAAATTGAGGAGCTACTTGATAGAGAAGTAGCGGCTCCGGTCATGAAAACCACCATTAACGGCCGTGGGTGTCGGCATGCTGACCACATGCCCCCAATCCTGCCATCTTCCTGTGGTAGATGACGCAGCGGTCGGTTGGTAGGCCAAGTCCCTTCAGGGATATAGCGCCACGGAGTTTAGTTTAGTTTTTAAAAAACACTTATTTTCATTAATTCATTTCATTTCATTAATTGTTTCGGATTTTATAGCCATCAATGAATTCTTGATCAATGGTTAGCACGTTCAACAAACATCAACACATATTTAGTTAATCATTTAAGTGAAATGAATAATGTGATCTGTGCTGCCCACAGGTATCATATCAATTTAGTCATAGTAATTTAAAACTATAACTCTTTTGAATGAGGAAGTTCAAAGTACATTTTTCGGCACATGCGTGTAAGTTCTAATTGTTTACATCATGAAAGGAAAGAAAAATGAATGAAACTTCATTCTCCGGGTTTTAAATAAAGTTGACTGATTTCGCGCAAATTAAATACAAAGATTCATATGTTTTCCACTTGTGAAACATGGCATCATCAAGACAAGTGTTTTTGCCACGTGGTGGGTTTGTTTGATATTGTGATCATTGTCACTGATCACAGGCTTGATCATTGGCTGTGCATTGTTGCCATTCTATGGAGATTATTTTTATTACTGCACACCTTGGAAATAATCATAAAATGCGAAATAGATTTTACAAAGACAAAATCATAAAACGCTAAATAGGCCTAGGATTTACACTTACTTTAATGTTATCTACTGTTCCTTTATTCTGCACAGTTATGCTACTTACATTCAGTATATAAACACATGAGTTGGCCTCTCATTTCTCATTAATACTTTCTCTTTTTTATTTTTTAGTTTTACCCCTCTCGTTGTAGGGACGTTTATGCGACCGCAATCCATCGGGAAAGGGATTAGCATTGGAACACAGATATACGTTTATGACCAGACAAAGACATGGAGGGCCTCCCCAGATGGGTGATCAGCCCTATGCCGGGCCCCCTCCTAGACAGCAGGAACACAAGGAATGAAACACACTAGTCCCACACACACTCATTCCGAACAAGACGAGGATGGGACGAAGCTGATAATAACGGCCAAATTACATTCGGGGACCAGAATGGCTTGAAGTGACTCGACATTCATTCGATATATCTTTCTCATAGGTCATGGAAATACCCGGAAAGTATCCCACCTAGGTAACTTGTCCCGACCAGGAATCGGACCGTGGGCCGTTGCTTGAGAAGAGCGAACGCATCCTCTGCGCCACAGCGGTGCACTCATCAAGTCCTTAATTCATTTTATTACAGTGCTTGCTTTCAAATTAATTTTTAGATTTTTAGTTTTAGCCAGTTCATTGTAAGATCTATTTCGCCTGTGTTCATGGATTATAAGGATATATCTACACTATTTTCTTTCTATTCACAACCACCTCATAGATAAGCATCCACCAGGGATATGTGAAAGAAATTACATTCTTGGTCATGAATGTTCATATAGTGAAATAATGTTCAAGAATTGTTTTTGAGTTTAGCGATATTGGCCTATCAGGCAAGAAATCTAACTTTGTATCTATACTAGGAAATAGCCCGTGGCTTTGCCACGGTTAAAATGATGCTTAAATACGAAACTTTCAGGTCTACAATCCTGAAGGCACTGACAATACATTTACAAAAGTCAGCGCTGGCTTCATCAATTTTTATTTAAAATATATCATCGTATACTACATTTTTTGTGGAAACTGCATCAGAATAGTCGAGTAACTTCCCCTGTTCTGATGTGTTTTCCACCTTAACTCTTACATCCTCTGAACGCCTCACTTTCGAAGATGCTACATATAGTTGTCCGTGCATAAACACTGGTTCAGGCAAATAAATCCCGACCTTATCTAAAGTCTGTCCTTGGGACTTATTAATTGTCATGGCTAAGGCTACCCTTACAGGAAACTGCCTTCTTGTAAGTTTAAATGGCAGGCCAGTATCTGCAGCTCTTTTCTGTTCCTCTTTTTCATTCTGTTCTATAATCGATTCCCCAATATTTAATCTTGGCCTCTTGGAAGAAACGCAGGCATTATGGTCAACCATGTTTTAATGCTTCCTTATCAGGATATCTTACGCTTTTTCCTTCAAAATACGTTCCTATCAGTATGTAGATTACAGAAATTAATTATATCGTAAGTTTTATGCAGTCCCAAAGCTACCTAAACACTGCTAATACGTATTGTTTCTCAACTGTTTGTTGACAGATGAATATGATGAGAATTTTATTTGATCAATTCTGTGCAATTTTCAGAAATTATGTAATGTTTCAAGGGAAGGAATGGTTTGTTTTTTATTATCAGCGATATTTCATGGGTTAAACCATCAATAGTTTACAGTATGTGCCCGCGGTTTCGCCCGCCATTATTAATTGACTCCAGGATTTTTAAGAAATTTATACTGACAGCGTATTAAAAATGTTTGTGGTTCAGAGCTATGAAAATTGTAAGTAAAAATAAAATTAGAATATTTGTTCATTGTGTTCATTTCACTTAGGCCTTATAAAATAAAGAAATGGTTTTCCTAATTTTGTTCTCGTCGTGAATGTTTACACTGCGAGAGACGAACATCGCCGAGTATACCCGATGTCTCACGAAGCGGGCGAGCGAGCAAGCACGCTATTTAGGGCCGTTAAATTGTATAAGAGTAGATGCTCTATGAACGCAGGCTAAAAAAATACCTTAAAGTGAAAAGCATCAAAGAAATTAACAAAGAATGAAAAATTTACTTACATGAACAACTACAATATTAGTTCATAACAAGCAGCCAACATCAATATTGGATATGATTATAGAAAACCCCGATATCGTTGTAAGACTACCAAATCGATGGAACATAGCATTCTCCAAGTTACGTGCACACAAATATGCTGGAATTCTCCTTTCGATAGTAATTAAATTTAGGAATTTAGGAATTTAGAATATGTTTGCGTTACCTAATATAACAGGCCAACCTGAAATATTTCCTTTATGCAAAATGCCTAGAAAATATATTAACTTATATCCACTCCTAAGTGGAATAATAAGAAATGATTTTAATATACATTGAAACTATACCAGAATAGTAACCATTTAGTTATAAAGTTTATACAAATTATGAGATGTTAAAAAAAGGATAAGCGACTATTTCCCTTCGAAAGAGTCGTAGAGTTAACTTAAAATGCCCTACGTGTTTTATTTTTATGACAGTAAAGGTGTCTTGCATAAAAGTGAAGATAAATGAAAGGTATGTCGTAGATTTGTTTTAAAATTCCAGTTTTCTTTTAAATGTAAATAATTTTTTAGGGATTCCAATTAATTATTCGAATAAAATCTCAAATTTTGTTTTTCATAGTGGTTGTGTTGGTTGCGTGCTGGTCTCTAAACCGATGAAATCAAATAAATGCCTTATAAGTAAAATAGCCATTAAAAATCTAATGTCACGAGGAAAGAGGAATTTGATTATTATAGGTTATACGTTATATTGTATCGTTTCCTTATTATAAATATATC
The DNA here is from genome assembly GCA_964059195.1 of Ectobius pallidus. NCBI lineage: Eukaryota > Metazoa > Arthropoda > Insecta > Blattodea > Ectobiidae > Ectobius > Ectobius pallidus. Next base: position 111,882,954 of record CAXKWD010000002.1, read on the forward strand.
AAATAGCCAAATATTTATGTCTGCAATGTCTCAGGGAATGAGGTTAACATGCCGATTCATTTGGACGTTATTGATTGCTTTTCGTGCTCGGCACCGTCAAATATTTTCTTAAATTAATTATTTAGAAAAATAGTAAAATACATTTGCTTGAAAAAGTATGATTTTTCTTCATTTTAAAATTATTTTCATTAGAAATTTAAATACCTTTCTTTATTGCATACTTAGATCAACTGATAGTTTTATTCCCATATTCTGTCAAATTTAGAGGAGTATTATTTTAAAATACGTAATACTCTGTTATATAGTTATAGAGAAGAATCATGTCCATCTAATGTCGCATCAGATATTGTTTTAAATATTGAAAAAACATTAAATAGTAGACATTTATCTTCAGGATTGTTTTTAGACCTTAAAAAATTTGATACCGTTGATAATAATATATTACTAAATAAACTAGAAATATTAGGTTTTAGTGGATGGAACTAAAGTAACTTTATCTTAAAAATGGAATAGTAAGTAGAGAACTGCTAGTTTGTGGTGTCCCGCAGGGATCGGTACTTGAACCACTATTATCCTTATTTATATCATTTATATAAATGAATTAAAAATAAATATAAAATATTTTATTTTTAGATGACACAGTGTATTTTATGCTGCTGACTGTCTTAATATTTTAAGAGATAATATGGCTCATGACATTAACATTCTAGAACATCGGTTAGATCTTAATAAGTTAACTGCGAATACAGATAGAACAGTTAATACTATATTCCATAAACCACCTTTCAGTTATTTTTAGTTTCTATGATAAATATTTAATAGTTTAAATCGACTAAATTTGGCTGGCTTATTTTTAATCAGCATCTTAATTGCTCAGATCATGCAGGTTATTAAGTTATTAATAAAATGTGTTCTCTTATAGGCGTGTTACTTAGGTTGAAACAAGTTTTATCGGAACATTGTCTTTAAAATATGAATTATGATTTAATTTACTCCCACCGTATCCTACTTATATTTTGCCAATATTATTAAATACATACAAGCATTATAAAAGAAAGCATTAAAAACCTTATATAACTTTCATCCACTTGCACTAGGCTATCATGAAAATTATATCGATATTCGGGCAAGCATCCAATATAGGGATTTTATTAAATTCCAGTCATGTGTTGTGCAGAAATTTATAAAGAATATCACGCATCTTAATATATTTTCTTTCACCTTTAATGATATTCATAATGATATTTCACTAGAAATTATAATTTTACACTTTACTAAAAAAATGTTTCAGTCAAATATGTTATTAAAGGAATTCTTTATTTCTTTTACAGAAATTATAACTAATTGCCAAAAGAGATTAAATGCATTCGATATAGGTATAAAGACTTTTCCTTCGAAGGCCGAATTTTATTTCCGTATACAACCTACTTTCATGATTCCTGTGTTTCTATTTTTACTACTACGTTTATGGCTTCTGTGATAATCTAAGTGCTGTAGGCCTACTATTATTTATTGTAATTATTATTATTAATATATTATGCCTTTCTCTAATACTTAGTAAATATATTATTCTTCTCTAAGTATTATACTGTACTGCCCCTAATTATGAGCATTATGGTTTTTTGGGGTCCTCACTGATGATGAGTAATTCTGGTATGTTACTTTGTATTCTGTTTTAATTTATTTAATAGCAGCATTGAACAAAATATACAGAAAGTGTAGAAATAAGTAGAATCCTGGAATTTCAGCTCCCCTCACCCTCCTCAATTTCGCAAGCTCATACAGTTCTATCAAGGCGTCCTATAGGGTAAATATGAATATATTTCGAACAGAATAATAAAACGCAGTGAGCAATTATCTAACATGTCGCATTCCTTCGCGATGACAAGTGACGGTATCACTTTCATTACAATATTGATGAGTCCATCCCTCTGAGGGAATAAAACGAGAGCAAATTGGTCGCCCACCACTCATGTAACTTCATAAATAACCAATCCTCTAGCAAGGAACTAACAAGGCTGGGATATTAATTGAACAAGTTGTAATTTCCTCTAGCAGCTATGTACCCGGTGTTTCTAAACGCAATCAACGGTAATTTAATATACATTCTATGCTGGCTAATTAAAGTACGCATAAAGCTTCTAGATAGATGAAGAATTGAGTAAGACATGAACATACTCTTCTATGCTTAAAACTCTATGAAGTGATCTTAAAATGTAAGGTCTCAATTGAACTGAACTTATTTGGAAGTCCGCAATCGGTTTTATCAGTGAGTATCAGTTTAGATATGTTTCTTCTTAGTATTGTAGGAAATATTCTAGACATTTTTTTCAAGCCAAGAAAAAGATGAGAGTTATAACAAGAGACCGAGGATTTTTCTGTTTGAATGCAAGAGATATACATTCTACTGTACATTTATTGCATTCTTCTATAATAATTTTAGTCTCATGATAGAATCTTGGGAAAGGGATTTCAAAAGGACAAGAAACATTGTATAGAAATCTTCTGTGTTGGTTCTTCCAATAAATTTAACCTCAGGCCTGCTGTGAGGGAGAAAGGTTGGAAATAGTTAGGTCTTTTGGGATATTATAAGATCAGGAAACTCATTCTCTTAAGAGGTAGTTTTCTAAAATGCAGTATTATGCGATTTAAAATGAAATTTGCACTGAAACAACAAAAATGAACGTAATATGCAAGAAAAAATTCAAAATATGCTTAAATATTAAACCTAAAACCCCCAAAACGTGAACTGTGTATGAAATTGTTCTTATAAGGCCAAAACCTGCAACCATGCACGGAAAAAGTATACTTATTTCGAATCAATAAGCCATGAAATGAATATTTAGGATGTCTTTAGAACTGTAACAAGCTTATATAAAAACATGCATTAGAATTTTCCTATTTTTAGTGATGACTTTCTAAACAAACCGTTTGCCTGCTCAACAGCCCTTGTTTACACTTCACAGTTCCCCCAGCAACTGTGGGACGGTCATACATCATAAATCATACAGGAAAGATTTTTCGTTAAACAGGCGAATATCATATTTTGCCTAATTTATAATAACTTCTCGTTCAGTAATAATGAAATAATTACATATTGTACACACTAATTTGCTCTGGGAAATGTGGGCCGCTTAAACGTCCCTACAACGAGAGAGGTTAAATTAAGAAAAAGAAAGAAAGAAAGACCATGCACTAATTTCATAGTAATAATAAATAAATAAATAAATATAATAATCCTAATGCAACTAAATTATTAAAATTTAAATAATAATAACAAATAAAATGTTAATATCCTGATAACCATTAAATTCATACTATTATTATACATATAATAGCTTGTAAAACTGTATTAAAAAGCTTTCAATACTCCACATCTATATTTGATCACTGTGGCTTACTGTGCAAATAAGCTATTAATTTATATTACGATTTACGCAGTAACCGCGATTGAAGTAAACAAAACCAGTAAACCTGTCTCACTCTAGCACATTACTCGTATGACAGTTACTGGTTTTGTTTACTTCAGGTTTTTTTCATAGAACGGCCAGATTATAGAACTTAACGTTCAAGTATTTCATGTTACAATTCGCGCACTCAAACCCCTAACACTCTGTATAGGCCTACATATATCTGAAAAAATAGTATTTCTGCTATTTTTTCTTAAAACGAGAGGTATTAATAAAGCCACAATGCAGACATTAGTTAATTTGCAATGGAACTGCGTGGTATCTTGTATTTCAGTAACTTTGCATTATTCTTGTTACTGCGAAATGTGGAATGTTAATTATGTACGTAAAGTAATAAGCGGAAAGCAAGTAATGAAGAACACCTTGTGTTGTGGTGTAGGCTGGCAGAGCTCTTATAATTAAACGTGTTTACAAGGCAAAGCGGACAACACACCTCGCATACTCCAAAACCGAAAACTCAGGAAAATTGTAAATGCACAAGTGAAGAGAAGTTTCACCATTATAAATAACCAATTATAAATATATCTTGGGTTGAGCATAGGCCTTTTATATTAACGAGGGCATAAGGTAGATTCTTATATGTAGCCTCTCGTTGGTCAATATGAAATTCATGAATGTTTACACTATTATTTCTTGTTAATTCTTTGTTAGCGTTGTTGTCATATTTTCTCGCTACGATGAAACGCATCACGTAACTAGTGGTTTTGTGACATCTTGTGGTGTTACACATAAATCAACAACATGGCTACAAACTGCTGTTGCATCGAAATGGAAATATTTTTATAATAGTCACTCCCACATGTTTGTTGTTCATGATTTGAATAACGATACGCAATATCTGCATGAACATAAATATACAATTCTTTTATATAGTACCATGAAAATTAAAACCACCAAATTAAATTATACAGCCGCATGGATGAATTTTCACATATTTCAAATTATAAAATGATATAGTAGGTCATTACATTTAATGTGTGAAATAGTTGCTCTATATATTTTCATACAACCGTAATGAATACAAGAACATACATTACATTCTAGAGTAATAAAACCCGTTTGATGTCTGTAATAATGAATATAATGTTCATAATGATAATGAAAGTGATTTTTATAAATATTACAGTAAAAATAATACTTCAAAATCAATAGCATGATTTGTCATCCCACACAAATTCTCAGAATATATGAAACCGTATAATAGTTTCGCGATCTACAAGATCAGTGAACTGTACATTAATAATTTGGAATAGGACCAAAGTGACTATAATAACTGTTGCCCCTAGTGCCACCACAACATATCAATCATAATCACTACCAGACAAGGGATATCGAAAGCCTACGTATTAGGCTAACCCTGGAGGTTTGTATAGCGTTAAATCTCATGTGGATAATGGAGATAAGATATTTTAACCTGGGATAGGGAATGATTATAGCATGTGGTACAAAACATAGATAATTTACTATTTTATATTCGGATTTGTACCACATTAGAAATTGATATCCGACGGGAAACTTTCTATGGATGAAAAGTTGTGGAGGATCTTTTAATATTTAATATAATACTTAAATTTTGAGAAGAAATCCTTCTTGAACCTAAAATAGCTTCTGGAATTACGCTACAAATAAACTATATTCAAGAACCATCCCAACTCATTTTAAATCTCTTTCTAGATCCCCTAAGATACCGAGAGACTTGAATCGTGGTAAATATAAATATATAATAAAAAAACCTAAGCATCGAAATTAGCTTCGTCATAAACTGATTAACCTCTACCGACGTAGGTAGCTTTGCGGGCATTCTTCACTCACAGAAGGGTATAGCGGATTGCAGTGGGCTTAAGAATAGTTAAATATGCATGGAAGTGGGCCCAATTGCCTGAACAATTTAAAGACCTATAAACATTTCGACGAAAAGTACCTCTAGCCTAGGAGTAGCCCAAGCTTTAGCAGCATTTGTGTGAGAGGATGGAGACCTTTTGCAAAAAGCGGACTGAATTGTTTACTCAATAATTTACATAAGAAATTTGAGAAATCACTGTCCTATAGCTTGTGAAACCTAATTATCATAATAGTTGAATTAAAATACTTTCCGTAACGCACTTTATTTACCTTGGTAAACTTCTGGACGGCCGTTTCGCAGGTGGTGTTTCTGCATCATCGGCAGAGTGCGGATCGTTATCCTTGTGTTACAAACATCACTCGTAAAACACTGCTATTTTCCTCTGTTAATTAAAAAATTATCTTCCGCGGTCACAGTGACGGCTACAGTAGGCTTAAAAAGTTAAACTAGTGCCTAGCATTATTCTTTTTCTTTTTTTTTACTTCTATTTCCGTTTCCATTTTCAGTGTCATTTAGAATTCAGGCAGGGCTTTCTATATTCAACCCCTTGGAATTATAAGCATATAGCTGATTATGGTTGAAACGCTGGGAAAATAGGCGGCACATTTACTAAAAACCGGACTCCGAACTTAATCGCATCTAATTTCGGATTCACCATCCTCTTTGATTTGGGTTAAAATCAGAAGACAAAGAAGACTTAATATATACATAAAAGTCACCAATATAAAGAAAGTTATTCTCATTATAAGACATTGATTTTCTATCCTTTTGTCCTCATGGTTGAGATCATGGAAGAAAAGGCAAACCAACAACTCATTCAAAATTTATGTTTCCAAAAACACGATTCATCAAACTGATGGTAATATTATGAATTTGGATTTCCCACACCTTTCGTGCTTAGACTGTCTATCTCAGGCTGGACAAATCCTTATTCATAAATCTGACTAACATAAGATTTTATTGCGATTAGAATGGTTTTTGTAGGGAGGAAAATTAAACGAAAATAATATTTACTAAGAAAAATGTAAAACATATTAACTATAAACTTGAAAATAGGTTCTATAGTTATATTATATTCGTTTATATCCACTCAAAAGTTTTGCAAAGCGGATGTACTACCTTTGGTTTGTCCTAATTTTAATCATTTCGTTTTTCTCCTGGTTCTAAAGAAAATGAGGTAAAACTTGACAAAATGCAGATTTTGTATAAAGAACATAAATATCCATACATATGCAGCTTTATAGTCTGCATTACATTGTGAACAGTTTCCTTTATATCTGTCAGATTCCAGGAAAGAGGTTTAGTAGGCCTACATTTTAAAACAAGCTTCTACATTCAAGTACCATATTTTCCTTCTCCGCTAACTGCATCCTGCTGTCAGGTGTTACATATGCGATGATTCTCGTTACAGCCATACAACATACGACAGTGTTGCTCTGAAAACACATTTGTAATTCTCTTCTCATTTAACTGTGCCTTAGAAGAATAAACTACTTTGTGAAGTGATGCTGAAGAGTTGTAGAGAATGCCACAAAGCTGAAGAACTGACGCAAAACAACACAGGATGGTGTTGGTTTCCTTCCTTACTTACAGTTCCAACTTACATAGATCCTGTGGTTTTTCAAGTGCTTTAGAAGAAGAGGAAAAAACAAGTTTCGCCGTAATTCTGTCTCCGCCACCGTGAGAAAGATGCGGAAAAATAAACAAAATAGAATGGCAAAGATAAACAAAAATGGTGCATATTTACCTAAGCCTCTTTTTTTTGTGTTCTTTCTTCTAAGGGATGTTTATGTCGGCTATTTACTTTATTTCCTTTTTCATGGTTTCTTCTTTTTCTTGTGAAGTAGGAAAAGAGGAAATAAATGTGTTACGTTTCCTCCACCCTTTGCATGTTGAGTTACGATTTATATCCGTATCTGCTTTCCAATATCCTTGGCGGGAGCTTTGAAAGTCTCCGCAAGTCATTTCAGGATTTACGAGTGGTTTGGCATAAATAAGTAACCTATATGCGATTCTTTTGCTCTTCGTTCTCTCCTTTTTTATATCATCGTGAGTCTGCATTGCCCTGAGCCATGCAGCATTTCACACCGTTCTGTCCAATCCGAGGAGAATTAGTAATCCATCAGCCTGGTTTTTCATTTAGAATTTAGATCAGCCTGGTTCTGTGATATTTATTTTCTTCGAAGAAAAATGCAAAATAATCTGGATTCAGATGTTAACGTCCAATTGATTGATTGATGATTTTTTCTGTATTGAATCTTGACATTGGCTATCCGAGGGGTGCCCAACCCTTCTAGCTTCATGGATCACCCCGCCCCCCAAGTATATAAAGTACCCTCTCAACTTCGTATCATTCCAACCTCATGAAAAGTATCCCCTCTCCTAACAAATAGTGGAATAATAGTAGATCTACTCTAAAATGTCTTCCCAATGAAAAGCTATTGCTGTATTTGTAATAAAAACAGTGTCAATTGAAAAAGTCTGTTTAACGAGGTTGTTTTTACATGATGCACACGTAACTGATAACAAAATAATGGTTGCAGTATATGTTGTAAAGAATTAGCAGAGGTGTTTATTACCCTTTGAGGTTATAAAACTTGACCGTTTTTATTTTGAACATATCAAATGCTAAATTTGCTAAACATTTTCAACCACCTCCTCCCAGAAATTTCATTGATGAACTCTCCTTCTTAACCCCTACGTGGGCACCTGTGATATAGGAGTTGTATATCAGCAGGAGATTGACTAATTCCGCTTTCTTCTTCATTGTAACAAGTCACATCTTTCTTCTAATCCTAACGGCCTAAACCTTCGAATTATTCCATATTTATATTACAACTAAAGCAAAATAAAATGCTATGAAATAATTTTACTTTTAACCTACTAGTCTAATCGATGATGTATTTCAGACTACCATGTTTTGCAATTTATTTTATTAAACTATTCAAATAAAATTACAATTCCACGGTAGATCAATCTGAGTGTAGCTGTAGAATGTTTCGTGTTTTCCCCTCTCGCAGAGGCGAATATCGGATTTTAATGATTTACCATTATTGTATTCTGAAAGTTCCCTGTCTGTTGTCTTTACGTATTTATGTTGCATTATGAGGACCCCCTGTTGATCATTCACCAGGGAGTATGTCCATGGCACGTGAAAAACTGTTGCAGTAAGTTTTACTGTGCTGCGAAATCTTCGAGCTGCCACTCCAGATGGTTACTTTTTGTCTTCTTTTTAGTTATATCTTCCCCGTGAAAGACAGACGTTACATTATATACCATTCGACATAAGATTTGTTTCTCTTTATTCTATATTACACTGGGTATAAGGCGACAGCCGAAGCCATACATTTGATTAAGAACGTTGTTTCACCGTACTATACTTTTACAAAGCTTCTATTGTATATATACTCGTATATTTCACTGGCTACATGGTGTTCCTGCCTAGGCCAATACATTGAGTAAGAAGAAGAAGAATTGTTACAGTAGTGGGGTGAAATACTGCAATGGCGAGTGTGCAAGTGGTATTTTGTGTATTTAAAAATGTGATTTTTCTCCTTCAGTTAGTGAATTTGTTAATGGACAGTGTTCTATCAAATTTGTTAAGACACCATCATAATAAAGATGACTGGAGACAATGCCAGGTGAGTAACAGGAGTGTATCTGTGGAAGTGAATCGGACTGAAATGGCTTCACCGTTCACCCTGCCCTTGAAGGTACTTCGTCATAACAGATAACTCGTAACCTTGTGTTAGCAGTGCAAACATTAGCCTACTATAAAGTTGATACTGTAATAGTTATCACAGTATTATTCAAGAATCAGGGTTTCCCATGAATCGGCAATTGGGGCGGTCGTCCCAGGATCCTTGCCATATCAGGAAATAATTAAATAATGGTGATGATAATGTTATGACGATAAATAATAACAATAATAATAATAATAATAATAATAATAATAATAATAATAATAATAATAATAATAATAATAATGATAATGCTACACTCCAATAAGTGAAAAGGAACAGCACTATTAATTCACAAAACTGTGTAGGCCTGTGTTTTCAGCCACTTAGTTCAAGTAAGCTCACTATAGGTTACCAGAAAGCTATACCATGCTATACTATCTGTACCACGTCCCGTCCCAGGACTATTATTCACTAAAATTATGTTTCAAAGATGCTTTCGCCACTCCACAGCTATCTTCAAACCTCACAGTTATCAATCCTTTGCATAAATATAACACTGATCTGAGAGAAGAACGAACACGTAATGGGGAAAAACACAAACAAATCTTGGCGTGCACCATTACTGCCCAAAACTTTTGAGAAACCAATCATCAGGACTTATTGAAAAAACACACTAATTTCACAAAAATAAGAATATATATGTGTACATATATGTATAACCTGGTGAAAGAGAAGAGATAGGGAGAAGAAAAAAAACGGACAGAATAAAAAGATGACGTGAAACTAAGACATGCTGAAGCGTATCATTGCTTGGATTCTGCATGAAAATGGCACAGTTTGTTGCGGGTCATATCATACACTGGTCCCTTGAAATGGCATAACGCCAACACTAGAAGGGGATGGACCTTGATAAGAATAGGATGGTCTTCCTGTGCCAGAGAGACTTAAGATTACAAGTCTTGCGGCTTTCCCAAGGGGGAGGAAGTGGGAACTAAATCTCCCTCTCCAACTGCCCAATCGCCACACCATATTGTCTACCTAAGCGGATGAGAATACTGTATACATTCTGTTCAAACATTCTAGCACTCAAACTATTTAACTAGCTTAAAATCACACTACAGTTAATAACTTTTAAGTTTTTTTTTTTTTTTTTTTTTTTTTTTATCCCCGTATCATTCATGCTGTCATGGTGGAAACTCGAATTTCTGGAACCCGTGCCATAACCTAACCTACATGCGTCTTTTGCGTTCTGTGCAGCAGATGTGCATGATTTATGTCGAAGCCCAAATTTTTTATAGACTTCCTCCGTTCGTACCATATGTCCTGTAGTAGAGGAAGTATTGTATTCGACCCCAAAATTCTAAGTTAAGTTTTTAACATAAATACACGTTTTGAGGTACAACGGATTAAAAAATACCATTTTCAAGAACATACCTGTGTGTGTCTGTGTGTATAGCTCCAGAACGAAAAATCGTAAGAAATAATATTTGGATTAGGTACCTTAGGGATCTTCTATGTAGTTGCTAAAACGAGTCCCAAATAGAGAAATGGAGCTACACTTTCGCCGAGCCAGGGAGGCGGGATACCACAAACCCTACCAGGGTAGTGGTGGTGGCGTTGTATGAAAGAACCGGCTGTTGTTAGTGATTAATAATTAATCGCTAAATTGCTAGTTAAAATAGCATAAAATACGTGTGTGTGAATTGACTAACGAAATGTAAAGAATAGTTCACTTTTCCTCAATTCTGTAAAATCACACTTCCCACCCTTCTATCGGAATATAGAGTGCGAATCAAACATGAAGCCACCGGAACTTCAGCCATGGTGCCTTCATCATCTGATCCCCGAGAAATATTTTTTCTATCTTCGTTAACTACATCTTGCGCAAATGATTCAAATAAGAGAATACTCAAATTAAAAGATTAATTTAGAATACGGGGTACGCCGTGGCACTGTTGATTGAGGCACAGCGCTACAAGTCGAAAGATTGCGGGTTCGATCCCCGAAGGGGTCATTGGGTTTTTTACTTGGCCTAATCCTTCTGGTGGCCTTGGCCTTGGGGTCATCTCTCTTTAAAAGAAATTAATCCCACGATTAATACTGGGGTGTAGGCAGCCGCTTCGTAATGCCTTAAGACCTTACCACTTTCATGTCCATCTCAACCTCCTGGAACCGTAAGGGCGTTCACGACCTTTATAGGGACCAATTTATTTTTACAGTAAAGTAGATGTTGGAAATGCTATTCTCTCTGATGTATACATATCTGACAGTGGCGGCTCGTGGCCGGAAAATTAGGTGAAGAGAAAAAAAATGCCACATGCTTATGTTAATAATGGAATTCACCCAATAGCGGCTCGTGGCTCAAAACGAGGGTGTGTTGCAAATACCATTTCATACAGCAAACTTAAAATATTTTTAAAAATTATTAGTAGGCCTATCTAAACTGCACGTCTCTTAATCCATCTCTGGGAATTCTCACGCGATTTTCTCTACCCTAATTATTTTTTTGCTAATTTCTCTCGTCTCGTCGAACGTTGTGTGAGTTGTGTGACGAGAGAAAATAGCACAAAAAAATCTGATGTGAAGGTCACATAACTTCCTCTGCCCAAATAATTCACATATCCTTGTACAGAATCGCAAGACACAATTTTACGCTAATTATCCTATAAATACCTCTTCTTTCAACGATGCGACTAAAAGCACAGGCTATATAACAAACTTAAAAAAAGAACAAGTGACTGCAGACGTTTATTGAACTTTCCGCCGTAAAGAATAATTTCCGAAATTTATCGAATATTTCCTTCAGATACTTCTTTACTCTATGCATGGCCAACAATACATTTTTATCACTTCACATTCTTATAGAATAAGAGGCCATGAAAGAGCGCATATTCAGTTGTTCATCACGCAAGACAAACTTTCTACAAATAGTGGGTGAACAGTGGGTGACTTGTAACTACCCTTCAGAGAATTTTCTCGAAAAAAAAGTTTCAAATATAAGTTTTAGCTCTCAGTAAAAGGAACTCGTGTGCAAATTTTAAAGAAAATCGTTAGAGCCGTTTTTGAGAAAATCGCGAAAAACGAAAATTTCTTCATGTAAAGTCACCTTAAAAATAAGGGAAACTTATCGCCAATCTTCGGCTCACATCTTCAGAAGGTACCTTACCCAAATACGAAATTTTGATTTCATACGATTTTCCGTTTTGGAGCTAGCTTGTTCACAGACTTTTCACACACACAGACAGACACACTGACACACAGACATGTTTCCAAAAATAGCATTTTTGGATTCAGGGGGCCTCAAAACGTGCATTTATATCAAAAACTCAACTTCGAATTTGGGGGTCGAAAACAATACTTCCTCTATGGTACGGGCAGAGGAAGTAAAAATAATAATAATAACAATAATAATGATAATAATAATGATGATGATAATGATAATAATAATAATAACAATAATAATAATAATAATTAGGGCAGGGAAAACCGCGTGAGAGTTCCCCGGAAATGGAATAAGAGACGAGAAAATAGTATTTTTAATTATCGAGGTAGAGGAAGTCGCTTAGTGTTCCCAGTGCGACAGAATTCTTAATCGGGGTTGTGGAATCCGTGTTTTTCTGAATTTAACACATTCGAATTTGGCGGCGTCAGACCATCAGACGGTGGAAGATCTAACGTGCCCACCTCTTTCTCCGAGCTAACAGTGTGAGCTGCTGAACAAGAGGGACGGCTTCGTGGGTAGTCTGTTCTCGTCACCTAGCGGACGTGGGATAAGCGAGAAAACTGCTGCTTGCCATCCTTAGTGGATCCTTAGCTAATTTTAGTGGAACAGACTACCCAAGCATCTGGGAATATTCAGCTCCAATGCTAGGAGGACTTGGGAGCTCACTGCCTCCTAGCGTTGACACCAGTAGTGGAGGGAAATTCAAAATTGTAGAAATACATTATAGTAAGAACAAACATTCGTGATATGGAAAATAAACTTAAAAAATACGTATTGTAAAGGAAAAATACTGGTGAAGTGCTACTTCACCTACTTCCCCTGAATAGCCGCCACTGATATCTAATAACGTTATATAAATTTCATATAGGCATAGAGAATCTAACCTATAAGAGCATAAAAATCCGGGCCTTAGATAAAAAAAAACACCAAAATATCACTGCTATCAGGTTTTATTAACAAAAATTTAAGGGCTAGTTTCCCGGCATATAGAATGCAGAATAAAAATATGGGTTTCCAGAGGGCATATATTTCAAGGGAGCTATGACATATAAAAGGTTGGACACTGGTGTTCTAGAGTTTAAACCATTATTCTTGGTTCCGCTTCATTTAATAATGTCTTGATGCCTTAAGCTCAGATTGGAAAGGGTTTCTGTCATAATGCATTTATGGTAAAGTTGTAATCCGATGAATACTGCAGAGAAGTTGGACTAAAATATTACGATTATAGATTTAGTACGGTTCAGAAACGCTGTAGGTAGCTCTATATTAGCCTTAGCACAAGGATAGTGTCCATTCTGGGCACATATAAGCATCGCATGCGCATTATCATGGATTATCCCACAGAAGCTTCTGTAACCTCTGTACCATTATGTCATAAGCCTGCTCTCACATATTACGTTGATTGATAACGATCTTGATTAATGCCCTCAGCTAATAGTGCTACCTGATATAGTATGATGATGTTGACGGTGTGCTAAATAGAGGGCTTTTGGTATTATTATTTAGTTTGGTTTATTGTTTATTTATGCTGGCTAAGTTAAGGGCATACAGACTTCATATTTTACCCCACCATAGATAACTACAAAAATAACTACAGTAAACAAGCTCCCATGCAAGTGTGCAAAGGGTTGCAACGGAGCTTGCAGTTGTAAGAAAACGACTTCAAATGCACAAACATCTGCTTATCATAGGTTAATTTATTAGGGTAAGGTGGTACATTTTCGAACATGGTACAATTCTGAACGGACTAAGATTTTTATCCATTTTTGGGTTTCAAATGTTAGCCAACCTGTTTCTAATTATATAGCGTCCATACTGATTGTTTTGTTGTCCTGTATCCGCGAGAATGATGTTCCGAGTTGTCTCATTCGGCCATAAAAAATTATTTTTCATTCGAAGGTAAGAACTCCATGCTTGAAAAATGGCACGTTATAAAATTGCTTATAATTCCACGTTGTGTTACTGGAATATATTTTTGAGGACCAATTTTTAACTCATACCAACAAATAGGGTAGTCTTTAATACGTAAGTCATTGGCACAACAATGGTCATTCGTGAGCGGAATTTCAACAATGTAGTAATTTACAAAAACTAGCTCGAGGTACAAATACGAACAAATTTTAGGTACAAATTCGAACAGTACTTTAACCCGCGATCGCTTGCTTAAGTCTTGCATGGAAAGGCTGTTTTGCTATCACAGCATTCTGCATGTTTATTATTATTAACTGTGCAAGTCAAATATAAAAGTATGGTATTCATAAATCTTTCAACAGTGGTATTATTTCAACGAAGAGTTATAAACTAAGACTTCCTCTGCAATGTTATTACATCTCAGCATTTTATACAATACACAATAGCATGCAGCTGTTAAGTATTTTTATTATTGCTCTTGATGTTATAACAGACCGTCTGTATGGTCTAGTGGTTCCTGACTACGGAACCGCAAGTCTGGGTTCGATCACCGGTACCTCCTGGGATTTTTCTGAGGTAGGGTGATCTGGAACGGGGTGCATTCAGCCTCTTGACACCAACAAAAGAGCTAATTCATAAAGAAGTAGCGGCTCCGGTTCAGTAAGCCATCAATAATACTGTCGTAGGAGTCGGCATGCTGACCACATGCCCCAATCCGGTCATCTGCCTATTCAAAACGTGACACATCATTATTACGCTCATATTACTGATAAATAATAATAATAGAAAATAATATTTGGAAGAAAGCACTTGGTTCGTTGAAAATGCCACTGTTCGAAATAGTACCCACTGGTGTTTAGAATTGTACCTACTGCGGTACATTTTTGAACGATATTCTGGAAATGAAAGATCGATTGCCATGACCAATATTACAGCTGTATGACTTTGATATTTTTGTGAAGGGTCAACTACATTGCCAACTTTGTGAATACAATACAGTTGAACTTGTCTTATGTTTATTGTGTTCATAAAATAAGAATATTTGTTAAGTGTTCGAAAATGTACCACCTTACCCTAAGACTATTTCATGAATAAAAATGTAATGAATTATTAAATAATAATATTACTTTCGTACTTTGTTATATAAAAACAAAACAGCTGCGAGGTCACGGCATACTATGAATCAACCATCCATGAATCGATTCGAGTTAACATGTTGTGACCAACGCTACCAATGGTGCATATGACATAGTTAACCTAATTCAGGTAGGCTAACAGCAGATACCGTATATCACTAATTCATAACATAATACAAAAAGTTTAATTTAATTAACCGAAGCTTTGTTACCTTTATTCAATAGACAAATATATCTCGTATTATATAAATATAGCCTACCTATGCCGGATTCTGAGTAATGGATTTCACTAAGCTCAAATGACCTTACTATTCTGAGCCTTTGTTGTGATAAAAAAAACTGGTTCAAAACTTCAGTTTATGCAGGCTTACACACATACTAGGCTATAGCCTGTACTTTTCGAAGCATAGGTAGCATCCATTAGGAAGTCCACAATACTTCTGATATCAACACAGGAATAACTGCCAGTAACTGCAAAATGTACCTTTTTAAGAGCATCGATAAAGAAGGTTTTGATGATGTGTTCATAGTGTGACTCGATCGTTATTACGAGAGAAGGGGCATAAGTCATGGAAACTATCTTTTCTTCTGAAAATGTGGACCACTTTGAAATTTCCAAACGTACAAATGAAAGGTGAGTAATGTATATATATATATATATATATATATATATAAAGATTATGGATGGGTATTAAATGTAGGGTAGTGAAGGAACCAGATACCCATAAGCATCTATACACGATTGCATCGTGCCACTCTAAAATACTGCGTTAGTTAGAAGCATGAAAGCACACATATCCACTTCATAATCCCTTAAATTTCGGTACATAGCCTATGAGCATTATTCCCCAAAGCTTCCATCAGCTGCTTGTGGTATTATCTGGAATTTCTCCCTCGTAAGAATGCTTTTCACATCTTGTCACATGCAATATGCACGGCGGTTGATAAATGTTACTAAATGATGTGCCCATTTATTTTAGGTGTCACACTCTTCCGTGACATACATCATCTCATGGTAATATCGCCTTACTTTGTGAGAAAACAAATTGCCATGATTTATGCTCCATCCCTTGTACTTGTAAAGTGGAAGGTCAGTCTTATGAATCTTAATCAGAGAGCACTCTGTTTGTTGCCGCCACTACAAACACTTAAAAATAAGTACCTTATTTAATAAGAAGGACATACAGATGAAAACTAGAATATTAATGCAACACTCGAGATACCATCTAGTTGAATGAATATTTATTTGGCTTGGAACAATGAATACAAATTAGTATTTCTCGTTGTATTGAGCTAATATTAATCGTAATGAGATAATAATATGTAAATAACGTCGAGGAAAGTAAGTTGTTCACCACCCTATGGTTCTGAAAGTTGACAAAGTTTCGGCGTAATTACATTCCTTCCTGGAAAGCCTCGGTCCACCAAGAATTTTAGTCGAAATAATGCCCTAATAAGAGGGAGCCTAAGACTTTATATTCAGTGTAGCCGACAGTGTAATTATTTCTTGCCCAAGCTTGCTTCCTCGTTCTATTTCTGGGGAATCAGCTGGAGCTTCTGTTCTTGCGATAACAAGCACCTTTTTATACTTCGCTAGGATTCATTTCCCTTTAAATATAATAATATGGCTTGTTAGGAGGATTTTATATAAAGTAAAAGTGGAGAGCTCCTCTTAATCTCTCAAGGAGCTATTCAAGTATTATATCGATATCTTATTTGTGTATAAGGAAATTGAAGTTAAGAAGAATCTTTAGAAAGAATATTATGATCGAAGAGATTGATTTAAGAAAAATACAAATAGCTTATGAAAAACTTATATAATGAGATGTAATAAACTTATTAGGCCTATTAACAACAAAAATATACAGGGTGTTAACAAAACCTAATGGATAAACTTTCAGGAATGTCAGGTCGCACAGAGAGGAGTATTTTTATTTAAGGAACTTTTGAAGCCGACACCTCCTGAAGGATTAAATTTTTCACACATGTATTGACAACTTGGTTTAAAATTTTTCTATTACGAAATTTTACAATTCTCCTTGCATGTTCTGTCAATTTAACGTTCTCAACACATCCATCACAAGCCTACCACGCTCGACAGAATTAAACTGTCAATGCTGAAAATCTATCAGGAATTCCACGATGTACAGGATTTGCAATTAATTCGTATTATTTTAATTACTACTGTGTGCTTTGTCATAGTTTGGCAATTTCCAGATTACAAGGAGAAAATAACAAAAAATTGAGCGGGTTCAGGCTTGTCCGATCAGTAGGGTTTTTTGTAAAAATGTGAAAGGCACCGATTTTTTTGATCGTTAGTGGGACTTCAGTTAAAGGAATATAAGTCTTATGTATTGGAACATTATCTTTCTTATACCCCCACATAAATAAAGAATTACTCACAATGAAGGCTACTGAAGAGCAAATATTATTGTATTGGGTGTAATTATTAACACTTGTATATTACTTAAAAGCTTTGAAATTCATAACGGTCCCTTAAAATATATATAAATAAAGAGACCCTGACGAGCTTCTGAGCTTTTCAGTAATTCACAAGTGTTCATAAATTATTTACATTCAATGCATTAATATTTGCTCTTCAGAAGCCTTCAGAGTTTGATTCTTTATTTATGTGGGGCTATAAGGATATTCATTTTCAAATACATCTAAGCATCCCCATAGGCTAATATCAAATTTATCAATACAAGTCTTGTTTCGATACAGTTTGTTAATTTTATTAATAAGAAGAACATGCCCCCCGTTACTTCGCCCCGTTCTTTTTAGGTCACACTGAAACTAAAGTCTGCCATACTCACTGGTACAGTAATTTTTTTCTACCTGGCCCTGCTCAGAGAATTGCGCAAGAGCATTGGTTAGTTTATATAAAAGTATTGTCATTTGATGGGGCGATGATTTATTATTAAAAATAATCTATATAATTTCTTAGTAAATTCCCCTTATTATTCCCTTCAAGAATTCTTGGATCGAAACAAATAAGAAATTTGTACTGTAATTTCTGTAATTTGCTGGACGCTGTTTATTATATTCTTGTCTTAATAGGTTTATCATGTTTTCATTTTATTGTTATGATAGATTGTGTACATTAGTTATTTTAAGATTTTGACTTTGTCTATTGCAATTTGCTTAATGACAATACAATTTTATTATTATTATTATTATTATTATTACTCTTGTCTACAGGGGAGTATAGTCGTCTTGCTATCATCGCCTCCAGCGATGCTGTCTTTGAATTGTTTGTTTAATGCAAAAAGGACACACTCGTAAATAGCTGTGTGTTGAAGTGTTGTCATATTTGGAAACGAGAATCAAGAATTTTGTATTATATTACTATTGTAATTAGATTGACTTGCTTGACTTGCAAAAGGAAATTGTAAACCGCATTCAATTGCAAAATTAATTGTAGGTGACTGCTTGGTTGCCCTAGCAAACTGGGTAAGAAGAGCTTCGCAACGAAAATTCTGATGAAAATTCATCTAAACGGACGAAAGAAGAACCAGATACTGCAATGGAAGATGAAAATGAAAAGCGGCGTATGGCAAAGCACTCAAGGAGAAAAGCAATAGGCCGAATGAGCTTGTGGTTGCATTTCATATATGCCCTTCGGATTAAACAATTACCGAGGGTAAACGAGCGTGAATTAGCAGGGCTGGTTAATTAATCTGTTGAATTATCCGGGCCAGCTGCGTGTGGAGACCAAACTCCATCTCCAACGCCACAGCAGTGAACAATATATATCCATAAAATTAATAAACAATATATAGTTATTCTATTTTTGATTCATTTGTAATGAATA
The DNA here is from genome assembly GCA_964059195.1 of Ectobius pallidus. Classification (NCBI taxonomy): domain Eukaryota; kingdom Metazoa; phylum Arthropoda; class Insecta; order Blattodea; family Ectobiidae; genus Ectobius; species Ectobius pallidus. Next base: position 111,902,034 of record CAXKWD010000002.1, read on the forward strand.
TTTCCTTCAGTTATTGCGTCTACGTATAGACAAATATTTTATATTAGTTTTGCTAGGGTAAAAGGAGAAGGCACGAAAGGAGATACGAGACATGCAACTTTTCTGATGACATCTATTCATCGAGAACATATAAAAGATTAGGCAGAGGTGCAAACAGGCTTATATTGGTGAGCTTAAATTACTAAGGATCGAGTGATGAGTAGAGCAAAATTGTTAAGAGGAACAAAAATAAGAATCGACGAAGACTATAATTTCGAAGCAAGACAGAGATGGACAAAGTTATTATCATCTCTCAAGTAAGCGAGAATAAAAGGATTGTATGCGGCACTAGTAAAGGAAAGATAAAAATCTACGGCACTTAAATAATAATAAATAAATAAATAAAATTAGCCTAGACATCCCAAAGGGCAATGGCCTCCTGCAGAATGCAGGGCAAGCTCATATACTTCTCGTTAGGTGAGCTAATCCTAGCGAGAGTTAATTCTAGCGAGAGTTTTTGTGCATGGTTGGATTGCTTCTGTATTTCCACTAGTCACTTGGGGTGGAGGTTTCTCCCATTTTCTTCCACTCTTTTCTATTCCTCGCTACTCGAGACCATAGTCTTCCTGATGATTTGATGAAGTCATCCTCCCATCTTGTCTTTTGCCTCCCCACACTTCTCCAGCCTGTTCTGGGGTCCCAAATTGTAGCTTTTTGTGCCCATTTTCGTTGGTTCATTCGCATCACATGGCCTCCCCACCTCCATTTCAACTGTTCCGCTGTATTTGCCACATCCTTCATACCTGTTCTTTTCCTGATTTCTGTGTTGCGGATTTTGTCCTTTAATGAGATGTGGAGGATAAATCGCTCCATTTTGCGCTGGCACACCTGTAATGCTTGCCGCTGTTTTGCAGTAAGCGCCCATGTTTGGCACCCATAGAGCAGTACTGGAACCACACATTTCTCTAGGACCGCAGACTTCATTGCTGTCTTCAGTCTTTTGTCAGCCAGTAGGAACTTCAATGACCAAAACTTCTTCCACGCCAAGCCGATCCGTCTTTTGATTTCTTTTTCCATACAGTTACCAAACGAGATCATTTGTCCTAGATATATGTACTCTTGGGTGTACTTTAGATGTGTAGTGCCGATGTGGATGGGGGTTTCTTCTTTGTTGGTCATCACTTGAGTTTTTGTGGGGTTCATGTGCAATCCTGCCGCTTTGCTGGTAGCCTCCAGGTCTTTTAGCATTTCTTCTAGATCTTTTGCTGATTCTGCTAGCAGGATAATATCATCTGCGAACCTGAGGTTTGTCAACCTGACACCATTGATGTTGATACCGTACTTGTCGTCCCAGTTGAGCTTTGCAAATTGGTTCTCTAATAGGCTGGTGAAAAGTTTTGGGGATAGAGGGTCGCCTTGTATACGATTACATAATTATTTGCGGCGACAATCTCCATTGGCTTGTAAAAAAGATTTTTGCGAGATGTGGAATTTAAGAGTTGACCAAAGAAAACTAATGTAATAGTACAGGAAAGGCAAATAGCTGAGCAAAGCTGAACAATGAAAACTATACGGAAAAATAAAATAGGCTGATGCTTAAACACAACGAAATATATCGATGTAGTAAAATTGTGAACAAGACAGGATCCAGGGAGTTACAGACAATGAAGTGTGGATTGTAGGTTAAATTACTTAATATGATTGACTAAAATTCCCAAAATTTGGTTTAAGATGTTACATCGAATTTACAAAGTACTAATAATAGCAAAAATGGTATTGGGAACTGAAGTATGGGGAGATACACTATCATGGTCCATGGAAATACGGACATAATAAGAGCCTGGTTTTGTAAACAATTGTAATGTCCCTTGATACCTGTCTATTCTTTTGTTTACAGTTTTTCTTTACATTTTTCTTTTTCCTGCAACACAGAAACGCACATGCCCGAGACGGGATTCGAACCTGCAACTTCTTTCATTGCTCATTTTCGTGTCCCAACTAGCATCTATAATTTCATAAAACTACGTTGGAGGGCATTACATATCTAGTTATACATTGTGCTTGAGGCTGTCTGTTGGAAGATTTTGTGAAAAAAAATATTTAATAAGCTTTCAAGTATTTTATGTCAGCTGTAAACTTGCCGGTTTCGATTAATTTATCCACATACTCATACAGAATCTAGTATCTAGAGTATCTGTTTATCATTCTTCTCAACCGACGTTGCGTGTTACATCCTTATTAATGAACTCACTTTTAGCTGTTACCCCTTACTACTAATATTACACGTATGAGTGAATTTATCTGCACGAGAGGCATTGCTATACATATTCAAGAATCGCGGATTTTATCAAGGCAGTGTGCTCCTCATTAACGAAACCAGCACGCTCCGTCGGGATATAGATACTCATGACATGATATACAAAACCTCAATCCCGTATAAAATATAGACCAAAGATATAAGCAATGCAAACAGAACAACACCCAATGTATTCTGCATCTATAAACACCTAAGGTGAGTCTCTTAGACTCTTCACTTATTTTAGCTATTATTACTGTGAAACAATAATGAAAATTTGCTTAATTATCATTAATATTATAAGAACAATAAAGTACAGTAATATTAATCAGAGGCGAGAGGCTGATGCGCATGAGGGAGGAAGCTTGGGAAGGGGTGAGAATGTTGAACTGCACTAGCGAGAGGAGAAGCGATTATTGTTTCTGAACTTCATTATAGTAATAAAAGCAAAGACAACAACTGACCCATACACCCCTCCACGATACGAATTCTTAATGGACTCGTCTGCATCTACTGCGCATCCATGCTTAGACTGTCACCTCTGATTAATGCCATTGTAGAATGGAGTGAATCGGAGTAGTTGGGTTCTAGACCAGACCATTTTATTTTGTCTTGTACTACATTAACTCCCAAGGTGAGACCCTTAGACTCCTTTCTGTTATTCTTTCCTGTTGCTGCATTTTTCGTTCTAGGTTGACTGAAGATAACAGTGGAATTTCAAATAACACTTATGGAACAATGCAGCCGAACAAACAAAAATACAAAAAGTCTGGGAGACTGACGTTAGGTGTTAATGCAACAATATGCATCGAAAGCATATTATGTAGGCCTATATTTAAAAAATAATAAAAATTGTCAGTTTTTAATGAATCAATAGAGAACAGGATGCTTGGAGAATAGCTGAATGATGAAACCTCGGTGAAAATATTACAGACGATAAATTAAATAAATATAAATATATATATATATATATATATATATATATATATAACACTGGATCCGCGATACTCCTTTTAGGTATTCTAGGCAGATGCAACGAAATTATGCCGAAATTCATGACTTAACAACTCGTGAGTACTGAACGATAGCAAAAAATCGGCTAACTGCAGATAGCTTATATAATGTAAGATTCTACCTAGCGAGATTATTATGGCAACTAGCGCAGTCTTTGGACGTGGCAGAAGCATGCGAAAGATACGGAAATAGGAGTACAGTGAAATATTTCTAGTGAAATAATTTTCTTGTTGCATCCTAAATAGTAAAGATTTTCTTTTATGTTTTTGATTGAGTGGATCAATAAGCTAACATGCAATATTGCGGAATAGAAATATTAGGACATAAAAAAGCTCAAAATTCTTACACTTCGTAGGCCTATATATCTCGTGTACATTGTATGCAACCATGGTTGCCGTATTAAGGCACCATACTTGCGACAGAATGATGTTCATGTGATGCTAAGCTGTTGAGAGGACAATTTATTAATATGCAAGGACTGTTGCAAAGCCGTAATTTGTACGCCGGAATTCAGACATGAAAGTGTTATAAAATAGAATAAAATTAGTCTTTGGACATGGCCCCATTCTGACTGTGAAATACTTGTCTATGATAATACAGGATGTTAATTAATAACACCGAAATATTTTACCTGTGTATAGAGGGGACAGAGAGAAGATACTTTTATTAGGAGATTTTTGCTCTATGGATTCAATTTTTCCTGATACAGCATAAAATCTCCCAGGGCATGGCCGCCACTGGCTTCTGACATTTGAAAAAATAAAATAAAAAATAAAAATAAAAAAAAGAACTTCATCGTTAACACAGGAGTTATGAATATAAAACTAATGCAGTGGCGGCCAGTCATGTGATTTAGTCAATCAATTTTGTAGATTATGGAAACACTAAATTATGATATAGCTGTAGATGAATGATTAAGAATCAGGTTTTTGTTGATCACTAACAAGGCATGAATTCAATTTGATGAAAATTTTAACCCTACTTTGCTTCATTATTGACTTATGAGCACCAAATTGTAATCACTTTAAGGCACAGTAGCATAAACATTTTAAGTCATAGAGCAAAAAGTTGCTTGTCTATGTCCCCTCTATACACCCTGTATCCTTGTAAATATTCCAGGGAGAATTGGTATTTTCTATAGGAACGTATAAAATTCCACTCATTCAAACATTTCTGATTTCCCGCTATCTTCCTGATGTATCTCATTGTTATTGCTAGAATGATCAGAAAGATCATTTTTTATATCTAAAAGAGATAAAGGTAGGCCTAATTATTATAGTTAATAGTATTTTGTGAGAGAGTAAACTAATGAATTTTTGAGCATTTGTTACAAGGCTTGCTCTGTATTGGAACATAATATATTGTTCTTTAATACTATTTAGTGTACAGAAAATAGCTCTTGGATTGTAAAAATGCTAAATTCACCTGAGAATTAACGAAGTTATCATTGTTCCACTTACCCTTGTAGCAGTATTTCTTTCAGACTTTTACTTTAAGTTAAAGTAAGGCAGGGGTCCCATCAGTGTTCTGGACGAACTAAACAAAATTTCGTTACGCTCCGATTCTCAGAGAAATAAATCGTCTTGTATAGGATCAACTTACTTCAGGATTTCTCTCCAAGTTTCGAGGATAACAAGATAAATTCTCTTTGATGTAGTTGTCTGCCAATGTGAGGTCATTCTTTCTGATGACCAGGCGGTAAGTCAGACAAACGTACTTCCTGTGACAGACCGTTATGGCGTAAAACTCTTATTTACGATGGAAGATGAGTGAAATTTCTATATTTTCCACAAAGTAAAGCTAAATGCTTTGTACATACCTTGTCTTTAGCGTGTATAATATTAATATATTTTTATTACATTGTTGAAATTATGTGTTAGGTAATAGTGTATTTATCAGGGATATGCATTTAGAACGTTGTCTGCTTTTGCCTAAGATTTTTAAAGAACTACAGCAGAGATCGATTATTTTCTACGATAATGTTTTTTCATTGTAATTTCGTATTTCCTAAACCCAGTGCTGATTACTTAACTTATTGCATTCTTTACTGCACGGGTTCATCATTATATTAAAGCATGTATATCCTTTGAATCTATTATTGCATGAAGACTTGGAATACAGTAAAATCATTAAACTAGTTGAAGTTAACAATTTAAATCTTACTTATCATTAATTCCTTTTTATTTCTTAATATGGACTTGTGATAACACTGTCCAACAATATCAACTTTGTTCTGCCCTTTATATGAAACAAAGTGATTTTAACTAAATGAGATGCGCTGAATTAATTTCTGAAATCCAAAATTTTCTAAACCCCATATTTTTATTTTATTTTACATCTTGTAGGTACATATATAAGTTTTTCATAATGACAACACAAAAGCTATCTTCTACAATTAACTTGCGTTTTAACTTGTATAAATTTTACTTGGGCATTAGTTTACATTATAAATAGGCCTATGAACTGACAAATGAAGATAATTTCGAATATTATCCTATGTCCTCGAGAGCCAATCAAAATGCTTCAGGGCACTTTCGCACTTTCCCCCTTCTTGACAAAGGCCAGAGAAAACGGAATTTTTCTAATTAATTAGGTTCACCATTATAATCACATAATAAATGCTTAAAAATATATGCCGAGTTCTCAGACTTCAGTGACAATTAATGACGTTTATAATATGATTCACAGAACATGTAGGTTATGGCACGATCAGCAGAACCACTTTCAAACTGTAAACAACCCGTCAATTAATACTTGTACATAAGTACGTAATAATGTTTAAAATGAAATATAGACTACTCACATTAAAGTTTAATGTAGATTTGACATGATCGCTAGTATTTATCTTATGCTTCATTGATTAGTGTTCATTGAATGAATCGCTTATGCGGCTTTGGATCGAGATAACGAAACGAAGCGAAGCGTTCTGTTTGACTTTAAAATATAGCGTATTAGTTTTAATTACATTAGCCAAAATACTTAATGTAACTAAACGGTACGCAAATTAACGACACCGGAACGAAAAAAATATTTCGAGTGATACTTCATATGTACGTAATAACTCAGTATTAGATTTCAAAAGTGTAATTCATTTTCCTGTTTGTGGTAGCTAGGCCGCTGATATGGTGTCCGCGAGAGCCAATTAAAATGCGTCGGGTCTTCGAACATCGCAGTTTATCTAATAGACTCGCTCCGCTCGTTGGGGGCTCTGCCCCCTAACCCCCGATGAGGTTTTCGGGAAAAGATTTTTTCTCTGAACTGACACCGTAGCGGAGTCTGTGTAGGCTTACCTAGCCTGCATTATAGCCTATAACCGTTTAGCCATAAAAAAACCTAAAAACTGCGGGAAGACTTTCGAATTTTTTTCGAGGAAAACAAATAAAAATTTGAACTTTTTGGAGTTTTGCCTTCGGGTACAAGCTAAAAGGTATAAGTCTGCAAAATCTCAGATTTCTAGCTCATCTGGTAGTGGGTGAACATTAATGGTGAATTTTATGGAGTAAATTTCAACTGATATTAAAGGATGAAATAACGTGGATCTTTTTGGATTTCTCCCGTCGCTTACAGGCTGAAAGGTATAAGGGTCATTCTCACGATTGTGGGGATTTTCATCCACTTTTAAGCTGGAATTACAATTGTCACAAAACTGTGTTTTATTGATGTCATCTTGTTTAATATGATGTTAACCTATTCCCAGTGGATTGGCCGAGCTCAATGTTAATCACTAAATTAGATATAATTTTTTTAATATCAGTGGGTGCAAATATCAGTCAACTCCGTAACGGAGCGGTTTCCGGTCCTAATATTAACAATTTGAAATATTAAAGCATTTTTATTCATTGTTTCTATAGGTCATTGGCTTGCGATTCACCTTGTATCAATTTTATCTCAAATATTTACTATAATGGACAAAAACATTAAAACTTTTAATTTAGAATATAGAATCGAGATTTTTTAATGCTAAATTTTGTTACTATGGTCAGACTTTTTAATGTTAAATATTTATTTTCATATCCCATGCATGCTAAGAATAGAGTGCATAAATGCCTCCTCAATAAGAAAAAGAAATTTAAAAATTAGTGCTAACTATTGCCATTTTACTGCCATGTTACTTATTGATATGGGGTGGAGACTGCGTTACGGTGTGGACACTTGCGTTATGGTGTGGACATTCATTTCAAGATGTGGACATGTTTTCGATAATTTATTCATATAATGAGGTAAATACAATTAATAAGCTAAATTAAAATTAAATTAAACATATGCAAGCCAATAAAGTCACCACTGTAACAGTTTTCAACACCGTAAATAATTTCTTCGTGACGGAGTTGACCGTTACGGAGTTGACATTTTTTTTTGTTCATATGTTTTCGAAGTTAAGACTGAAAAAAATCGACGATTCATCACATGCTTTATCTTCAAATACAGCCAAAAATTATTTGCTAGACTAAAAATATTTATAGAAATCACAAATTCACACTTTTTTCTACGTTACGGTGTTGACATGCAATTAAGGTACTTTCCTGAAAAATATGGTTTTTTGCTCTTACGCTTCCTACAATCACACAAGGAATACTTTTGTGGTTGCCACATTGTTGCCATCGTTCTTCCCAATTAACTTATGGCCGTAGTTAATGCCGCAATAGCATAGTTGGCGAAAATTTAATTTCTACTTGCGTTACGGTGTTGACTGGCGTAATGCAGGGACACTCAGTTAAGCACTTAAATAAAAATAAATAACACTGTTTAAATAAGAATAAAATAATTATCGTAATATCATCAATGAGATTAAGAATACCTTCTGCAGTTCGTGTATTTACAATTTTTTTAGAAGACTTCTCGGTCAATTTCTTAGCTTTCGTACATGCAATACTTCGAGCTGGGACATTGACTTCATGGGTAATTTGTAGTTCCTGTCAACATTTTAAGCTATTAAAAACCACAATATATCAGAATAAAAATATACTTCTTTATATTTTAACTAGATAAATGATGATTACATACGAGTAAATAGTAAAAAGGGAGGAAATTACTAATTTACGAGACTGGCAAGGTTGGGACACGAAATTCCCCACAATCGGAAGAATGACCCATAAGTGTGCTACATTTAAAGTTTCTAGCTCGTCTGGAAGTGGGAAACATTAATGTCAGTGACTGAGTGAGTGAGTGAGTGAATGAGTCAGCAATGTGGCTTTATATTGTAAGGATATAATTGTTTTAGTGCCAAAGTAATTATTTTAATTGTAGGCTGTAGAAGAGTATATAACGAGCACAGTAAAACCATACTAATATGATTCTTACTTTATTTGTGTTTTAATCATGTAAATAAATTAAATTTATAAAGCTATAAACGGGATATACATTCAACTGACAACAAATAATGAAATAAGCAAATGTGGTTTCAAGCCAATGAACCAAACGCATTCCATAGACAGCACATTTAATATTACTTTGTATAATTGTATGATGAGGATATAAGTACATTAAAATTAATTGCTAATTCCATATTATATATATTATATATTATATATTATGTATATTATAATTCCAACATCAACATTTTTTTACTTCTGTTTTGATAACGTGTTACGCAAATTGAACTATATTGCTTGGAATACTGTGTTCGTAGCTTCATGAACCACTAGAAATTGGGTTGACCAAAATCTACATTTCTATGAGAAATGGCTAGGTATTCCCATTAGAGAGGTCAATTCCATGGTCGGCCAGTATGAAAGTAAGACTTTCAGAATTGGTATTATTTGAAAATGCGAATAAAGGATTGAAATTTACGTGCCTTATTTGCTGTTAAATCATAATTAAAACCTGTTGATCATTTTTAATAGTTTTAATTACAAATGACGCCAGTGAGGAAGCAGCTCTACAAGTGAGATTGCCTGAAGATGGTTGAATTTAGTCGAAAGGCTTAGAGAAAAAATGAAAGAAGTTGATAAGAATATACCGAATGAGCAAAAATCCAATTCCCAAACTGCTAGGGATGATAGAGGAGGCCAAAACAAACGTATTTCGTCAGAGATCCATGGGTCGGAAAACTATTATTAAGTATAGACTGTACGAGATGGGATGATGTGACTGAATAAAGCAGTGCAACGTGTTTTTTATTACTTTATTATGAAAATTGACCTTCAATTAGAATAAAATATGTTCAAAGTGGTCACCACGGACCTCATTGCAGAGTTGATAGCGAGATCTTAGAGAGCGATTCAGTTTGAGTTTCTGACCCTCAGATTATTTTGGTGTCTTATATCATCCCTAGCACCTTGGACATTGAATTATATATTACATATATTTTAAAAGTAAAACTTATTCATTTTCTACGTATTAATATTTTAAGTATGCATCTATGTGTTTGTTCCTTTCCTTGTGTGTATGCCTACATTCTATATATTTGTGAATATTAATTTCAATTATTTAAACTTTAAGTTTTAGTTATATTCTGTGTATATTTAGAAATAATAATGAGTTTTCTCTCTCTTCAGTTACCACATTATAATTCAATACAAGCCCGAAGGTCTCTGTTGTTTCATGCGCTGGGAACGTGAATAATAATATAGCAAACATGTCTAATTTCGCAGTACCCCTAATTTCGAAGCATCTTTTTATTTTATTTATTGCAAAATTGGGAATAGTAGTGGAAATATTTCATCTTATTCATCAAAGAGGGCATTTTCTCTTCTGTTTTATACATTTTTTATTTATTTTTCCATTACTGTCCCTGATTTTTTAGTAAATAAAATAAAAAGATACTGCGAAATTAGGCTTGTTTGTCCCTACGTATTGTTAATTTCTTGATGGAAGACAGAAGTGTTGATTTAGACATGATGGTAAAAAATGTCGATTTTTTTATTTTAGTCTAAAAAAAATTCATGCAAACGTTAATGTTTTAACTCTGCAAACTTTTATGCCATTTGGACGCACGGAACAGGTGCTGCCGAAGCCATTTTAAACCTCTTTGCCTTCCAACTGCCAGGGCAGACCAAGTTTAATCGCTTCTTATCTCAGTTTAATTTTCCATGTTATTTCGCCACATTCAAAATCTATCTTATCCCACAATAGTATAGATAGAGCTATGAACGCTATTTGTAATAAAATGTCTACCCAGTTTTTTTTTGTATGAGCTCTAGTTTTTTAAAAATATGTAGTATAATCATAGGTAAGTTATGTTTCATTTATCTGGTAAAAAAAAGTTATAAAACAAAAGGTTTAAACAGTATATAAAAATACATATGTAATTACCAAAGTGTTTTATAACTTTTTTTGGTTTAAGTCCGCCGCCGTGGGTGAGTTGGTAGCGTGACTGCCAGCCACCTGGGCGGCCCGGGTTCGATTCCCGGCCCGGTCGGGGATTTTTCAATATGAAAAATGTCTTTCCCGGGTTCAGGACTGGGTGTGTGTGTGTCCTTAGGTTTAAGTAGGTAGGGGACTGGCGCACCCCGGTAACATATCCGCTGTGAATATCCCCTTACGGGATCACCAGGGGTCGCTCTCGAACCTGAGGAATAACTTTTTAAATTTGGTAAAGCAAGCACCAAAGAATATCACATAAAAATTCAGATCCATATTTTGATATCTTTCGTAGGAAATAGGTTTCAATTTTGGTAAAAAATAAATAAATAAATTAGTTAATATCTCAAAAATAAATTCAAGTGAAATTTTTACATTTTAATTACGTGAATAATTTAAAACTTTTTATAATAAATATTTTAAGAAACCCACTCTCAACACTTCGGTCATCCCTTTAAAACAGATGTTGAATACTAGTTATCACAGTCGTCTTACTACTATTATTGTTACTGATTTATGTCTCTCATTTACATTTCAGTCGCTGTTACGTGGCGCATTGAGTCAACAGAGTGCTGTGATACTAATCTGTATGGCCATAGACCGCTACATGTGCATGCTGCATCCAGTGCGATATCACAAGCATTCCAGCAAGAAGGTGAGCACCGCGGTATGTACCGCTACGGTATTATACATCACACTTTACTAACTCTGTGTTTGATTTGTGTTCAGCATGTCGTGCCGCCCTCTTAAACATTTGAGTACTCCATTTTGTGGTATTACTGTTCGTGAGGAATATGCAATAGGCCTATAGTCTTTATGCACCACTCATAAGATGGTGGTAACTTGCAGTTAGAGAATCTGGTAATCTTTTATTTTGTTATTAATGTGTTTTTGCTTTAATATCACTCCATTTTATAATTTGAATTCTCTTTGCACTCGTTAAATTTAATTTTCTTTCTTTCTCATAAACATATTTATGTCAAGATGATATTCAGTGATGGGAAGTAATTGAGGAAAAGTAATCGGATTACAGTAACAATTCCTTTTTTGGTCCCATTTACTTGTAATCAATACTTTAAAAAAATGTAATTTCTACTTGTAATTTACTTCTGGAAATAAAATTGTAATTGTTACAATTTAGTAGTCGTTAGTATTCGTATCATTCTCGCTTGCTATATCATCATTACTGTTTTTGCAACTAATATCCAAATTAGAGCTAATATTAACAAAAAGTTACTCAATGTTTCCGAAAATATTCTCATTGATGTGTTTTTGTTTTGTTTGTCCATTAATAATTTGGGCTTGTGCCCAAAACAAACCAAAAACAAGGAATGTTTAGGTACTGCCATTTTGTAAAGTAATTGTAAATGTAATTGTAATTTTAGTGATTACTTTTTGAAAAAGTAATTTGTAATTGTAATTAAGTAAAATGTCTCTCAGGTAATTGTAATTCAGCCCAATTACTTTCATTTTATACTTTTCCCATTACTCACGATATTGAAAAGTGAACTCGTCCGGAATTGATTTGCCATCTCCAGTTACTCCGAATGAGTTGTGTCATGTTGGCAATTTGCGTAGGTTACTTCACGTGAGATTTGTAATGCAGATTCTCTTCTCATTGAGAAAAAAATTAACATTCAGCTATGAAGGAAAAACAATGCAAAATTTTAGTTTTTATTGGAATCGTGTGGATGGAATTACAATTCTGAGATATGTAGAATAATACAAAAACGTGAGAGCGTTTGATTAAACAAATATAAAATAAACGTTGAACTTTCAGAAGGGTACCGCATAACATTGTAAAAATAACGATGAACCACAAAATCGCTGTTCTTCTTAATTCAAGCTTAAAACTTAAGTTGTCAATGTCAAATTCTCATTCATTATATTAATGTTTCGTAAACATGATTTTCTGCTTCCTGAGGCAATGGATTTGAATTGTTTGTCCACCAAATAATAATGTAAAATGAACATATATATATAAGATTTTTTAAATTTCTTCAGAATATGTGAGTGTGAAGAAATTGTGCAGAAAATCTGACGGTCTGACTTGTGGCGCGTTTTAAGGGGGCAGGCGTACTTCATGGATGTCCATTTGCATGCAAGTAGAAACAGTAGATATTGTCATATTATGTTGTTAAATGTAAAATGTGAAATTTATCTGCTTTAGACCATTTCAGAACAAAATTAGCAAACACTGATTTTGCAAGATGTATGAGCTGACTATAAGAGATAGGCCTATATTATTTTCCATGGATAGTTAATTAAGTGCCGATTTTTTAAAATATCATCCTCAAAAAATGTAATTTTCTTTTCCTTTCTAAACGGAACCTTACGTTTAACAAGAAAAATTAAAATTTAGGGTTTATTGATAAAATTACAATACATAAATGTAGTAAAATGTAGGAATACACGAAAGTATGAAACTAAACTAAGATACAACTTTGGCATGTTAGTGTGTGTTACTGCATACTGCTACAGAAAGATGTATAGGCCTAAGTTCAATACTCGAACAAATGCTCGATGCGTATTGGTGCAAAAATAACTTTTATAGAATATTGACGTAGTAGAATGTTAAATAATTATTAATTTTCATAAATTTGTTTAATGTTGACACTTGAAGTTTGAACTCACTGTAGCACATTCCTACTCGTATTTGCGTAAAAGTGAGACAGCGATACTTTGCTTACTTAGGGATATTTCTAGAGCAAACACTGTCTAAAAGGTATGCACGTTGACTACATGTATGTTTGCGAAACGAGCCCATGAAGGCAAGTGAAGCAATCCTAAGAACAAAATAAAATCATTTTACCATGTGTGTCATATATATTTCTTAGACAGCAGTTAAATTTGTGAGATAATAAATGATAGATTTATTGTAATGAATTACGTACCGTAGAGCAAACCTTATTGGAGCACAGAGAGAGTTCTTATTGATTTTCTGGTACATGGTTGCCAACTTAAGGACGACGCTTTTCACCCAAAAAGTAAGACGATTTATACATCACCGTGAGAAATTTCACATTTAAAAAAGCCTAATGAATTTTAAGATTTTAAATTTTTATCAGACTAATCGTGTGCAAGTATGTTTAATTAAAAATTTATTTTCCATATTAAGCAATCAAAGCGAGGCGATGGGCTTACCACCTGTCCCTCTACCCTCTCTCGGAAAATAAGCATATCAAAATTAGTATAGGTAATGAAACCTCCGCTTGGAGGCCCCTTCGCCCCACCTGGGGATCATAGGGTACCAGATACAGATACAGAAGCAATCAAAATTGGTAATCTTGGAATGTTATAATTTTATACCACTCAATGGCATAATTTTCTCCTTTTAATTAATACCATTTACCGTTGAAAGTGCTTTTTTTACCTTCTACTGTCCACAAATAAAATGCTTATGCCTTTGAAGTAAATATTGTGCAGAGTTAGATAATAGCTGCCACTCTGAGACAAAAGAACTAATTCTGATACGATATATGTACAGAAGCTAATTCATAAATGTATCCTGGAAAATATATGCTATGATGATAATGTTTCTCATAATTATTATAAGCGTAATTTCATTCTATTCGTTCATCTGCTCGCTTGCCTGTCTACATTATCCTTTGATCTGTATGCAATAGAGTTCAATTCTTTAGCTAGTGACATGCCCCTCCTCTGATAGTAGCGATAACTTTGATCGGGATTAGAAATTTCAACATGACACTTAATGTCCATATCACTGAGAACGTTGATGCAGGTGAGCAGGATTGTGATTAATTACTTTGTACATTAGTCCAGACACGAAATTTGGATTTGTGTATGAGTTTCCACATTATTACTCATTAGATTTTGATGTCTCGTTGCTGATATTCAGGCTATGAGTTGGACGGTGTTACTCCTGAAGAAATATTATTAATTTTTTCTATATCATGTCCGAAGCACCTACAAAAAATAACATAGGTCCTATGTATTTTAATATATGATTATAGTGTCTGTGTTAGTTACTTATAGTAATGATTGTTAATGATCTTTAAATTAAACATTTTTAATTAAAAAGTTAATGAATGGAAATTGTCTTTATTATTTTAAGAGCTAAGTTTTGTTTTTATTATTTAGCAACGATATTTTTTCTTGTTTATTTAGTGATTATTAACATTTAAATTCTACACAATATGAGCCATTAAATTATTTTATTTTGAAAATATTGGACCACTTCAAAGTTTTCAAATATACGATTGAAATGGCAGGATATGGAACGTATGTATAATGCAGATTACAGGTATTAGATGTCGGATGGGGAAGGAAGCAGATACCTAAAAACATCCACACTCGACGACAAATTACTCCAATGTACTGTTGTAATTGATAGCATGAAAGCACACGTACTCCCCTATGAACCCTCTAAATTCGGTACGGGAGGGATTTATTCCCAAAAGCTTCCATCAACTTGTTGTGGCATTCTATAAAATTTCTCCCTCGATGGACGGCCATTTTGATATTTGACCGCAGTTCGTATCTTGTCAAACTCTTTCGCCAAGGCGGCTGACTCGCGTCGGAAATACCATTGCCTCACTCTGTGCATATAACCTTAGCCTATATCACACTGCCATTAAATGACGTCCATCTATATATAATAGAGATGTTATTGTCTTCAGTAACACAATATCTCATGGCATCGCCTTGCATTGAGTGGAAAAAAGAGTTGCCCTAACTTATGCTCCGTCCCTCGTATCCACAAGTGATTTTCAATCAACACTGACACTTTTTTAAATTAAAACAGCTTCACCCATTTTAGATGTCATTATTCTACAAAATAATACGTCCTGATGATGGTTGTTTGAAACGGAAAGGCCTAGGCTAAATAAGTAAAAATATGATTGGGATTAAGGTATAATATGCTATAATTGCTTTACGGTAGAGGTAGTAAAAAAGAATATAAGGATGAAATGTAAAATGTTTTTTTAAATTATTTTGACAATTAATGATTCATCCCATTCGAACTGAAATTAAACAGTTCGTTTTATTTATACCATAAAAGCCACCGTTACCTTCAGTCGTTCTGTTGATAATAGCGCCTTGTGTAGAGTGTAGCTTACCTGCTCAGAATTGCCACTTTCATCTTCATTCCATAAATCATACCATCGTCAGGAAATTAATTTGCTGGGAAATCATAAGCGTGGAATGAAAACCAATATCTAGGATTGACCACGAGGAACACATTTCCAATTCTATCGGCGCGATGCCGCTGTTTCCTATCCCCATGGCGGTTAAAGAAGATGAATTACTACAAACTACGCATTTAATTTAGGTCCCTTTATACTTTCAAAACCAATTGGTTGGAAAGTAAAAGCTATTAAATCCGTTTAGCTGTTACGACCCAGAGTCCACTTGCGTTCAAACTTGTGTTTCACTTGCGTTTTAAATTCAATCCTGAGTTCTACATGTACTTTATATTTTTTCCTGCAAACAGAAACAGGGTACATAAAACAAGATAATAATGGCAGAATAGGACGAACAATATAACAGCATGACAGCATCTGGTCCATACTCCATACTTTCTTTTTAGATTTCGCTTAAATTGTGGTAATTTTAGAAAATCTCCAATTAGGCTAACATTTAATCAAATAATCACACTATTTAATTCATAGATCTGTATGGAAAGATTCAAAACGTGTTCTTCCTCATTCATTTACCACACGTATTGTTAGCCTATATTAGGTTGGCTCTATCTAATCATTATTTATATATTTCCCTTAGAATATAACATAGATATTATCTAATAACAATGTTCTCTTATAATGTTATTGCAACATTCTTACAATAGTAGAAAATATATTAGTAATAAATCGTCTGTCCTCCAATGAGGTTGGCAGCATGGATCCAGAATAATGCTTTATCACCTATGTGTGCTAGATTAATGTCCAAATAATAAGAACCTAGATATCACAATTAATTAATTAAATGCATTATATGTAGAAAATCGGAGGACCAACAACGCAATTGCAAGATAAATTGACAATAACAACAGAGACAGTTATATTTCTTGTAAAAGTTAAGCTGTAGAGTCCAAATGTACAATTATTCAGTAAAAAATCATGTAAGTTTAATTGCTATCAGCTTGAATTTTGTGTTGAAAATACGTTTACAATAAATAAGTACCCTCACTCCAGCAGGTAATATTCACAATGAATGGAATGGATCATTGTAATGTCAGAATTAAAGAAAATTCGTTAAGTGAAAGTGAAGAATTCAAAATTCCACTTGAAACAAGATGGCTAATCTTGAGTAGGAAACACCCAATATGCAGCTTAGCTTCACATACCTTTACGACTGAATATTTACGACTCATAAATAAGACTATGCGTAGTTGGCATCTTGAAGTAACTATTTGGAAATTTTCTTTCTAATAGCACTAAGCAAATTGTATGGCTACCTACTAGCCCCAAAATACGCGTGTCTTCTAGAATGGTGACTTGAGAAGTGAAGAATCATGAAAGACGCAACGGAGTCTACAAGGCGGCTAAAGGGTTAAGATCTGACTGGTGCAGATAATATTAATTTGAGATTAATTCATAATAACAACAAAGATAAAAATATTGATTTAAATTGTTCTTGTATGTGAGAAATTACTTTAATTTATTGGCGTAATTAGAAATAAATGACCTCAGATATAAAGCCTTATTAGGACAAATCATGAAATGTAATAGTTGAGCATGAAATGCAAAAAAATAGTGTGACTTTCACTTGTCACAAAAATTGGACACAGAAAGACATGAAATATCGGTTGTGTATAGAAGAAACTCGCTTCGCTCATTGGGGACTCCGCCCCCCAAACCCCCTGAAGTTCTCAGGAAAGGTTTCTTAAAAGATCTATGGGAGTTAGAGTGCGTGTATTTAGTCTCCTATATTGGCTATTACCTTTTTGCCGCTTTCAGAGCCCTGGTGAACACTTTCTGATAATACCGTTGCCTTGGAAACCGAGCCCTTTTTCGGGGGTTTTTATGGCTAAAAATTTAAAACAAAATAAACTTTTTTGAATGTTCCTGTGGTTTACAGCCTAAAAGCTATCTGTGTACCAAATTTCAAGTTTCTAGCTCATCTGGAAGTGGGCAAACATTAATGTCAGTGAGTGAGTCAGTGAGTAAGTCAGTGAGTGAGTCAGTGAGTGAGTCAGTGAGTGAGTCAGTGAGTCAGTCAGTCAGTCAGCCAGCCAGCCAGCCAGCCAGCCAGCCAGCCAGCCAGCCATGTGGCTTTGTATTATAGGGATTAACAGGCTCGGCGGAACAAGGCCACCTATGAACCAATGCAATAATCATTGCCTTGGAAACTGAATAAATTAAATAAACATGAATAAATGATTATGAATAATAAACAAATGTTAAACAAGGTTTTACAAAACGTAACACTCTTCTTCGGAATATATCAACCTAGTGAAAATGTTCTGCAATGTGACTGTGAGTTCGGTTCCCGGAAGAACATTCATCACAATCCGTTGCCGCCAGATTGGATGTAACGAAACAGAAACATTGAGCACTGAACACGGAGCCCTGAACTACCGCCTAACAATCGTCACAACAGAGTTAGGACATTCAAATCCTCCAACAACAAGGATGGGAGGTACACGAAGAAGTTCATTGTGTCTCGCCTAGACGATTCAAACAGGAGAGCAGACATCATAGCCGTCAGTAGGAAGAACAATTTTGCTATGTTATTAGATCCTACTGTTGAATGATACCTAAAACAGAAAATTTAGAAAAACAAAAAATTATGAGTCGTACATTCTATTTCTGTCTACAAAGTTCAAGATCCCTAAAGACAGATGGGTCGTCGGAGGTCTCCTGTTTGGGGCAAGAGGACCCTTCCAAACTACATAAAGAACATCTTAGAAAATCCGTCATTTAAATTTAATTTCCACGAGTTCAGGAAAATTCTCATACAGATACTTCGAGACTCGTTGCAGATATTACCTCTACTTGAAGCAGAATAATTAGGCTATTTTATTATGTACTAAAAAACTGTAAAAATGTGAAATATGGAGTTAGGCTAATTATTGTAATTAGTTTTTTTTATCGTTTGTATTCTGGATCCATGCGGTCAACATCATTGGAGGACAGACGATTTATTTATAATAAATGTTACCATCTTCGGAATACAAGATAATGTTTTCTGCTATAAAGAATAAGTAATAGTTAAAAGTTTAAAATCTTTGGTTTAGTTTTATGTATCTCTCTAAGAAAGTAAACTGATAAAGTTTCTTAAGAATACCTGCATTCTACTTTTGAAAATATGTTTCCATAATTTCCCAAGATTGAAAAACTGATGAATAAAATACGGACATTTTTTCTTAGAACTCCCTTCAATTTCTACCTTCTTCAATTTAAGCTTGCTTAATAAAGAAATGAAGTACATCAACATATACTTTATAAGGAGATTTATTAAATTCTGTGTTACGTAATATACCAGTGGGAGGTTAGTTATATTTTGATTAAGGTAGCCTTATGAAATACTAAGGGAGATGAAGTTAGTGTCGTCTAGCAGAAGAAATTAGAGTCTGGTTCCTGATTACTTTCTTTAAGATGACTTAATACATATTTGAGATGAATGTAATTAAAGCTGTGAGTAACAGAGCCAGTCTGGTGGCGTCAGAAGGTCATAGGAATCGATTGCTCTCAGAGTTTAATGGCTTTCATTAGTCTTGCCAAACTAGGCCACACGACCTTGCATGGGCTGTAAAGACATTTATCCAATTAAAACTAAGTTTAGTAGAGCTTAAAATACTTACACCACTGTATTGTAATTAAATAATAATGATGATAATTATAATGTTAGTGTTATTATCAATGATAATAAGTAATGAGCTGCCCATTTGAATGTATATATGAATTTAATTTTATAATAATTTGTTTAATTGTTTTAATTGCGTAGCCATCTGTCACAAGCCTAGTATTTCAGGAAGTTGAAGTAGGTTTCTTCCCCTGAACAGTAATGCTGTAATGATAGGTAGTGATAAATAATAATAAGAATGATAATAGTAATATAGTCGAAATGAAATTACCATTCTCGTACTCTGATCTGAATTAACGGATTTCCATTTGTGGTATGTAATTTAATTGTATGTTTAATTTCGACTTTTTCATACGTTAGATCAGTGTTTACCAACCTTTTTTAACGTAACACGAAATACGTAACTTGAATTCATGCGGCAAACTCATTTATCATTCGCATTATTTTCAATTAAAAGTAATACTTTTTACTATTTGTAAGTTTATAATGTAATTGGTCCACCACTGTGGCTCAGGGGATGCGTTCAATCCGGGCCCGGGTTCGATTCCTGGTCGGGACAAGTTACCTAGGTGGGGTTTTTCTGGGGTTTTTCCTCACCTTTGAGACAAATGTCGGGTAACTTTAGGCCCTTGTGGTCCCCTTGTGGCCGTCATTATCATCCTCGCCTTGTTGGAGTGAGTGTGTGTGTGTGAATGGTGTGTCTCGTCCTATGTGTTCGTGTTGTCCCGGCATTGGGCTGATCACTCATCTGGGGAGGCCCTCCATGTCCTTGTCTGGTCAAAAAAGTATGTCTGTGATCCAAAGATAATCCCTCTCCCGACAGGTCGCGGCCCTGTAAGGCCCGGGTGGCTTGGGTCGCTTAAATCCTACAAAGGGAGAGGTGAAACTACGGTAAAGAAAGAGAGAGAAAGAAAGAAAGACAGAAAGAAAGAAGAGATAATGTAATTGTAATTGCTACTTAAACTAAACTAAACTCCGTAGCGCAACATCTGTAGTCAGCAATGCTAACCATAAGACCACGCCGGCGGTCGTAATTGCTACTTAGTGTGATTAAATTATTACGATTTAATTAATATAAGCATAATGATTCATATTTTGGAATTTGTTTATATGTGTAACATGTTACAATTTGTCAATAATAATATTTTATTAATCAATTAATGTTACAAATTTTCATTCATAATTTAAACAAGTTAGCACAAGAGGCGAAATTAATGTGACGGAATAGTTGATAAACACACTCTCATATCGTCTTCCAGAGTTACAGTCCTGGCCTGTTCTTACACTTTAAGCCTACTTACATAAAATCATATTTCACTTAAATAGGATGTAGAAAAGGGAAGGAGAACTTTCACAGGCTTTGTAGAAACAGTTGGATATTCTTTCCGAAGAGAAATTCAGAATGATGCCATGTCTTGCATTGAGTGATGGAGCTTCAAATCTCGGTCATTCCTCACCTCTATCAAGTCATTTCATTCATGCTTCTGCCGACTGAAGGACAAGAAGGGGCAAAAGCGGCCCTTCACGCAGTGGAATGAAGTTAACTGTAATTCAACACTCACGAATGTGTGTGTGTTTTTTTGTTAGTGAGAATTCACGTCGTTAATTGGAGATTGATATTAAGGATTGAAAGCTTTATTTTAATTTTATCGCGGTACACCAGCGGCTCATTCACGGCACTTCAATGTGCCGCGGCACACCGACTGCATTAGATAAATAAGTTTTTTTTCCAGACTTTCTCGAAAATTACTTCAACGATTTTTTGGAAATGTAAAACAATTTCTTGTGATGTGACACAAAACATTATTTGATGTTTCTTTCCGCAGAATCTTCGGAAGGAAAGTTAAATTTAAAAACGATTGGCCACAACACTCAGAGACTATGTTCCAATTCCTGACATTTTCTACATTGCGTAAGGAGAGGCAGTATAATGAACATTTCTCCGAAATTCTGCTTACTGCATGCAGGAATGTTAAGTGAGCAAATCAGAACAACTATGCATAAATTAAAGAAGCCAACTGAATGTTTCATGTCAGGCTTTTGTTGGCGTAGATGTATAGCAAACCGTGATAATAATAATAATAATAATAATAATAATAATAATAATAATAATAATAATAATTATTATTATTATTATTATTATTATTATTATTATTATTATTATTGCTTATTACTTATCGGAGTGATAGTATTGGTAAATAATAATACTATTAATAATAATATTAATGGCTGAACTATTATAATACCTTCTTCTGTGAAACAAGAAGATCTCAAACTAAAATAATAATAATAATAATAATAATAATAATAATAATAATAATAATTTTCCTAGTCAGCTTGTCTTTTTTCTTTTAAAATGTCCTCCATCTAACCTGAGGATATAAAGGAAGTAAACAGAAATTCCGAATTTCATATGTACATAGGCTATCAATTTGTTGAAATTTCCTCAGGGATATCAAAATGTCGTGATATATTTTAAACTCTTTCACTTCACTTCCTCTGTCGTAAGCTCTAACTTACTGTTAGTTCTAGGACGCCTTTTGTTTTAAATTCCGAAGAATTATTTTTAGTGCACGCCGAGCAAACACTTCCAACATTTTTCATTGTTTAACTTCATGCTTAATTCAGAATATATATATCTTTTTTGTGGCAAACATAGCATTTGCAGTCATTAGTTAAGCCTTTCAAACAAAATCAATTAAAGATGTCTGACAAATTCGAAACAGGAACATTCCATTAACTCACTATTATTCTTGAAAGCATTTTCTTCCGCTCTTTTTCTAGATATGTCATTGTAACGGAGTCGAAATATCTTATTTATTCAGTAAGAAAGTAAAGATTTTGCATTTCCTACGGTTCTATACTAGCAGGAATATATAATGTATTGGTGGATTTGTTGAACAATGTATGAATATCTGAATAGCTCTCTAAGATAACATGCTCTGCGCAGATGCACTTTGTCTCCCATGCGCACATTCTCCGCAGTCTAGACTCGGCGTTCAAGCTATCCACATCGATTTTTTTTTTTTTAAATCTTATCAGCTGAGGAGTAACGCTCCGTCCATACTTGTGAAGTAAATACTAAGCGCCTGCAATCCAGCCACGGCTATTTATTAATTCGGACAACTATAGACTGAGTTATAACGAAGGTTGGTTTTGCTAGTGTAACATGAACTCTGCCAAGGGCATCACTAAGATAGGATCCACTTGATCAAGTCCGGAATTCTTTTACTGTTGAAGCTATGTTTACTTCTTATTATTAACATCTTCAAGTAGAGAGAAGATCGTTGTGTCTCTGTCACAGTGGCGGCACTTCAGAGGAAGTAGGTGAAGTAGCACTTCACCAATATTTTCCCTTTACAAAACGTATTTTTAAAGTTTATTTTCTATATCACGAATTGGTTTTTACTATAAATGTATCTGTATTTTTTAATTGCCCGCCACGCCACCACCTGGTGGCAAAGCTAGGAGACACTGAGATCCTGAGAGCGCAGCGTGCTTCAAGTCGGCCGTGTGAAGATGAACTGGAAACCACGCCCTCCGTTGCATGGGTAGTCTGTTCAAATAAAAAATGAGGATGGCAAGCAGCAGTTTTCTCGCTTATCCCACGTCTGCTAGGTGACGAGAACAGACTACCCATGAAGCAGTCCCCCTTGTTCAGGCATTTTCTTCGCCGCGCCAGCACCTCACACTGTCAGCTCGGAGAAAGAGGTGGGCACGTTAGATCTTCCACCGTCTGACGGTCTAACGCCGCCAAATTCGAATGTGTTAAATTCAGAAAAACCCGGATTCCACAATCCCGATTAAGTATTCTGTCGCACTGGGAACACTAAGCGACTTCCTCTACCTCGATCATTAAAAATACTATTTTCTCGTCTCTTATTCCATTTCCGGGGAACTCTCACGCGATTTGCCCTGCCCTAATTATTATTATTATTATTATTATTATTATTATTATTATTATTATTACTTTTTTTCATCATTATTACTATCATTATTATTATTGTTATTATTATTATTATTATTGTGCTATTTTCTCTCGTCACACAACTCACACAACGTTCGACGAGACAAGAGAAATTAGCAAAAAAATAATCGCGTGAGAGTTCCCAGAGATGGATTAAGAGACAAGCAGTTTAGATAGGCCTACTAATAATTTTTAAAAACATTTTAAGTTTGCTGTATGAAATGATATTTGCAGCACACCCTCGTTTTGAGCCACGAGCCGCTATTGGGGGAATTCCGTTATTAACATTTATTATTGGCATTTTTTTCTCTTCACCTAATTTTCCGGCTACGAGCCGCCACTGCTCTGTCATAGACTTATATAGTCATTTCAATTAATCTTTCACGACCGCCTGTCTTTTTAACAAATGAACCGGAAATGCTTTGACTTACCCCAGTACCTGGAAGATTATTTACCTAATATAAATAATATTTCTTAGCGTTTCAGAATATATTGCAGTATATAAAATACAAATTTTAGCCTATGTTAAATTCTAATGGATATTCCACGTTTGGTGATAGCCTATTTAATGTAATCGCTGTAAGAATATAATAATCAAATTGAGTTTAAGGTAAAATGTGAGGTATCGGAAAGCCCATCAGGTTAATTACATTTTCCATTCTAGCCCTTTAACTGCTAACATATTATTCACTGTGCAAACTGGAGGTGCTAAATTAATTAAAAAGTTTATTTTGTACTCATAAATGGACAAATAATTGCAGTTAATTTGTCAGAGCATAGCACATATTTCTTGAAGTTTAGACTGGTTTACGCAACCATGGGGTTGTCCGCATGACGTCACATCACAGGAGCGTTAAAATGTACTTTAAAGTATGATGCAATACTTCGCCTGAAATAATTAGCTTCAGGTGGCATCTCAAGGCAGAGAAAAAGCAGATAGTGCTTGGATGTTTACAACAGTTGATACGATATGCTCACATACTTTGAATCTCTCTCAAGGAGAATTTGTATTATCTACAAGCATGCAAAGTGGAGCCTCGTATATATGCGTCAACAGCAGGCCAGCAATCCAGCGCGCTGAGTGCTGACGCATATATACGGCTGTAGCAGTGAAAAGGGTTAGTATTGTTTTAATATAAAAAATAAAGGTGCTATTTTTCTGAGATCTAAAACCATCTTACCTAATAAAAATTAGAGGTGCTGATATGAAAATAATTCTATGTTGCTTTATAGCCCTACACCTTAGTTGCTAGAATAGAAAACGAAATTTTAGGTTTTTCTTTTTTTCAATTCATCTGTTTTGTCATAGATACCGTCGTATGTAAAACAATCTAATCTACTCTGGTATCGATTTCAGAACTCACATGCCAATACAGACTGAATGTAACGAATAGTTTGACTACTTCGTTTGTGGGCACTTTTCCAAATATCTCGCATAGACATTGGTTGCTTGCTGTAAACTCTATTTCCTTTTTTTTTACCTATATTTTAATCCGCATTTCTCTCATTCTGTTTTTTTCAATGAATGTATGTGTGGTGTACAGATTATGTACAGCATCAGTCAGAACATTTATTTAGTCATGTTATGCTAATCTACGTTGAGTGGGTGCTTAGCTGCACAAGTCCGTATTTATTTATCGTTGTAAGTTTTTTTTTAAGTTATAGCATCAAATAATATTTTTAATGTAAAATAAACATGCCATTACTTACAATACCTAGATCGATTTGCCACCTGAAAAAGGAAAAAAACACGCTTAGGGCCAGTCGGGAAGGAGTATGGAGTGAGATGAGAATTTGGCTTACCTTTCCTATCTTGTCGACAGATGTTATATGAGGGATTAATAACTATTCATTTTTATAACTTCCTATTTCAGTTCGTCACAATTCATCCTCGTTTTCCTTAGGAAACAGTGCCGCTATGATTTACAGCAGAGTTGCTGAAAGATTACGCAGGCTTCAAACTGAAATGCATCTTCAAAAACAATCAGCAGTCGCCAGTCTACAACCTTTGCGAGTCATGCATAAACATTTTTCGTAGAAATGGTATCAGCTTTCATTTCCTGAAGTTACGTAAACATTAATGTATTACCTTCTACTTACTAAAACCTAAGTAGATAACCTAGTATAGTCTACCTATAAAATAAATAAAACTTAATGCAAATCCGGAGTTTCTAGAGTTATAAGTAAGACTGAGAGAGAGGGACTTGCGTTTCACAACGTGCATAAGCTTATAATGAACAGAATATTCCATGCCAGTATAGTTGGTTGCATGTTACAGGAGTGATACAAATTATACTTTATTCGGTTAAAAAATATGGATCTTTAAAAGAGTAGTGGTGTGTGGTCATCAAAAAAGGTTGTGATGATCCGTAAAGAAACCATGATTAATGAAAGGATTCCTCGTTGACTCACTACTGTATGGTATGGTAAGGTGCATCTTTATTATTGACTCTTAGTTCGAGAGAACCAGCCCTTTCAACCCGAAAGGAATATTCAGGAGACGTATTTAGTCTACACTAATACGACAATCTTTCGCGAAATCTCTCGAATTGGGTACAGAACTGAGTACGAAAAAAAAAAAAACTCTGACGGGAGCTGTATTCGAACTCGGAAACTCTTTATTCAATACCTGCTAACCCTAACCTAACCATTCTTACAAAAAGCACTGCTTCATATATGTAGATCAAATAACTATCAAACAGATTATCTCCAGATTTCTGATTCATAACGGAAGAGGTGTTTATTATTATTAATATTATTATATTATTATTATTATTATTATTATTATTATTATTATTATTATTATTATTATTATTATTATTTTATTATTATTATTATTATTATTATTATTATTTCAGTCATAAGCATAATCCTAAAATTGTACTGTATTGTGGAATACATGCGATACAGTATTTAATTTGCATTCATAGGTATTACAAACATTAGGCTACTTTCGTACTAAGGTGTACGAAATAGGCCTAAACTCTTTAATATTTTGTCGGTTAGATCGCTGTAACAATCAAAGATAATTGTAAGTACCGGTACATCAAACATTCGTGTTGACAGCGTTAGCAATATCAGAGAGCTTTTAAACAAAATAAGTGAAACGAAAGCAACTAGTCCTACTTTGTGTAACGTTACAAGAAGAGAGGACTTTTACCATCCTTGATGCTGTCATTTGGGTTGCCGATTCGAACAAAATGGATGGCGATTCGATATATACACATTATAGATTATACATTATGCATAAAAAAAATCATTATTAAAGGATGCTACGAGTAAAACTAAAAGCCTTCAGAGCGAACGATGGGAGGATTGAACATTGATAGCCTACAAGATTAGCAAAGCGCTGCTATAATACAACAGAACCGTGAAGTTAACAGAGTAAAGACTAAAATAATAATAGGCATGAAATATGTATAGATTTTTTTATTATAAGCGTTTTGCAAAGGATAACAGCATAGAGACAACATGAAAGTCGTGGCACAACACAGAAGCTTGTAATAGAAATGACAATATTTGGTCAGCATGGATATATTATATTAGATTGATGTTCCACGTATCTGTTCGCTGACATGTTTACAAATAATACATGAAATCGATTTTCTGCTGAAAACAAAATCATTATACAGTACACTGCTATAACTATTATCATCATTATTGTGTTATAATCTATGAAGGCGCGTTCACCCGTTGTTGAAATAATTTTAATCACTTTTCATTGCTAAGTTCTACGCTTTAAGAGCCAACGAATGTTACCTATTCCATTATCTCCGATTATGTTGATGGCATTAAGTGTCATTTCCCATATCCACAGATTTACTGGAATGTATGTCTATATTAATAAAAGGAAGTGTCTGTCCTTCTGTCCTCCGTCTGTCTGTCCGCGATGCCCAGCGAAATCTACTCAACACAGAGATCTGAAATTTTATACATAGGCGGACTAAAGGGTCGGAATGTGCACCTCGAAGCCGGAATTTTAATTTTCGCTTTCGTTCGTGAGTTATGAGTGAAAAAGGGCAGAAAACGTGTATTTATTGCGTTTTCGAAGCATGAGTTTTCAGTAATACAAATCAATTACACTAGGCTTTGGCTATTTTTGTCATTCCTTCGACATAAAAGCATCGCGATCTCTTGAATGTTGTAGCTCATGCTGGTCGATTCATTTGTTTTTAATGTCAAGACACGCAATCATAATATGAAATTTTCAACCTACACCGAAGAGGATTATTATTATTATTATTATTATTATTATTATTATTATTATTATTATTATTATTATTATTAAAGGGATAATCAATATTAGCCTAAATATGGTCAAACGTTGTTCGATTTGGACGAAACTCGCTATACAGGGGTTTTCTGGGCCAAGGAACTCTAATCTGAGGTCGCGTTTACCAGGTGATGCTATCTAATCGTGATATGTAGTCCACATGATTTAGGTGTTAATATAATGATTTACCTATTATGCTCTTAATTTTTAATTTTTGAAATAATTATCGCGGGCGAAGCCGCGGGCACATGCTATCTTAAAATAATAAAAGGACGTGTTTGTCTGTCTGGCCACGATGCCCAGCGAAATCTACTGAACGCAGAGATCTGAAATGTTAAAGATAGATGGACTGAAAGGTGGGCGAATGCGCATCGAAGCCGGATTATTAACTTTAGCTTTCGTTCGCGAGTTGTGAGTGAAAAACTGGCAGAAAACGTGATTTTAGCGCTGTCGAAGCATCAGATTTCAGTAATACATTTCAATGTCAAATCAATTGCAGTTGGCTTTGGCTATTTTTGTCATACCGTCGAAATAAAAGCATCGCGATCGCTTGAATGTTGTAAGCCCACGCTGGTCGATTCATTTGTTTAGAATGTCAAGGCCCGTAGACATATGAAATTTTCAACCTACACGGAAGAGGGATAATCAACAGACCTAAATATGGTTAAACATCGTTCGATTTGGACGAAGCTCACTATACAGGGATTTTCTGGGCCAAGGAACTCGAATCTGAGGTCGCTTTTACCAGGCGACGCTATCTAATCGTGGTATGTAGTCCACGTGATTTAGGTGTTAATAAATATAATGATTTAACTATTATGCTCTTAATTTTTAATTTTTGAAATAATTATCGCGGGCGAAGCCGCGGGCACATGCTAGTTACAAATAAAAGAACTGACGTTGTATAACATTTCCTCTTTCATTAAGGAGGTAGTAGACAAACGTAATTAAATCAATTCATGTGTCCTATTAATAATAATAACACCCGTACTGTTATAAAAGGTACATTTTATTAGTTTCTACTTAACCTACCATCTTGAATTGTTCACGATTTGTTTATTCAAATGCCTTACGTAGGACTACACAGAAAAAAAAAACTTTTTGAATTCGTTAATTTATGAAATATTTACAGGTAGGCTACTTGAAAATGTTTATAAAAAAATTATATTTCTGTAAATAATTCGGCTATATTTATAAAAATAATTTTTTCCGGTACTGAAACAGGGCAGTGCCTAGATTTAGTAGTTTTTGAGAAAAGGTACATTATATTTAACAATGTAATGATAGGCCATTCAGTTTCCCCGTAACCTATTGTTATATTACTATTGCCTCCTTGTGGAAGAGCGTTAAACTGATACTGAAGTACTTTAGTTACTTTTGTTACCTAAAATTTGAGGATCCCTACCTTAGTATAATGATGTTTGATATCTATGACAAGAAGGCATCCCATGGTACATGCAGATGTCACAGATAAGCTTAGTGAAATTTACTCTTTTACTACAGAAAAAACTCAGGAGTGAAGATAATTGTAGGATTCTTAATCCAGTCAGGAGTTCCTTCGTCTGATGGGGAAGTTGTGGATGGAAGTTTTGGGAGACGGGGCTAGCGAAATCTGACCAAGATATTGCAGCTTATTTAGAGCAGAATGGCATTCTGTACAAAAGTTTCATAATTAACTCTATAAAAAATTAAAATGTACTCACTCTGTTATGATATTCCCGCCCGCAATACACTCGCCGCCATAAGTACAGCCTGTGCATTTAGACGTGAGCACTTGCATGCGCCGCAGAGATAGGGCGGGACGGAAGGGGAGTGTGTTGCTAGTATGAATCACGTGATGACTGATTCCACTGCGCATTGTGTTTACAGTGCTCTCGTCTAAATGTACGGACAGTAACGTGCTGTAGCTGTACTACTACAATCACGTGACAGGATGGTGCAAAACAACTCCTGAACAAGCTTACCTTCGCATTATCACACGCGATTTTGTACCTTAAGCGCAAAACTCACAGTTGAATAACTCGTATGTTTTTTTTTTTTAAGATTCCTTTATGAAATTTAAGTGACAGTTTAAACAAGTATTTATTTCACAGTAAGGAAAGCATCATAGATCCCGGTATAAATATTTATTGAATTCATTGCCAGTTTTCGTAGTAAAGT
The DNA here is from genome assembly GCA_964059195.1 of Ectobius pallidus. Taxonomy (NCBI): domain Eukaryota; kingdom Metazoa; phylum Arthropoda; class Insecta; order Blattodea; family Ectobiidae; genus Ectobius; species Ectobius pallidus. The sequence goes on from CAXKWD010000002.1 coordinate 111,931,794, forward strand.
TACTCTAGACGAAAATTCTTTAAAAATTCTTTAAGATATAAGATGTGTAGGCCTAAATATCTTATTAGAGTGATATACTTTTTAATTTACTGGCATCAAGCATGTACTTTTAAGAATGTTTAAAACTAACATTTCCATCTTAACAGCCCTAACGATTCAACCATCATTACAGCTAAATTGTATTATTTTCATACACGATCATGTCATTTTCCACAACTTAAAAATGTACAAACTAGAAGGTGGAAACAATCCGAAACCCCCTGCCATTATAGCCATGTAATCTTTGTGTGGAATGGCACAACTACTTGCCGTATAACGATCCCACTTTATGGTAAAATATTCCCTTCTTGCTGAAGCTGAATTTAGACTGAAAGGATATTGTACACCGTATGAAGGCAGACTAATATATACTAAATTTCACGATGCATAATTCTAATAATAGGCATATAGCAATTCATCATACACAGTGAACCACATTTTTTCGACGCACGTATCATTAATTTTGTTGCGGATGGAAATAAAAGTGTCGAGACATTCGATTTATGTGATAGTGACTACCATACCAATTTACATTCATGTAATTTTTATTACATAGAACAGAAGATACGAAGATTTATGAGCATTTCTAAACGGGATGTTGTAGCTTGGGCTCTTGAAACGGATTTATTTACATTATAGTTGGTGTTTTCGGTCGAATGGGTAAGGAGAGTGGGCAGCAATAACTTTACCCACTCCGCTCGGATTAAGACCCACCAACACCACTAACAATAGAACTCAGCACTTGGGTTCGATCCGGTTGGTTTCCTCAACAGCTACAAACCACGGATTTTAAATAGGGCAATTTATTTCGCAAAGTCTGTAGCAGATTCACTAGCCGATGAGCTATCAAACCGGCGCGTCGACTGGTCAGATTGAATGTGAAATGCTATTTTAAACAAAAGCAGCATATGTGCTGTTCACTGTGGTTTTATGCCCATCCTATGTTTCGTCTCAATAGTGTGAAATGCACTTACATAGAAAAGAATGCTAGTGGAAACTGTGAGAAACTTCGTTATCTGTTTATGCAACTGTTGTCAAGGAGGAACCCCTTCTGTTAAAAAAAAGTTAACAAAGTTGCTTGCATTTTGCAGTGACAAGTATTTAAAATTACTTACACTGAGACTACCCCTGATATTTGGGACCAAGGAAATCCAGGATCAAGCTGCTGTTATTGAGAATGAAGCAGAATAAAGCGCGATCCGATGTTGTGGTATAGGAAATACTTGGTGAATTTCAATTATTTTCATTTTACAATACATCTATATATTTTTTTTCCATCTATAATCAATTATAAAATATTAAATATGAACCCTAATCTTAAACATATCTTATTACCCAAAACAGAGATTATGTGGGTCAAATGGTAAGAAAATTTAAAACTAAATTCCGATAACATTTGAAAGACTAAAGAAACGTGTTGGAGCAGCTACAGATTGCAAATCTGTTGAGCAACTTTGATTGCCACAACTATCAAACACGATTGAGTACAGCTTACTTACACAAAGTGCAACCTAAGCATTATCTTGGTATAAGTAGGAATCTGAATATGTACAAAGAGAGTCAGCCAGCAGCCCTGTCTGTGGCCACGCCAATCGGGCCTTTGGGCCCGAGAGAAGATTGAAGAGGTTACGACGACGGCATCACCCCGCCAACCCTTCCCGTGTGTGTGCTGTTAGCTGAGTACAACTTATAACAGGTATGAGAGATATGTCTATATTGATTAATATGTAATGGATGCATTACAATAATTTGTATCAATTTGTAGAGTCATCATAAAACTATTAGAGTAAATATGAATACTTACACATATTTCTAACTTACAGAATATGATTATATTGTAAATGTAATTAATGTTAATAAAGTTAAGATTATGCCTTCTAATATAGTTCGTATGCCAATACTTAAAAGTATCACATTGACAAATAAATAAAGACTTGCACCATAACAAACGGTCAAAGAGATCGTTGCTACGCTAAACACTGATGAATGAAACACATTTGACAAAAAGATAGAAAATAGGCTACAATGTATATATTACGCATATAAAACGAAGGAAGAAAATTAAATACTCTGGAAAGATTAGAAATATTTAAAAGGAAAAGTAACAACATAATAAGTGAAGAACGAAAACCCTCTATTTGGATTGTGCATTAGGAAGAGTAGTGATGCAAAGCAGAACAACACCAAAGAAGACCAGTGTACGTCTGGCAAAAGAGAATGATCAGCGTGTAACTTGACACATTATCTCCATACTCGCAGAAATATTATGAGTAAAGCTACAAAAAGTCCATATACCATTCTCATTATCATAACACAACATTAACGTTTTATATTTTATGATTATATACATGAAGATGGCGAATTAACTCCGAAACGCGCAGTAAAAGGAGACAGCACCTACGTTTGAGAATAAGACACACTTTTATGGATTATAAGATCACTTTTTAACAGTTTTAAGAATTTTGACATTGATTTGGTCTAGTTGTTTGTATACAAATTCATATTCTAGACTAGTGACTTATGTTAATTATAATAAGATATGTTTTAGACTAGGGTGTATGTTTAAATTTTTATAATATTGAGCATAGGCAAAACCTATTTTAGCACAGATATAATACTAGTGATGTCGTGAAAGTGGAGACGAAATAGAAGTACGAAACGAGAAATAAGATAAATGGATATGAAACTATAATCTGATACAGAAGACAGACACAGTGGACTGCATACATATCTTACAAGCGAAGCAGAGATAGTTTAGAAAATATTGTGAGACATGTTTATATCAGCAGATATCGAAAATGGATTGGACACTCGTATTGTGGACGCGTTGAAGTTTCTTTGACTGTTCAACATTCAAGTAGCTAAGTAAATTATACAAATTTTATACTGAAATTCGAAAGCGAAATAGTAAAATGTAGGCCTAACAATTACCGATAGTAAATAAAGGTAAAAGATAATATATATGCTTTAGAGCAACAGAAGCGTTGACTAATTTTTGTTTTTGTTTCTTCTTTTTCTTTCTGTTGCATTTTAATGTACAATATGTAATTCTGAAAAGTCCGATCTTCGGAATTAGAATAAAAATACTGAACGAAGTATAAATCTAATCCCATTATAATCTAATCTTTCTAAGATTGAATTACTAACATTAAATACAAAAACTATTTATAGCCTACATACTTACGGATTAGCCTATATTGAGATGTTACTTCAATTTCAAAGATTTTCCGTTTTGATTGTAAAAGATATCCCCACATGTCGATGTAGTGTACAACATGAAGACACGATAACAGTATCATTGTGGAAGAATAATGTAATTGAAGTGGAATTCTCATTCCGACTGTTTACATTGCACTAGAATATCCAATCTCGCTGGGTAAACTGGCATAATGCGATATGAGAGAAGACTTCCTTCTCAATACTCAAATCTGCTGTAGACTGCAAACCCTATTCATGCAAATTTTACTTATTTAGGTCAAACATAAATTTCAGCTTTTCGTTTAATGAAAACCTGTCCTTACTAATACAGAGTATTTACTATGAATATCACCTATAACGTTCAGCAATTACTCGGATATAGACCATTCACGACCATATATCTTATAACATGCTTCCTCGGATCACAAGGATGCAATTTTATCTGATAAAACGTCAACTCGTTACTGGACAAGTAAGGCATCAACGTGAAGAGATTAATACGTCACATGCTGCCAGTGAACATAATGAAAACGCAATATTTTATACAACATAACTTGTTTGGAAATTGAAATAATATACATGTCCATTGATAAAAACCACAATTTCAAATCAGAGCAAGCCAGTTCGTGTTTTTTTATAGCGTTTTGATGTAAGCAACTACGAGAGCACTCATCTTTTGGTACGCGCTATTGGTAGCATTGGGTAGAATCGAATCGATTCATGGACTGTTCATTCACCTAATATGCAGTGATCTTACGGCTGACAGAATATTGCCAATAAAGTAAGAAAATTATTATTATTATTATTATTATTATTATTATTATTATTAACAAAATCCGTTACATTTTATCCATGTAGTAGTTTTAATCAATCAACTCGAGATAACGAGTTTCTGCAGATAAATTTGCTCGAAACTCTTTCTCGCTAATATATCGATAAACTCGTAGCCTAATCTCTCGTGGGATTACCTATGATATCTTTACTATGTTAGCAATAAGAACGAATACGAAATGAAAATATAGCCTAGGGCAAGGAATAATGTTATGTGGTAGTATTTCAACTAACTGCTGTTCACAGAACAGTAGACCTCGCGCCCAAAAAATCTAAGATCTTTTTTTCATCTTGAAATGGAATCAAAGAATAAAAATCCTTAAGGAAACGTCGCTTTTAAGTTGTACGTCGTTTTTAATGGTTTAAGCAATATCCTAGTCGTTATGTACAGGTAGGGGGAAAAAAAGCGGACCGACTAAAATATATAAGTTGCCGAGAGGAACCACTGAGCATGCCTAGCGGCATTCACAGGATAGCAGGGAATGTATTGAAATGAACATGCTTGAATTGAGAAATCATTTCACGTACTTTGCATTGCTTGTGGAAACAAACGTTTCTGTTACATCTCTTACATTTATTTACGTATCACAAGGCTCTGAAATCAGCTACAAGAGTCGTTCCGTTTTTTTTCCTACCTGTACAGTAGACTGCGCCTCCTCAAAATCTAAGTTCTGCTCTTCATCTTGAAAGAGGATACAGAAATTAAAATTCTTACCCGTATGAGTGTTTTAAGAATTAAAGGAACATTGATGACAAATTTGAGGATATCGAATAACTTGTTTGGTTGTGACTGCGTAACAAACATTTAAATATGAAGTGCTGGTAAACCATTAGAGTTAGCGTAAAAAATATACTAAGTTTAGAATAAAGTTGTAGAGTTGAGAATGGAAGTAGCCTTCAAATTTGTATAGCATGAACCATTTGGCTTGAATCGTTAAAAGAAGCTGAACAGTACATGAAAAAGAACCATTAAAACGGTCACAATTTTGAAACTAAATAAAAAATAAAAATCCTTACACATACAGTACGTAGTTTTGAATGATTTCGAGGAACAGTTTAAAAAATCAAACCATGCGTTTGGTCGTAACTGTATAACACACAAATTTACAAGCAGACGAAATGCCGAACGCTCGGGTTAAAACCTGACCTCGCTTCGCTCGGCCAGGGCTACTCAAAAGTCTATTTTCATTGAGCTTGGAAAACCTATTACGCTTGCTACTGAACCAATTTCCTTGGACGAGATGATAATGTCGCCGTCGGGGACTCATATTTAGTACAGTAGGTTGCGGTATCAAACTTCAAGGTTGACCAATCTGAACTGGGGGAGGGGGGCGTGGTTATCCCAACCGACAAAGGCGAATACCGGATTGTAATTTAGAAAAGTGATGTATAGGCCTAACGAATGGAAACGAGTTGAACGATCCACTACTGTAAAGAGACAATCTAAACGTAATTAAATGAGTGAACGAATGCCTTTAATTCGCTTTTCAATGTGACAACGAATTTAGAGCAGCAGCTTCGTTTTCAATTTACTTTTTATAATGTTCTTATTAAGAACATTAAGATAAGTGGTGTAAACAAAATCCAGACTAAAGTAAACGCCGCCCATGGCTCTACATCCTTTGAACAGGCCTAATTCGTTCTTCTGACTTCATCAGCATATGGCAGAATTTGGGTAGTTACTCGCCCAATCCTAATTTCTATACATTCTTGTAAATCTATAGATACACCCCTGCTGCATTTTCCCAGACATAACTATCATCGATTTGGGCCGGGTCCGATAAAATTATTTTAGGGAGTGAGAGCTAGTGCCTTACTCTTTACTCTGCCTTAACTGACTAAAAGTGAAATAGAAAAATACACGGGAAGACATACACTTACGTCAAATGTTGTATGTTGTATTATTTGCTGAAATGTAGGAAAAGTTGTACAAAATCACCTCTACAAGATATGAACCATGACTAGAAAGTTTTTATTTATTATGATCACAAAACAAGTGCTTCACCGAATTGTTGAGATATCACGTACATGTAAACAGAAATGATTTGTGTGAAGTTCTGGTCTGCATTCACCACTGTCTGCAATCTGTCTTTGTTTAGCGTGAAGAATGGCCTCTGCTGCGGGTCAGTGGGTGGACCTCGCAAAGAAGCTGTTGGGTATAAGAAAGAGCTCTTTACAATCCGCGTCACCACAACACTTCTTGTGCTACCGTTTTAATAAAAAGTTCCAGAGTTAAGATATACTGTACAATGCGACCAGGAGATAAAAAAGGTGTTTCGAGTTTCGTGAATCGGGGATCACCAAAATACGACTAAATGGAAATGTAGGGCTTTCGTAATATGGTTAAGATTTTGCAGTGTTAAATAAAGATTAACGATTTAGACATGTATTCATGAAACCACACAATATTGTGTCTCTCTAAAATTACATGAGAATGTTCTAGGAAAAAATCCTGTCACCGGGATTCGAACCCACGATCTCTGAACTCTGGCTAGCTTAGTTGGGAGAGCATCGACACGGAAAGCAAAGGTCACGTGTTCGAATTACGGTGTCAAGGTCAGAGGATTTTTTTCCTTAAAATATTCTAATGTAAGGTTGAAAGTTGGTTCAGTTGTCTTGAATAAATGTTATATATAAAATATTTGTTTACAGTTTTTTTCACATCATTTTTCAATAAGATGCCACTCGAGTGAGCACCGGATCATAGTCAGGGGAAGTTCATAAATGAGTATAAATATATTAAATGCAATTACAATAATTAACAATATTAATAGGAAGGATATTTTAAAAAAGAAGAAATGGATTATGAACCTTGCAATTAAATATCATATACGAGCGGTCCCTAAAAGGAGGTAAAAGTCCCACTGCTGAGAGATAAAAGGCTACTGAAGTTGGTGTTAAAGAAACCGGCAAATAAATTTTACAGTGGAATACCATTGTAAGGTCTTAGCATGATCACGTGACAAACTCAGAAGTAAAGGAAGGTGAAAGCCCCACTGGGAATGACCGGGATTTGAATGCTAGATTTCTAGCATAGAAATGAGTTACATTGTCGACAAGACTACTGAAACACACTGCGCGTAAGTTTTAAATGTGATTTTATGACGAATTTTATTTTAAGTCATCCTACATTAGGAATATATCATGATTATACTGCTAGTGTTTGTTATTCCTTGGTAGATCATTTTCTGTCTTCACTATCTCATCCTCAAGCAAAGCAACTTCGAATGAACGAAAATCCTATTATTCTCTGCTGATGGGATTCACCGTCCACTACTGCAACAGGAAATTGTGTTGCATTGTATACAATTTAAATGGAACATTGAAGGAAATCATGATACAAATTTAGAATTTACTTTGTTTCTCATAGAATACACTATCTCATTGATGTTATTCGTATTAAGCACATATAACCTAATTATAGAAAATCTTACCATATCAAGAGAGAACTCTTTATTGTCAAGAAGATTCCAATGAACGAAGTTTCACATAAAGGGGTAATACATATAATATGTTTGCTTTGAATTAATATATAATAAAATATACTAAAGAAAAGATGCTAGTTAACTTTCTTGATTTTTTTGTCTTCAACTTTCTCGTAAAAATCACTACATTTCTTATTTGTAAATTCCTGTATTAATTCATTCTAAATGATGAAAAGGTTAGGTTCAAGACCCTTGCGGAAGTAAATTTATTTATAAAAATAGTTTTAATTGATTCTTGTTCCCTAATATTTAATTGGTAACTAGGTTTATGGAACAAAATGTAAACTATCTTTTGGGCATTTGGGCATAAACTGTAAGTCTACAAGTGTTCCACAAGTAATATTAAATAAACCGATAGGCCTTAGCGCAATGTTGGTAGTAGTCTTGCTAGTTTGGGTGGCAATGCTAATGTAATGTTTCAATGCTAGAGAACACCGTTGAGTTATTTCTTCCCACAGAATCAACTGCATTCGATGGAGGACACAAAAGAATGTGGTCTTTGTTAATAGAAACCGGGAAAAAAAATCTGATGTGAAAGTCACATAACTTCCTCTGCCCAATAAAAGTTAGCAGTATTCACCTATCCTTGTACAGAATCGCAAGACACAATTTTACGCTAATTATGCTATAAATACCTAATAGCCTCTTCTTTGAATGTTGCGACTAATAACACAGGCTATGGACAAACTAAAAAAGAAGAAAAAACAAGTGATGCAAACGTTTATTGAACTTTCCGCCAATCAGAATAATTTCCGAAATTTATCGAATATTCCCCTCAGATATTTCTTTAATGGAAGCATGGCCAACAATACATCTTTCTCACTTCACGTACTTTTATAGAGTGAGAGGCCGTGAATGTCCGCTTATTGAGTTGTTCACCAGGCAAGACGAGAGTAGGCCTATCTACAAACAGTGGGTAGTTTACAACCACCCTTCAGAGATTTTTTTTTTCAAGTTTCAAATAAAAGTTTTAGCTCTTGGTATAAGCACTCCATGTACAAAATTTAAAGGAAATCGTTCGAGCCGTTTTTGAGAATATCATGACAAACGAAAATTTATTCGTGTAAAGTCCCCTTAAAGTAAGGGAAAGTTGTCGCCACTCTTCGTGTCACAGCCTCAGAAGGTACCTAACTCAAGTACAAACTTTTGTTTTCGTACGACTTTCCGTTACATGAGGCCGTATTGCAAAGAGAATGTATTCACAGTGAGTGGCTTATAACTACCCTTCAGAGAATTTGTTCGAAAAAATGTTTCAAATAAAAGTTTTAGCTTTTGATATAAGCAACCCATGTGCAAAATTTAAAGAAAATCGTTAGAGCCGTTTTCGAGAAAATCGCGAAAAACAAAAAAATCTTCATGCAAAGTCCCCTTAAAAATAAGAGAAACTTGTCGCCAATCTTCAGCTCACATCTTCGGAAGGTACCTGACTCAAATACGAAATTTTGTTTTCATACGATTTTCCATTTTGGAGCTAGCTTGTTGACAGATATTCCACACAGACAGACACACACACAGACACACACACTGACACACAGACATGTTTCCAAAAATAGTAATTTTGGATTCAGGGGGCCTTGAAACGTGTATAGGCTATATGTTAAAAACTCAACTTAGGGGTCGAAAACAATACTTCCTCTACCTATAGTACCTATGGTACGGGCAGAGGAAGTAATAAATGACTTTTATTCATGAATTAGGATATGAAATCCTCAAACGATACATTCACCCAAGCAATCACCGCAAAGAAGTTTTGGATCCAATATTCGCAGCTACTCGGTTGCATGAACTTTAAGTCCCTTCCATGCTAAATTACCGCAAACTGCTGTGTTGTGAAGAATGTTTCTTTACTAACCTGTTTTGTCTTCGTTTTCCTGGAGTATTGAGCACCCAAGTCACATAACATCTGTGTGGGTAGCATCTAAGCAGAGAAAGAGAAAGCTGAGGAAGCAAACGCAGACTAATGTCTGTAGTCAAACCGCAAACAGTAAAGTCTCTTATTGTGAAAACGGACACAAAAAGTACTGCCCTTGACGATCTTATTTGCTTTAGGTTTATCATGTTTTCCATGCTTCCCTTCTCCCCGTACTCCTTCACGTGCATTACCCCTATATTCCGCTAGGTTCGTAATTTTATATGCATGTGAGCAAATCTGTAATCTGATAAAACTATAGCGCTTAGAAATGTTGTGAATATTCTAGTTTTGGAAATTCCAGTTTTGAATACTTATTTCATAATAAAGAAAATGAGCGCACAGACCGTGCAGAATATAACATGGTTAGTTTTCCTTCCTATAAGCAGCGATTGAGAAAACTTATTTTATGTATTACAGAAGTTTTTAATGTAGGCCTACTGCGCGTTAATTTTCACTACAAGAAAAGACTAATTAGACAATTTTAGTAAAACTTAACTTTGAAACATACGTCTTGAGGGTAATTAGACAATTTTAGTATATTTAACTTTGAAACATACGTCTTGGGGGACGAACCCGTGACATAAGGGATTTTTCCCCTCAGGGATGCTCTAGTTTCTAAAGTGGAAATTTCATCTTGACGCCATGAGAGAAGAAGCAACACTGAAGTTTTCAAAATTATCATGATTGCTTAATAGAGTTTGATAACTAGCAATAACAGTGTTCTTCTGTTTAAAACAATAATTCAGCCCGTAAGAACTTAATATGGTATTCAACTGTAGGGATCAGCCAGCAATTCCAATGTTGAAATAATTCCGGTGATTTCAGATGAAATCTCTAGAAGACTGCCAAATACACTGGTTTGTATCTAGCATCACTCTACGCTTTGCATTAAATCACAGAAACTCAGCCTTATCAATATATAGCATTTTAAAATAAAAAATATATATTCATAAGGCGGGATTTCTATGTTTGAATAATGTCAAATGAGTTCGTCAGTATTTAAGTAAAAAAGAAAACTAAATTTTAATAATGTATTTAAAGGAAATTGTTAAATATCTTGAACTATGTCTTTACTACTGAAAACATGACATTTAACAGTACTGCTACTGTTCAACATAATATTGTTTTCAATCTTTTACTTTATGTAGCTTTAAATGAGATCTTTATACTAATAACAATTAATAGAAGGAAGAAAGCTTAATATAAGGACAGCCTATGTAAGAGAAAACGCTTATCATTATTAAGTGCCAGTATGGTACTTCATTAGATTGTGTGGGGGACGGGAAAATGTCTGTCCGTCTGTTTGTCCGTCTGTTTGTCTGTCTGTCCGGCCGTCTTTCCGTCCGTGTGCCTGTACGCGCGATAACTCAAATACGCTTTATCGGATTTTAATGAAACTTGGTATACGCATTTATAATGCCCACGGGAAGAAGCGTATTGATATTGGACCAAATCGGTTTACCGGTACCGGAGTAAAACCCAATTTAGTGTCTATTTTAAATGCGCGATAACTCAAATACGCTTTATCGGATTTTCATTAAACTCGGAATACGCATTTATAATGTCCATGGAAGGAAGTATATTGATATCAGTATCGGTTAGCCGGTGCCGGAATAATGCCCAATTTAGTGCCTTTTTATGGTAATATATAGCAAAAGGCGCAATAACTCATATACGCTTTATCGAATTTTCATAAAACTTTGCATACGCATTTATAACTTCCCTGGCAAGAAGCCTATTTATTTTGGACCAAAAAGGTTGACCTTTACCAGAGTAACAACTAATTAAAGGTCACATTTCTTAAAATCATGTCTATAGGCCTACTGGAATGCCGCATTTTTAATCATTGAGGGCTTTGTCTGCAATGCAGTCAGATGTTTGTTTACTTCTTTGATCTAGTTGAAATTGAGCACTACATGAATACTGTTATATACAGAAGGTACAATACCGTGCAATAATTAGCGGAGTTCTTTGCCACTGAATTTTGTGAAATGTTGACATATTTTAAGAATTTCAAGTTGCAATACATTTAGCTTTGACAAATAACACTATCCCTTCACATACAGTTATCAAACTATACCGTTAAACTGAGCCAGATTGCCAAAATGGTAACGTCTTGGACTCATATTCTGGAGGTCCGTGGTTCAAATCCGGGAGCCGGCCGATTTCACATGGATTTTTTTAATTTTTTATTTTTATGTGAGTGCGCGATTGTCAAGATATGACAAATCTGTAGTTCTGCTGATGCTGGACGGTTTTTATATGATTAAAAAAGTTTATTTTCTGCATATCATATTTGCAGTTATTATTGATTCAATAAAAGCATTCTGGCACTTTGTTACATCAGTTTACCTGATTGTATTATTGTTGAAAATTATGCCTCCTACACTTTGCTCTGTAAGTATAAATTATATCCTGTTTCAAAGCAGGTGCAGTTTGTTTTCATTTAGGTAGAAATGTAATTGTTCTAATGCGATAATTACAAGCGCTCTTAATTATGAAAAATGACTTCTTTTCAACACGGCCTAGGTAAGTTTACTGGCTTTTAGAAGGTTATACTTACAATAATATTTTATCTCTTTCCCAGAAAAAAAACACGAAAGTATTGAACAGATTTTCTCTACAAGTTATTTTGTTTAGTAAACACGTAGAATAAATTTAGAGCATTAAGAGCTAGAAACTGGTATAAACCAGGACATCTATAGTTTCAGATAAGAAGTGGATAACCGTGCGACATGGGGAGAAATATTTTATACCAGCGACATAAAATGAAAAGACAGGTTAAAAAAAGAATGGAATAACTTATTTAATGCAGATTGTTTTTCATTACGAGAGAGAATTTTTTGTAGGCCTAAGTATTTAACTGTCTTGTTTGAAATCCTATTACAGCTGCTTCTTTTATTCAAAATGCAATAAAATATTAGGATCAGCAGCGAAAAACATTCAACACTAAACCGATCAACTGCAACAAACTCTTTGTGAGTTAGAATTATTGGTGAACATTTTGAGGTAATCTTTTACTGCCACCCCTTTTCCGATTTCATGTAATCCGTTCGGTATTGGAAGAATTCCACTTTAGAACGAAGCATTGATCCACGAGAATGCAGATATTTTGCTAACTCAAACAATCTATGTTTTAAAATATACACTTACACTATGCCCCTGATGTATATTTACTGTACACTCCCGATTCCATATCGTTCCGAACACTCATATACTGCCACACTTTATGCAAACTTTCAACTCAAGTTCAAACGCAAAAACTCTCGGGTGCATCCAGTATAATTTCATATATTTGCTCATCCATTGATTCATCCTCTGTGCAAAAAGATGTAAATGGAAGACTGGTCTTTGTTAACACATCTGAGTGCTTGAATGAAAACTTCCTTTTCCTTTACATAGCTCGACAGTATACCGTTTAATTAAGTGCAAACTTTGTAAAACAAAATTAAAGGATAGCAGAAAAGTTAACTGGCTTAACTGAGATACTTTTTAAAGAGGCAGTGTTACGTTAAAAGAAGAGAAGCTATTTTAAGGTGTGAAAGAAGAAAGACTGGGCTCTTTTGTCAACTGTCTGAAAACGTTTCAGCAATGAAAGTCGAGCATTTTGCTGCGGTTTAATGCTGCTAAAAGAGAAAAGGTTGAAATAATAATATTTTATAATGAGTTATACAAGGCTGCAAACATGTTAGAGCAGTGATAAAAGATAATAGCGACGATTCTAGCGAAGCATAGAGTTCATGAAAAAAATTAGTATTCAATTTTTAGTAACGGTAAAAGAACCCTCGTTTTCAGATTAGATTGTTGAACTTGACAAGATTGTTTATATTTCGTATATCTGAGTAAATCTAAATAAAATTTATGGCATGACAACTATTTTTGTATTGAATATGGTTCATGGAAGTGAATATTGAAAAATTGTAATATATATATATATGTGTGTGTGTGTGTGTGTGTGTGTGTGTGTGTGAGTTGAACAGGTGATTATAAAATGGTGAGTTCGATAATCCGACCAACACCTCATCCCCCCTTAGTTCTTTGTACCACTGGATTGCCCCGAGTGTAGGCCTGTATGAACTTCTTAACTCATCGATGATTCTCGTGTTTATTGTGAAATATTAATGTATTTAATTTGTCTTTAATTGGTCTGTGTATCACTGTGAAGACTATACAATCGATCAGTAATCGGTATGCTTGCATTTCGATCTGCGAGAAGAGTGCAGATACTGAATTCTTTTATTATCGAGGCTTTCATCTCGGCTCTAACATGAACACTTCTGTGTTAAAAATTTACAAAACGTTAATTGCAGTAATGAATTTTCTACAAAATGGGATCAATAAAATCAGTATAACTAAATCAATTCTTGCTCAATCAAATGCAATACAAGTTATATTCCTAACGAAAGGACTTTATTTCCAAAGGTAACAATGTTGCTGTTGGTCCAGGAATTATATTTACTTAAATTGCATACATAACTATTTTCTTTTCTTATAAACTGTAATATCTTTCTTATATTGACAAGTTTATAAATCTGCTAGTATATGTAACTTAAAACAACGCGATTCCGAATTCGATATTAAAGGTGATCGTTATTTATTATTTTTGCGTTGTTATGCGCTTTAAAGTATTTTCTGAGCAGCTAATTGTAAAGCAATTAAGACAGAATGAGAGAAAAAATTTAATTCAATATTTAGGAATCTACAGATTTAATTAATGAGTCGAACAGATTTGTTATGTTATGCAAGTATTAGTCACAGGTTATATTTGTAACTTGTTCATTCTTGTATTCTTTTTACTTATTGTTCATTGTCGAACAGATTGTAGTGTTGAAGAAACATTTTTTAAAATGTTTAGGAAACTTATCTCATTTGAAGTTAACTCCGCTATTAAATGTGATATTTATACCTACGTGTAAATACATTTCTATAATAAAGTAAATTATTATAAATCCATTATTTCAGGTTCTTATTTTTAGATGCTGTGAAACTCGCGTTATCGTTCCTACTGAGAATGTGATCATCGGGAAGACAGAACGAATATTTAGTGCAGGTATAATAAATGCACTTCTCTTTGGCATGTGGGTTGTTATGCCGTGGGATTTTTAAAGTTTCCTGCAGTCTTGAAAGGGAAAGCAATTAAGATTAGAGTCCGAACATGTTGATGTAGAAATTTTTCTCGGGTTTGCAGCCAGATGAAAAGTTTTCCGAGTTTTAAGAGGCTTATGCTGCCTCCATCCTCAGGGATTCTGAATCGGACTAGGGGTTTCAGAATGTCAGTATTTCTACATTTGGTACGCCTAGAAAATCTAAAATCATATATGATTATGTTTGAGATTTATTTTTGTTTGCTCTGATGAAGTAAATCTGGCAATATTAGAATGAATTGGAAATGTGTCACCTATTTCTTCTTAACAAAGATACACAGTAGAATGATAATTCTTTCACACTGGTCGTGTGTAGGCTAAGATGGACACGTGAAGTCAGAATGAAAAATTCAATGCCATAGCCGGGATTTGAACCAGGATCTTCGGCTCCCCGTGCCGATGCTCTAACCAACTGAGCTACCATGGCAACGTGCCGGTACAACATTAAATTCTCCAACTGACTACAATCCCAAAATACCACCAGGCGTTCTCAATATGAGATACGAACCCAGTGGCGACTTACATGCTGTAAGTGCCAAGACCCGGGCTTTATAGTAAACCACTAGTAGGTCACAGTGGAATGATAATTCTTTCACACTGGCCGTGTGTAGGCTAAGATGGACACGTGAAGTCAGAATGAAAAATTCAATGCCATAGCCGGGATTTGAACCAGGATCTTCGGCTCACGTGTCCAAAGATACACAGGTTTAATGATACGGTTAACTTAATGGGAGTAGATGAATTGCCACAATGTAAAGTTTATTAAAATATCGAGATATGTTGTCACAAAATTACCTGTGGTCAATTTTAGGGGTGATTTCTGTGGTATATGTTAATTGCCACACAACACCTGCGGTGGTTAACTGAAGAAATTTGCGACATGGGTAAGTGTGGCTTTACTCAAAATAATCAATAGTGTATAGCAATACTTGAAAAAGAAAAGCAATAGAAAACTTATTTGAAAAACTTTCAAAAGTTGTATCTTTTAAAACGCCAAAAGTTATATTAAGACTTAAATTTTTAATATAATTTTAATATCTTTCACAAAGGGAACAACATTTTTAACCACAAAAACAATGCCGGTTACCCAGTCCCAAGTCTACAAAGTGAGAGAGAAAATGTTGTACCTTTGTGGCAATTCACCGACCCCGAACAAAATCTAAATGTTTAACTATGACTTCTAGTATACATAGTTCCCTGAAGCCTTTGAGGTTTCTAATTATACTTCTAATCTTGATGTTGCTACCAGCTTATCAAATAATCCTACTATTTAAGTTTTGGAATATCAAGCTGAAATTAATATAAGCTGGGTATAAACAAGAAGGGGAGAAATGATTTAAGTGCCCAATGTATAACTCAACCTAGCAGTAAAGCCTTCTATGTTGGATTATGAAGGCGCTCAAGAGATCTGCGACAAAGCTGAAGGAGATCATGGTAATGCCTGTTAGCAAAACACCTCGCATACTACTCTCGCTTTCTCATCTTAGGTGGACCCCGGATGCTTTACTTCCACGATATAACAAAAAACCTCTGGATGTCGGGCTTCTGGTGTTGATAAATTGCTCCCGATGGCTTGCACACTTCTTGCTTGAATACCGAGATATGTAGCGCACCATAAGATGAATGGCCTCCTCGTTGTTCAACAACCGTAACATCTACTATGTTAGAATGATGATAATGACGATCAAGATTATTATTATATTACTAACAATGGCAATAAATTTAATAATAATAGCCCAGACTATGCTCTGTCGCTTAACCAAGGTGCGGATGTTGTACAGAAGAACTAAAAAAAAATATTAAAAAAAAAATAAAATAAAATAAAAATCCATATGCCTGTTTTGGTCTAAATCCAAGCTTGATTGTTGTGGACATTCTTTGTGACGCATGTCTTCTAGCCTCTGGATGAAATATATTTCGTACTTCTTTCACCGCTCACCTAGGCCTGAGCATTGTTCATGAGTGAATGCGTGTGGTCCAAATTGAATCCATACAAATAAGGACTAGCCTACCCAGGGCTGGTGAGGAACACAGATGGTAAGGAGATTTAATGCCAACTCTAAATAAAGAAAAATACTAGTAGAAACCAAGAGCAACGGAAAGTTTTTGTGTACAAAACTCTATCCATTAAACTCTCTCAAGCCACTTGAAAATAAACTTTTTCTTCATATAAGACAATTAGGCTAGGATAAATATATCTTAAGCATATACTGCCGTGAAAAAAGACTATCTAACATTAAACATTTTGTTAAACTCAGCTAATCAGGCGCAGTTAAAATAATATTATTTTGATACTCCCGTATAAATTATGAGTCAGTTAATGATGGGAAAGAGGTAGGCACAAAGAGAACTTAAATTTATTGATTTTGTTACCGGTAATATATTATGATAATTAGATTCGTATGGAGATTTTGAGTTTAAAATGCGGAAATTCTGCCTTTCCAATACCAAACTTTATAATTAAAATATAATTAATTCAACCAACTTGTGACCACCTCCAGTTGACAACTAAAACATAGCTACCTCAAACCAACATGGTTGTGCAACTATACTGGCAGGCTCTGAGCTATAGCTTCAAGCTTACCAACATTCATACGGAGAAACAATAATTGGCCTATCTGATAAGGTAAAGGTAGAGCGATCCCTGTATGGGCCATGGAGACCCGTAGAGTTTCCAGGAGGTTAAGGCTATCAGATTGTTACATACGGACTTGAGGGTGGCAAGGTTGTCAGCCCTACGCACCAGTCCTTATTTTACCCCCAGGAATATTTCGTACTTCTTTCACCGCTCACCTAGGCCTGAGCGTTGTTTATGAGTCAATGCGTGTGGTCAAACTTGAATACATACATTTCTGTTAGAGGCTGAGTCGACCCAATATAATACAATATGGTACAATATAAAATAAAGTATTACAGTAATAATAAAACAATCAGGTACGCTGATTTAACAAAGTGCCAGAATGCTTTTGTTTATCCAGTGATAATTCCAATTATGATATTAAAAAAAGAAGGTATTTTTATTATCGATTTCACAGTTAAGCTCCAGAAAAAGTAATGTATGCAATTAAGATGTACGGTACCTTATATATTTAACTCATTTATTTACTTCTAGGTAAAAGCATTGCAAGCAAATGTGTACAATTTGATGAGCATATGTGAAGGAATATGTGGGTAGTGTTATTTGTCAAAGCTAACCATACTGCAACTTCCAAAGCCGTATATGAACACTGTAAAACAGTATGTTGTCATGAGAACTGATTTACATTTTACAAATTCTTTCTAATGTATTACCATAAAATAGGCACTAAATTGGGCATTACTCCGGTACCGGTCAACCGATTGGTCCAGTATTAATAGGCTTCTTTCCGTAGACGTTATAAATGCGTACACCAAGTTTCATGAAAATCCGATAAAGCGTATTTGAGTTATCACGCGTACAAGCACACGGACAGACAGACGGACAGACATTTTCCTGTCCACCACATAATTTCAGAAAGTACAATTCTGGCACTTAAGAAAAGGAATAGTCTTATTAACAATGACGATAATAATAACGCATCGATATTATGAGAAAGTAGATTACGTTTTTCTTTCTATGATCAGCGTCGAGTGTTCAGTAAAACTACAGTCGGCGCGCAAATGTTTTAGACAGTGGGATTTGTAGACTCTTTCCGCTCTAGATCCGGCCTTGAAGTAAACAAGTATATCTGTGTCACCTGTGTGTTCTCGTTTCTAGTGAAGAGTGATACAGAAATACTTGTTTACTTGAGGCCAGATCTAGACTGGACAATATCTACCCACCCCACTATCTAAAGCATTTGCGCTCCGACTATGTGCACTATTTGTGGAATATGTCTAATGGAATTTGAGACGAAGCTTTGTTGTGTCCAGCCAGGAGACCCAATTAGCAGGTTGAGTATCAAAGTGATAGTTATTAACATGAGTCACACGTAAACTCTTTGAAGGGTCTACTGTTGTACGCCATCACACGCAACGCTCTTACACTCTGTTTGTCTCTACCGTGAATGATTATTAATGGAAGTTTAAAGGTCTACAATGCTTTTACCTAGTAGTAAAAAATGAGCTAAATATGTAAAGTGCATCTTATTTGCATACATTACATTTTTGAAACCTTTTTATTATAACCATTTCATGTTGTTTTGTTTGTTTGTTTCTTTATTGTCACATACATTTCATTATTTACATTATTTCACCATTAGTACAAGTAAAATTCTAAAACCAACAGAAAATACATATTTCTAATATCTAATGGTTTCTAATATCACGTAGGCTACTTCTTATGCACTTAAAGTGAGACTTAAGTTTCCTCTATTCTAGTATACTAAACCATATCATATATCCTTCAGAACATTAGACTTTGATTCTGGGACTCGAGCCCATGACTTTCGATCGAGCTCCTGCTAGCTCAGTTGGCAGAGCATCAGGCACAGACAGCCAAAGGTCATGGTCTCGAGTCCCGGTCACAGAAAAAAAAAATCCTAAAATATTCTCGTGAAATGTTCTTTGAAAACAATATTCTATGGTTTCATAAACACACACATCGGCCTACATAATAATATATCCCTGGTTTTGTTTTCATTTATATTCTTTTTTGAACCATAAATTTAAACTGGCGAGGAAAATTCTTTGTACTAGGAGCCATAAACCTGCTTCCTATTGAAGCAGAAAGGAAGTTTACTAATGATCCGTATCAGAAAACTCTTGGACTGGGT
This sequence comes from Ectobius pallidus, assembly GCA_964059195.1. Lineage (NCBI taxonomy): Eukaryota > Metazoa > Arthropoda > Insecta > Blattodea > Ectobiidae > Ectobius > Ectobius pallidus. Next base: position 111,951,136 of record CAXKWD010000002.1, read on the forward strand.
AAAATCCATTCTTACTGAGATTGTTAAAACTTTCTGTTGTGTAAGAAAAGACGCGTAGTATTATAAAATTGTCTTTAAAGTAATTTTATGCTATGCATGCTATCTATTTAGGTACATTCATTTTTATATTTAAAATACTAACCTGTTTTACAAAGAAAAACATAAACCAAAAGTGCAATATAAATTTACTGCATTGAAAGTATGAAAAACAAGATAAAGTGCAAGTAGCCTACCGGTACTATGTAGGAGGAAATTTAATATACTTGGTGCATATTTTAACAGCTTGAGCCTTCAATAGAAACGAACAAAACAAAACAAAAATGCCAGTTCCCAAATGGGTATTATTCTCAAAGAAAAAAAATATCCGTGAGCTAAATTATCCCTACTTTTCTATCTTTTCATATGAATAGAGGAATGAATAATGAAAAGATTTTCAATAAAGTTGAAAGCTCTCGTACAGATAACCGGTACAAAGAATCATGCATGAACCACATACTCCATGATTTCATTTTCAGCTTATTGACAGACAAGGTATTGCCACCGTAAGAGCGATATGGCTGTCGCTAATGCAATTTTGCGGAGACTATTAACCTTATTATCTCTGTAACCATGGACGCAATCACAAAACATAAAATAGATTTTACATTTGATAAATTTTATTTTAATATTACGTACTATCCCGTTTGATCTGCACAATTATGCTATAATATTTTAAAAACCAATCCAGTTGTCACATCCAAATGAGTGAACAGATCCTTACAGGCTATCTCTTATTTGTTAAAAAGATTAATAAGAACAATAGTAGTAAACATTACTTACGTGACGATAATGATACCTAGTTTATACCAGAAGAATAGCTAACAAAACATAACATTTACGTAAATATAAAGTAAGTCAATTTATACATACATATAAAATATACGTATAAAATATGTATAAATGTATAATGTGTTCTGAATATAAGGTTCAATTGCTATCGAAAAAAGCCTTAATTGATGCATTCCGTGTGGAGATTTTGTTAACCATGAATTAAACCAACGATAGCCAAATCGGATTGCACATAGATATCTATAGTTCACTGCATGAACAATTAGGCCTATAGTATATTGCGATACCCGTGTGGGAAGTGTGTTTTAGTAGAATCTAAGAATGGTTAGAAACGAAAGAGTCTGTTATATATATTTCACAAACATGTATTGCATACAATATTTTCTACGATATGGGAAAATTCGTAAACTTACGTGAAGTAATGATTGAAAACAAACATATGTTCGGGAAGTTATTTTGTAAAGGTCCTAATCTTAAATTCTTACTGTTCTATCATGGTGAACAGCCTTCGTGATCTCATGAATGATCACCAAGATAGAGCTTAATAGCGATCGATTTCTTCCACCTAGCGATTTCAGAAATTAATATGTTTGTTCTTATAGGCCAGGCCTGTCGAACAGTTCAGTGCTCCAAAGGTGTGAAGTCATTCTCCTACTTTCCCGCCCTTACTGATCTCCAAAGCGTAGCGATTGGTTCGGTTTCGCTTTGGGGGTCACGAAGGGAGGATAAGCAGGGGAATGACTTCACACCTTCGGAGTACTGCTCGACAGGCCTATTATAGACTTTCAAACATGACGGCATAATTATTGCGTGCGCACATCATCAGCATACTGAAGAATCACATTATGCGCATATTTCGCGCAGCTGACAACGTGGGCACGCTTATTATTACTTATTATGTCTGAAGTAACAAACAATGCTAATTGTGCGTATTGTTGTTTTCATTTGTAAGTAAGAATCTCACTTTAATGGACATTCTGTTAGTAAAGAATTAAAAAAAAATACATACATACTTATATAGGCTGTATACACACATGTATACATAGGCCTACATACATAGATATGAACATTTTTTGGTACGATATTGATAATGGCGATGCCGACAGTAAGAAGGTTTTTGAGATCTTCGTGTGCACGATAGGTTTAAAATCTATAACTGGTGTTACTATTCCTTCTTTTTACCAGATAATCTCACAAAATTTCTTCGTATTCGCATGGAAATTTCTATGTAAACGACTTCGTCCCTTAATGTAACGAATGCGAACCTTGTCTATAGCAGATGGAACTTAGCAATGTATAATTACTTATTTAAAGAAGGCGAAATTTATGAGACGGGAGCTAGAAGACGACACTTCTGTGCTTTGCATAATTTTATTTACTACAGCCATCCTATTTTCGTAAGTCGCTCGGTCTGTTGCAGGGATTCTACTCTGTTTTAGTATTCCACAGCAATATTCTGCTCATAATAAGAAGCAGAATAGAAAATATAGCAGCAAAAACTTAAGTTTGACGGAAGGCAGATAGCTTATAATTTTAAGATAATATTTTTCAAAGAACACTGGAGATGGCTTTCTACTGTAGGGCCTGAAGAGCAGCTGCAATGTAGCGCAGACGTATTGCTAAGCTGCTCTCTATATTGGTATATATATATATATATATATATATATATTCTTGGAATATATTTTAACTAACGATTTCCTAAATTTTTAAAGTAAAATCCAGTGTAGTTTGTGCCAGGAATATTGTCGCTATACAACTCTTTACTTCCTCTGCCCGTATCATAGGTAAGCCTACTATAGGTAAAGAAGTATCGTGTTCGACCCCAAATGCAATGTCGAGTTTTTAACGTAAATACACATTTCGAGGTACCCTGAATCCAAAAGAAAAAAAGTGTGCGTGGAACGCCACGCGACAGAAGTGAAACTTGTTTTAATTTTAATTTTTTCATTTTTTTTATTGTTGGATTTTTCCAATTTTGCATTATTGGACTTTTTAATATTGGGTTTTTGGACTTTTTAAATTTTGGATCTTTGAATTTTTAATTTTGGATTTTTTAAATTTTCGATCTTTGAATTTTGGATTTTATTATTTTTTAAATTTTGGACTTTTTAATTTTGGATCTTTGATATTTCATTTTGGAATTTTGGATTTTTTAAATTTTGAATCTTTGATTTTTTTATTGTTTGGATTTTTTAAGCGCGGTAATGAACCTCCGGGTTCCATAAAATAGTTAATGTACCTTTAGATTGCTTAGGAATTGTCTATTGCCATTCACTATCACTAAACTTCCGCGAGGCACTCCAATCTGGACCCTCCATAAGGAAACTAACATGGACACCATCCAAGAATATATAGCGACAAGCGCGGCGACATTCTACGAAAGCTGCAACGGGCACGAAAATCCCCAAATCGCGGAGCTGGGCCGTTATGACATAACACACGACAAACACAAGAGGCCGAAGTCACTCCTTCCACAGGAGATGATTGAAGCACTAGGACTCTAACAGAACACACAAGATCTTATATAAGGCGGATAACTGGTAATTCGGACTGGCAATACTCTGAACACGAGCCAAATAGCAGGGGAAAATTTTTAATTTGGTTCCCCGAGTAGAAATTAATATGCATTTTGTGTGATTTCAGGAAATGGATCTCCAGACTAGAAGTCACCATGCATTAAGCCTACACTAAATAAAATCTGGTCCTGTTGCTTAATCACTAAAGTCAAGCTATTCTGCCAAGGTTTTTTGCGGTTTTCCAAGGCCTCGCAACGAATGTTGGAATAGTTCCCTTGCAAAAGACGGGCCGCAACCCGCATAATAACACCCCCTCCCGAAACTTCAACATTTTTAAATAAAAGGACCCTCTGACCGCGTAAAACAAAATTTAGACCCTCTGACCGCGTAAAACAAAATTTTAGACCCTCTGACCGCGTAAAACAAACTTTTAGAGCAAGAAATTGGATATACAAAATTACAATAGACTGTCTCCTCGGCAACAACAATAGAATGGAACATTGCTAACCACCCCTACTTTACAGCTATGACACCACCTCCAAATCATACTCAAAATTACGGGGCAAATGGGCTTTGCCTAGGTACCCATTGCCTACTACATAGTAGCGGGCATAAAAGAGGAAGGAGCCACGTATCAAAAGTACGTTGCAGATATTCTCAATTCGATTCCTATTCCGATTCCGATTTTGAGCGTTACATTAATTTCGTGACGGTTTTCAGCGTTACATTAATTTCGTGACGATTTTTGAGCGTTACACAAGTTCCTTGATTTACCCCGTACCGCCGCTAAAGAAGTTTCACTTAAAAAGAACTATTTTCAGAAACAGTCTGTGTGTGCGTCTTTGTTTCTATATAGCTCTATATAGCTCTAATATAAAGTAAAAATAATACTTTATATTAGGGTTAGATATCTCCTGGGGGTGTGACTCGAAGATTGACTAGATTCTTATACTTTTAATGACACTTTACATAAAGATAATGTCATTGTTTGCGACATTTTCTCGAAAATGGCATTAACGATCTTGTTTAAATTTTATACATAGGGGATTCTGCTTATATTAATTGCCAAAACTTTTATATGAAACACTTTTTAACGAAAATTCTCTGAAGGGTACTTACGAGATGAGTCTCAGAGTTTAGTTACAAGATAGTCTCCGTTTGTAGAAACTCGATTTTGCCTAATGAACAATACATATTTGCATCAGGTTGAAACAACTGAATACATAGGCCTACTCCTTTCAATATTATGTCCTCTTATTCTCTATATCAGATTGTGAAGTGGGAATGATTTATTGCCCATGCTTACGGTAAAGAATGTTACGTGATTACATAAAATCCAATTTTATCTTACATGTGTACCCTTCGAAGATGCGATTCGATACGTAAAGACTTTTTCATAATTTTTACAACCACTTTACAAGAAGAGAATGTCATTTTTACCGATTTTCTTCAACAGGCTCAACGGTTTTGTTTAAATTCTTTTAATTTCCATGCAATTTATGTTGTTTTTATGCTGTTCACAGGCATAAATACAGACAAGTGACATATTAATCATTGCATATTGACCCCTTGACATGTCCTAAATGGAGATGACGTTTAATCAGATAAAATAGCATCCTTGTGACCCTCGCAAGTGATTGGTCAACATTCCAGGCATTACTAAACGTTGTTGGGCAATGATCAGGTGAAGGGTGTAGTACGGACTGAAGGAATATCAATATATCATTACAGTTAAAACAACTAACATTGTAATCAATACCACCTTCATTTTGAATTATGTTCGCCAAACGCAGCATACAGTATTATTGTCAGCAACCTATATAGCCTAATACCAGGTGCGAGAAATTGAAGACCTATATACTCCAAGGCTGTCAGACTTCATTAGAAGGAGAAAGTGGAACATTTCCTGCTCCTGCAACTTGGAACACTTCTCCATCAACTGAAATGGAAACTAATTCACTTAGAACTGGAAACCTTGTCACTATCGATACGTTTAGGAGACTGTGAAGCATTCAGACTCTCCAAAAGATTTTCCGAATTAGCTTTTTTTCATTCTATAAAGAGGAAGAATTGGATTTTTAAAGGAAGAACCAGTAAAAAATATGATATGAAATTGAAAGGAAGTGGAAATGTTATTCGAAAGGAGACGTGATTTATATGGTAGCTAAATTTAGATACTATAGTTATGACCATGCTGTGAAGAACGGTTACTTTCCTAGATACGAAACTTATTTTAAGTAGTTTAACTTGGTATGAACATAATTAAATTAGCCTACAGCACCATAATTTATTATGTGCCTGCTTTGTGAATGGCCAATATTTCCTTTTAAATTCAATTACCAGTAGTCTTCATAACTATATTCATACCTTTTTAACCTTTTATGCCTACTGCCACACTAGTAGAGCGTTCTAAATTGTTGTTTTATTGGTCATACGGTGCAGTGTATATTTTCCTTTAAAATAGTTGAGTCAATGCCTGAAGGGACAGATTTACAAAAAAAAAAAAAAAAAAAAAACTGTGAGGACGCACAACCAAAACTAAAACGAATTGCAAAGAGCAGACCAAATCTGTTTGTGAACTATAGACCGTCCCAACCTTAAAAGACAGTATTGGTCTTATGCAGCGCACTGATGCCAGATCTACTCACATCACAAGACCAGGCACATGATGTGAAAAAGTTCTTAGATAGGCGTGAAAACCTCGAAATTTGTTTGTTGTATATAATAATTACTGTAAATCGTGCCCTGCAGATAGAACGACGGTACACCCTCCTTCCCTTATTTTCAACCCCCATGAGTAATATGTTCTCTATAAGCCCAAAAATCTACATTCTTTGACTAATATCTGCAAACTGTTACACATGTACCCTATAGAATCGAGTAAAAATTCTACGAGACAATCATTCTCGAAAAAAAAGCACCCCTTGCGAAATTTTCATTCCCTACTATGTGATTTTTTACAAGTCTACATTCTTTGAACGATGTTTACCAAACTTTACACACAGACCCTATAAAAACAAGAGAAAAAAATAGGCGAAGTTAATTTTGTAAGAAGCCACCCCTTATATGTTTCTACCCCTATTATATCACCAAAATTTAGATCTACATTCTTGACCTGTTTTTAACAGACTTTATACACAGAACGTATAGAATCAGGAGAAAATGGTAGGAAAACTAATTTTAGAACAAACCACATTTTAGATGTTTCACCCCTATTTTGTGATATCTATTTATACCTACAACCTTTGACCAATTTTTATCAGACTTTATACAAAGAACCTATTGAACCAAGAGAAATTTTGACCAAAGTTAATTTGGAAGAAATCACTCCTTAAATATAGCAACCCATATTATATAAATTTTATTTAAATCTACATTCTCTGACCAATTTTTACCAGACTTTACACAGAGCTAATAGAACCGAGAGAAAAATTTAGGTAAAACTAAATTTGGAAAAAAATCACTTAAATGTTTTAATCCCTAGTAAATGAAGTTTAAATCTACATTCTTTAGCTCATTTTACCAGACTTGACACACAGATAAGCAAGACTAATAGGAATTTCTGTCTCTTCTTATCTCAATCCCACCATCCATTGTCTTTAGAAGTAATGGGGTGCAAAATCCCAAGTCCTTGGGTGAGATAAGTCGTTCTTCCTCTACGGCCCAGATTTTTAAAATTAAGAGGGCTCCCACTAAAATTGACTTCGAAGTATAAGCAAAATACAAAACCAGGTGACGCCGGGTCCTTTAAGCTAATAATTTATAAATGTTAAATTTATTATTAAATTTCATTTCGATAATATTATTTACTATTGTTGTTGTTATTGCTATTATTATTACAATTATTATGTTATGATAATCAAATTTTAAAGAATATAATTAGATTAGGAAAGTAATAGTTAAAATACATTACCTTCCTTTAGGCCTGTTCACTATCCTCAGGGAGTGGTATTATTCCTTCTCAAAGGACCTTTCGTGTTTTCTTTTCTTATTCTATACAATACACTTTCTGAACACCGTGTTGCTTCTGCTGACTCTTTAATTGGCTGGGTAACGTTCATTTTCTTCAAGAAATAATTAAGTATATTTAATACTATAATTCGCTCTTTACTGCGCAATTTGCAAACGCTACGATTTCTAGTTTCTCTATTCATAATTAATATAAAATAAAAATAAATATAAAATTTAATTTTTAAAATCACAAAAACCACACCATAAGTTAAACTTCACTACACAGATCACATTATAACACTGAGCTCTGAAGAAGATACGATCATCTGAGAAACATATGAGTAAACAAAATCTGTACAGCGTTGAGTCAGGACTGCCTGATTGTCGAGCTCGGGAAAACTGTGATAATTTATTAATGCTACATGATATAGAGCTCTGGTTTGTTTTAAATACTTTCTCAGACATCTATAAACATTTCTTCTCGCTTAGTCACCAATGTAAAATAAAAAACAAAGTAGGTTACTCGCTAACTAACTTTTTGTGTTAACATCCGAAAATTTTCAAGCAGCACTTCATAAAAAAAAAATATAGATTTCTTCTTATGTAAAATTTATTGCCAAGGGAAAGAGAGTATTTTCTATAAACATCAGGCAATCCAAGGAAAAATTCTTAGTCGGTTTCGATTATTGGTTTCTTGTCAATCACGTGATAAGTTATTCATCTGAAAAAATATAGATTTCCGCCAAATTAACGTAATTGTGAAAAATAGGCCTCATATTAATTATTTATGACTTCACAATTGACATCATGAGAGAGAGCGGAAAATTCTCTATAAGACCTCGCAATCACATTATTACATTTATCACTTTGGAAAAATGGCAACATTGTCGGGATAGAAAAGGACGAAGCTAATTGCAGAACGTACGAGTGCAAGTGAGATGCAAATACTACATTTAACTTAATACTGTTTTTTAAGGTTGGGACGATCTATAGAAATAAATTATAGGCTAGAGCACTTTATCTAATAGTTATCTAATAGTTACAGTTAAACGGGCACTTCTCTCAAAGAGGCTTAAATAAATAAATAAACAGGCCATATTCATCCCAGGGGAAATGCCTCCTAATTTAATCAAAGTGGCTGGCTAAAACAAGCCTCTCGGGATAGTCTATCCTGGGAACGCTGAAATCTACAAATAACTTAATTAATCTCGGTACAGATTCAACCTTGAAGGAATTAGGACTACCCGCCGACCGTTGCGTCATCCACCATAGGGAGATGACAGGATTGGGGACATGTGGTAAGCATTCCAAAGCCCGTGGCTGTGAATGATTATTTTTGTGACCGGAGTAGCTACTTCTTTATCAATTAGCTCCCCAAATTGAGTCACTAGGCTGAGTGCACCCCGTCCTATACCTCGCTACCTCATTAAAATCCAAGGAGGTACCGGGGAACGAACCCATGTCTGTGGATTCTAGAGATACCATAACTAATGAATTTTGTCTTATCCTATAAAAAAGTAAACTAGTCATAATTTAAGTACCGGTAGTTATTTTATCGACTTAGGCTAGTAATACTGTCGCGGCCCTTTAAGTCCCGGGCGGCGTGGGTCGCTTAAATCCTAAAAAAGGGGGAGGTAAAACTAAGATAAAGAAAGAAAAGAAATGGCTAGTAAAACTGATTAACAAGGGCCTTGCAGTCATTTCTTTCTTTGGTTCATTTTTACCATAAGCTTCTCAGCACATATAGTTCCCGCACGATATCTGTGCCAATTGCCTAAGTCATTGCATTACGTTTTCGTGGGGACTGTAGCGTCGATTGGCCTGCTAACTATCTCTCTCGCACAACAGTACCTCCCTCTCTATTTGTAAAGGCCAATCTACCTCTCTCTCTCTCTCGCACAATAGCATGTCTCTCTCTAGAGGGTAACGGTCTCATCGGCACAGATTTCGTGCGAGATCTTGACTTAAATTCATCCTCTCATCATTATATCTGCTTTCCAAGTGTCAATACTTCGTTTCTCAGTCCTGGGCTCCCGCTTTTTCACTGCATGTGTCCACCACTTCTGGTTCATCCTCAATTATTATGTCATGCCCAAATCCATTTCATTCTAGAAAGGCAAGTCCTTCAACTACAAATGATTGTTTAATTCTTACAGAATTTCAGCTTAAACCACCCTGCGAGTTCTTTCTCAGTTTCTAGAAGTTTAAAGCACTGGTGTCAATTTTGTGACTTATTTAGGCCTACATAAAATAGTTACAAACCGAGCGAGGTGGCCGAGATGGTAGGACTCGCATTCGTTAAGTCCCAAGTTCAAATCCCGGGACCGGCTAATTTGACATGGGTTTTTTCATGGTTTCCCCAGTCGTAAAGGCAAATGCCGAATAGGATATTTACATACCATGAATCATCCTCATCATTTCATCCTGTATCATAGCCATTTAAATTAATATCAGTTGAAATTTACTCCATTAAATGCACCGACAATAGAAACAATTGGCAAGCAATACTTCCATGGCCTACCCTACTGTACAGACACTGATCCCAAACTCCTGATATAGCCTCGAAGCTAAAAGGAGTATAATAACAGCTGAAATAAAAAAAAAATTGTTACATCTTGACAACACCAGTAATAAGCCCTAATTAATGTTTGTCAAAATTTGAACTATGAGTACATTGGAGGATCCTACTGTCTTATTGCAATACACTCAGAACTCAGCTTATTTGGTTACGAACTTTCTGTACGGACACAGCAATGCATTTCTTATGTTTCTTCATTAGGCATCAGGAAATGTTGAACCTTCAAAAGTTTCCTTTTGCTAAGGAATGAACACAGCAGGGCAAGTCCATCTGCTTCTCCGTACATCCAATTACTGTGGAATTGACAACAATCAGAACCGAATTATGCACTCTGATTAAATTATCGACAGTCTTGTATTCAGGTTGAAAATTGAATCACTGGATGTTCCTTGTTGCAGTGCAAATTGGCGATGGAATAAATTGAATTGTTAGGTCAACTGTTCATCCAAGATGGAAATATTATTATGTCAAATCCTTCGCGTTGTCGTAATGAAACACTTTCTAAGTAAGAATTTCTCTTATTTACGACGTTGGGCTATAAACAACATAGGCTATTTCGTTTTTATCAAAGACTCTAGAATCATAAAGCCTATAATTTAATTAATGCTGTAGTTTATTTTTTATGTTTTTTCTAATGAGCTGTAGATTATTAATCATTATTTGAATGTGTTGTATTTCATTTTTATTTTACTTGATATGAATATTATTAAAGTCATTTATTATAATTAAATTATTTTATTCGATTACTCTGCCAATATACCAACTATCTAAATTATTGGCGTTATGACTCTAGATAATTTGCTAAACATTAAATAGACTTATGTTGTTTACATCATCATAAAATATAGACTATGCATTATGTAATTTATATAAACAATCATTCACATATTCAGCAATCGTAATTTTCATGAATAAAAATGAAAATTATCTAGATTCTTTGTTGAAAGCATGATCATTAAATTTATTGTAGTATATAATATAAAGAACAATCATTCACATTTTCAATAACAGTAATTTTCATTTTAAAAGTTTAATTTAAGTGTATTACGAATACATGAATATGTGAATGATTGTTTATATATAATGTGCACCACTCCTCCGGCGAGTCACCAAGTCGAAAATTAATTACCTGGACTTCCTTTCTCTGCTACCGGCACCAGGTCCATCCCAGAGGATCTAAATAAGTGTGACTAAAAGGAGAACCGGAGAAAGAGGCAACATATTTAACGAAAGGCTACGAAATGAAGTTTCGATGCCTTTCGCATTTAATATGTTCTCTAATCAAGTCAGAAAACATAAGGAAGCGTAAGAAAGAGAAAGGGTTTATTTTACAAATCGGCTGAAGGCCTTAAAATACATACAATATATATTAAACTCAAAATCAATAATAACCCTTTTGAATTTAACATAAATTCAAAGAATAATCAGTACCTGAAAAGACGTTACACAAACAATTTCAATATTGAGTTTCTCTTTACATGAAAATTTACATAATAAACATTTTGCACTTACATATTACAAGAACCAAAAACAGCTTCTCCATCCACGGAGTTGTGGTTGAAGAAGACTCACTCTCCTCGCACAATGGACATAGACACAAGGTTCAGGGATAATTAAACTACACAAGGAACACAGGTACAAGCTGAAGGCAACCGATAGAAATTAATTAAAGCCATGATAAACACAGAGACGAACAGGCATTAAGTTTAGAAAACACGCCTATCACATTTACATATCGGCCTGAAATGCTTAATTTAAACTTAACACATTTCATAATACCCGAGAAAACATATCAATGACAAGTACATACCTCTGTATAAAGAATCCTAATTGAGACTGAAGTCACATCCCACTGAACCAAGGAGTCCCAGGTCGATGTCCATTGCCCGATGGAGAGAAACAGAATCAAGAAGACACTCAGACGGAGAATCCGACAAGAGCGAATGAAGGATAGATAGAGAGTGAGACCGAGGCACCATTGTCCTCGATCTTAAATACATAACCCAGCCTTTTGTTACGTCAGTGCTCTTAACAATATAGAAACACTCCACAATCACGGGAGAACCAAAGTCTCCCTATAGCACAAGTAACAATAGATAAAAACGCAACAGAAGCCACGACAATGTGTCAGTACGTGGCATCCTGCATTAAACCAAAACTAGATGACGCAACACAGCGTCTTAACAATCTGCAAGTACAGGGCCGACTATAATATGTTTGTGACATAACAAGTAGACGAACAAAGCCTCCTTTCATAATGATTTCTTCTCCAAAATTTATATTTATAAATTCCGTGCGCCAAGTGATAAAAAACTGATTAAAAATAAAATATTGGCGCAAATGCAATAAATTTAATTATTATGTTGATACAACAACAGGCTATTTCGTTTTTATCAAAGACTCTAGAATCATAAAGTAAAGTAAAGTGATCCCTATACAGGCCATGGAGGTCCAGAGGGTTTCAGGAGGTTGAGGCTCCCAGATTTTGGATATTCGGCACTTGAAGGTGGTAAGGTTGTCAACCTTACGCACCGGCCGCCTTTACCCCCAGGATTGCTCCTGGTACTCATTTCGGTCGGAGGCTGAGTCGACCCCAGGGCCATAGTGCCACCAGAAGGATTAGGCAAATTGAAAAACTCCAACGACCTCATCGTGACCTTCCGGTTTGTAGCGCAGCGCCTCAATCACTACGCTACGGCGTACCCCCAGAATCATAAAGCCTATAATTTAGTTAATGATATAGTGGTGGAATAATCAAATACAATAATTTATTGAATTACAAAAAATGACTTTTTTAAGCACATGCTCTTTAAAACAGCTCCTAGTCGGATTGGTAGCACGCCGAAAAATTGCATTTTAGCGATCTAGGCCACTAAAATTGCATAAAACTCCTTTTAAAGTGCAATTTTATCAGCCCAGGACGCTAAAGTCGTCATGGCGATCTATAAATAAAATCCAGATTTTATTGATTAGCCACACTACCATTAACATGGATTTAAGCATATATTTTTTCATAAAAAAAAATTTAAGCCAACGTGTTTCTTTACGATAATCAGAAATTATACCTTCTTTCTCGCAAAACACGGTAGCCTACTTCATCATATAACAACACATATAAGCCAACAATTTTTCACATCTTCGTCCACAAGAGAAACATTGATTCCCATGGATGCATCAATAATATAGTCCTTCTCATAGCCTACTGGGGGTACATCGTAGCATAGTGGTTGAGGCGCTTCGCTACAAACCGAAAGGTCGCGGGTTCGATTCCCGATGAGGCCGTTGGAGTTTTTCAATTGGCCTAATCCTTCTGCTGGCACTATGGCCCTGGGGTCGACTCAGCCTCTAACAGAAATGAGTACCAGGAGCAATTCTTGGGGTAAAGGCGGAAGGTGCGTAAGGCTGACAACCTTACCATCTTCACGTGCCGAATGTCCAAAAATGTGGGAACCTCAACCTCCTGGAACTCTATAGGCCTCCATGGCCTGTATAGGGATCACTTTACATAGCCTACTGCTGCCGAGAATTTGCTGGCAGCAGCTGCAATTCAGTGTTTCTGGCTTAGATTGAAATTTCCTCGGGATTATCACCCATATTTTCATAAGCTTTTTATAAATACGAGTTCTTATGTAATATTGTTTCCAAACAAGTCAGGCGGCTGTGAGAATTTGACGTCAACAAATGCCTAACTGTACCTTTTATTAGAATTAATTATATGGTACTAGTTTAAAGGGCTCGGCGTCGATCGGATCTTGCATTTTGACATTCGAAATTAACTTATGAAGGACTTTCGATTTTCAAACTCTAGGTCCTTATATAGGTATGTAGAATTTGAAATTTGGAAGAACGACTTATCACGTTCAAACTATTCCTCAAAAAACGCTTGAGAAGCTTTTTGTGACTCATAGATTATGTAGAATTTTGCACGCAATTGCTTCTATACACCATGCATGGTAGGGGTTCAAATATGAAGAAACAGAATTTCCGTTAACATAAAATTATATTGTCTTTACGGAATATTTTAGCCTATTTCTCACTCTCATCTTACCATACAACCGTTTCGGTGTTGAATTAAAAAGAAATCCAATACCACTTTCATACCTTCCTCCCCAAAACCTGGGACATAGGACATAGGACTAAAAAATATTACATCCTGTTTTGTCTCCTTTTACATGCTTAGGGCCTATGATAAACATCCATATTTCTCAACTAAAAATACAAATCCTACAGCTACGAATACTGTATTGGTGGATCGAATTTTTTACACTACTTATGATGTCGGAGAACTTACTCGTTGATACACATTCAGACAGCTGGAAAAAGCTGTCCCCGCAATACGAGCTCTTATTTTAACTTAGGTCTACATCAAAATGTGAAGTGAGAAAATGGTATTCCCTATGCCCAAGGCAGAGAAAGTTATGTGACTGCATCATGGGCGTACGGTGAAATTTTGTTCGGGAGGGGTTCAAAAGGTAAAGTAGCCGACGCGGTGGGTCGTGCCTAGCGCGTGAGCCTGGCATGCAAGCGGTTCCAGGTTCTAAACCCGAGGCAGGCGGCCATGTCATTCGTGGTAGACAAAGCCGGGCGTAGGGAGTTTTTCTCGGGGTTCCTCCCGTTTCCCACAGTCATTCCACCAACACTCTGCACTTCATCTTACACTTTCCCCTTCATCATCATCCCGTTTCCTTTCCCGGTTTCCGGTATGCCCTCGCTGCAGCACCTGCCCTGTGGCTTGTGGTCATGAAGTTGCTGGATGGGGCTCTATTTTCCAAGAGGTACCGAGGCAGCGGCACACGTGGCACGGTAAAGTTATCTGTTGGATGTATGGGAGTTCCATGGGGGCTTGCGGTGAGGTCTGTTGAAAGGGGCCGTTGGGCATGCACGTCATTCCTTTACCGGAGGTTGGCACAATGGGCCGAATGGCAGAAATGTTTAGGCTCGTTCCCAACATGCTTTCTTCCTCTTCATGGGACTGATTCTATCATATCCTAAAAATTAAAAGTTATCTCAGTTTCATGTCCTTGCGCACATTGTAATTTCATACTTTAAAAAAATAACTAAACAGTTGTATGTGATCATTAATGCACTATAATTAATATGTAACACAGTTTTTGAAACTTTTCCTTAAGGTTTCTGTCCATTTCTCCTTTAAGCTAGAGTCTAAATAAATACTTTCTTTTGACAAAAATTATTATAATACTGCATGATGTATAGGCACGTTTTTAAAGTCATCTGTAAATCCACCGATGACTTTGCAAACTGGTTGATGTATTTCGGCGGCAGTATTAGAGTTGTAAGTTATAACAATTATTATTATATCATGGATTTGCAAGAAGTTGAAATTATAATATATGATGGGCAGGGAACTAATTACTGAGTGCTACAATTCTTATAAATCATGTTGTGAGCAAATTAAAATCCATAATAAATTTTGTACATTTAAACGGGGAAAGGCAACTATGAATAACCTGAAGTACTGTCAGTTTCGAGATATTTGGAAACCAACATTGATTTTTTTTATATAGATTTATTCTTTTCTCGTCTTGGAACAAAATAACTATCACTTTCATTTTTATAGGATTAACTAGCTTAAAAGGCCCGGCGTCGCTCGGATCTTGTAATTTGTCATTCGAAATTAACTTATGGAGGACTTACGATTTTTAAGTCCATGTATAGGTATCTAGAGTTTGAAGCGAAGAAAAACGACCTATCACAGTCAAACCGCTTTATTTTGCAACCCGCTGCTTCTACATACCGCGTCTGAAATATGAAGAAATAAAAATTCCGCTAACTTAATGTTTTACTGTCTTATGGGATATTTCATTTCCCACTTTCATGTTGTCATACAACCATTTCCGAGCTAAAATCGAAATAAAATCAATATCACTTTCACACATTCTTCCCCAAAAATTTGAGACATAATCTTTTACTGCGCACATAGGACTAAAAATGTGCCGATCTATTTTATCTCTTTTTACACGCTTAGCTTACAATAAACATTCCTATTTCGCAACTAATTCAACGCCTATGGAGATGAATGACCTATCAGTAGATAGGATTTTTTACCGACTTCTGATAACTTATAGCATACTCGTTGGCACGACCTCTTATTCTACTTCAAAATGTTAAGAGAGAAAATAATATTCTCCATGTCCAAGGTAGAGAAAGTTATGTGACTGCATCAGATTGTGCATTATTTCCGTGGATTTCATTCTTCGATAGCTTCTCTAATTTGTAATGCCCAGTTACTTGCAATTTCCAAAGCCTTGTGTGAACACTGCAAAGTATAAACTGTTGTCATGAGAACTGAATTGCTTTTTCATTAATTCAGTATAATATTCTCAGAACAAAAACAGTTGTATGCAACTTGCCTATAATGGCAATTAAGATACTCGTATATTAATAAAATATAATCATAGGCTTATTGCATAATGTGATAATTGCATAATGTAGTTATTTCTCGTATTTTACTATGACAATGAAAATTCCTTTTTTGGTCCATGCGCGCATGTAAACCTTTTTTTTTTTTCATTCATTGTAATTTTTTGTTAATTATTTTATAATTACGAAGAGGTTTATCCATTTCAGTATTGTTTAACGTTATATGTCAAAAATTAATATACTGTGCTTGGATAATTGATTAATTTTTCATACTTGTAATTGATAAATCAGCTGCAGAACTTAAAACCCCGAAAACTCGGCAATGGAATTGTCTGAAATCACATACAAGTTACACTAACGCAAGCTTATTGCTAAAGCTTTTAAGTATTTTAAACGTTTCCTGCACATTCCAAGTAAGAAATGAAAAATAGAAAAAAAATCGTATTGTTTTGAAATTTTGCAGAGTTGTCGGAGGGGGTGTCCTGAACAACATGCTAAAAGTCCCCGAAGGTGGGGGTGAGCGTTTTTTTTTCCTCCCCCGCTTATATCTAAACAATGGTACATCGTAGAGGAAACATTGCTATATACAAAATTAAAGCTGATAAAATTTCCTACAAGTTTGATCCTGCACATTTCTTCCTATTTCCAATAGTTTTCGAGATATCCGCCAACGAAAATAACAAATTTTCGAAAAAAGCTCTTTCGCCTAGCGCTTTTCGACACACTTTGTCTTCTAGCGCCTCATCCCTTAGGTATACAGCAATGTTCTCATTAAAGAAGTTGTAGGGAAATAAATTAACTTTAAAGTGAGTAGTCATTTGTTATTTTGTTTTCAAATGTTCAAAAGTTATAACAATTTAAGTTTCGATCAAATTTCGAGATTTCGATAAAAAACCGTACATCGCACTTTCTCTATATTTAGGGGTTATATCTTTGTATGTAAACTGTATATAGTGTATTTACATCATGGATCAAGTGGAGAAATATGACAAAACCATTAAAGTTGAATTGATTAAAAATCCGCTCACGGTACAAGCACAGGACATGTAATGGAAAATACATTTTATTCCAAGCAAGAAAGGAAAAATAGGGGGAAAAAAAATGTAGTTTTGAAATTTGGCAGAGATGTGGGGGAAAGTGTCCTAAACAACATAGTAAAAGTCCCCATGGATAGGGAGTGAGCGGGGGGGGGGGCACTTTTGAATGTCATTTCTTACAGTTTTCTCTAAAGACACAAAAGCTATGGGTTCTAGCAAAAAAACAGTTTATGCACAAAATTAAACTACATAAAAGTTCTTATAAAATTGATGTGAATGATATTTTTGTTTACTTAATAGTTCAGGAAATAGATGGATATGATGTATGACATAGTTCTGGAAATTCTGTTTTGCATACACCTATATATTATAGGCTATTTTTAACGAAAATGAAAGCAGATGATAAAATAAATTAGCATGACGCCAAGTAAGTAAACTAGTTCTTAGAATAATATTCACGATTGTGCATTTATTTATCCTAGTGGAACTTGTCGTTTGCGATCTAAATATTCCGAATAAAACAGTTTTGATTTTCACTGTGGTTTTCATTTTGCCACCGATCGGAACTTGGAAAAAATACCCTCGTACAATGGCATCGATAGAATTAATCGATGAATTAAAAAACATATATACACACTAAGGACCAGAATCCACACTGACTCTTTATCCTGTGAGCATTAGGACTTTTACTGAAATCAGGTAATATCGAGATCAAGGTGTGAACTATGAGAGGTGGGTAACACTAGCAGATTTATAAGCTGTAACCAGATTTGTTGTGAAATTACACAAATACCAAGTCTATGAATCAGAGTATCTGTATCGACAAGTTAATTGCAAACGTAGTAATTTCGTAAATCTATTTAAGAATAGGTTTATATATATAAATTAGGTTTATATAAATATATATTCAAACCAGGCAAGGAATCAAGCTGAAACTGAATTCTGATATTTATCGATCGCACCACATGGCTAACCAGGCCATCAAATCGTTTGAGAGATTCCGTAGGAAGTTTTATTTACTAGTAGTAACACATCACTATTATTAAGCTGAAGAACTATCAACACCACGAGGTTTTGAAATTTTAATCTTAAATACGAGGGTTGGAAGTTTAATAGCGGCAACACATATATATAATCAAGGTGAATTACAGGAAGTTAAAATCTCTTTTGTTGGTTGTTGATTGGATATCCTACATCAGGGGAAGTCAACTACGTCTTGTGATGACGTTTGTGGAGCAAGTGCATGCGGATCCCTTGTGTGTGACGTCAGCAAGAGCGCACGGTAGTAGGGGTGTTTAGAGTACGCTAGAGCTACAACTTCTGGTTGGAAATACGGAGCATTTTTCAAAGTTAACGCAAGTACGCGATCCTGATAGTGTTCTCTCTGCAGAATGTGTTAGTTCTGCTAAACCTTCTTCTTCAGTTCGAGTCCAGGTTTCAGGATGTGGAAAACCTTTCTCCAATGTTTAAACTTTTTGCTACCCCATATTCAGTTAATGTCAAAGACGTTCCTCGCCGGTATCAGTTGGAACTGCTAAACTTACAATCCGACTATCTGTTAAAGGACAAATACGAACATAAGTGGTCTTGGGTAACTTTTATAGAAATTTCTCTGAAACCAGATTCCCGAGACTTATGCACTTGCCGCACGAATATTATGTAATTTTGGATCTACGTATGTGGCCGAACAATGTTTTTCACTAATGAAATGTGCAAAGCTCAAATCAAGAAGTACATTGTCAAATCACAACCTAAATGTAGTCTTCGATTAAATATTGCTCAAACATTACGTTCCAACATTGATAAACTTGTTAAAGAAAAAAGAGACAGGAAAGTCAGAAAATTGTTATTCTAATCTTGTATCATCTAAGGTGCAGACGAGCTTGTATGGTAATTAATTAGGTTCATTTTTTATTATTTTTATTGTAGTGAATTATGTTAATTCAAATGATAGTATTGTCTATTTTTGTCAAAGAACATAGATTTTGTGGAAAGGCAATTGTTCTCACAGAATAGTAAAATATAATTATTTATAATATGTTAAACTACTGTGCTGTAATTAACCGATAAACTATCAAGAAAATCGATTGATGTTTCATTAATTCGGAAACACGTATTACGTAAGTTCTAACCCCCTAAATTCCCGCTGCCCGCAATACTAATGCCCCTCTCTTCCCCCCTGTTCACTGATGCCACCATTTCACATACTCCTCGCAGAGATATAACGCGAGCAGTGAGAGCAGAAAGCAGTGACGTCACAGAGCAACCTTCTGTCTTCCCCTGTCCTACATACTTCTGAGCACATTAGAGCTTTCTATCACAACGAATGCCTTCACATTAACCAGAAGAAATGAAGTTAGCTCTGTCAACTGGTGTAAAATGAATTTTGGATCTGACAGAAAGCCAATGATTATAAATAATTCAAAATCTTAAAATTATTCTTGATCCACAATAATATGCAACAACATAATGATCTATTTCAAGATTGGTTAAAAACAATTACTTATTATGATGGATGATTGAGTGTTAAGCATTATTGAAGGAAGTGAAGAACAAGTGGCAGGCTTTAACCCATCTTTCTCCTTTTTGGTATGGAATTATTGTGAATAAAGAATAATTTTAAGGTATTGAACAATTTTTAATCATTGGCTTCCTGTCAGATCCAAAATTCATTTTAGACCGGTCGCTAGAGAAAGCTCAAATTCTTCTGGTTACCTTGAAGGCATTCGTAGTTGTGGAAGGCTCCTATTTGCTCTGAAGTGTGCTGGATACCCAACAAACATCCAACGAAAGCGATTTGAACTTCCTGCCACTATTAAAGTTTCAATCCTTATAAATTACGATACATCTTAAATAACGCTTTGATAAGTACGAAATTGTAAAATATTTGACAGTCGAGCCAACTTTTTTTAAACATTTCATTACATGATGTTATAAACTTAAAGATCGAAGACATTTCGGAAGGAGGTTTGAACCCCCTGACCTCTCCCTTACCGTACCCCCATGGATTGCAGCACATTGTGCATTATTTTCATGGATTTCATTCTTCAATATTTATTTACACGAATGAATTCTATCGATAGCTTCTATAATTTGTCAAAGTCCCGTATAATTTATTTCCAAAGCTACCTGTGAAAACTGCCAACAATACACTGTTGTTGATTTGGTTAAGATAATTATGTGTGAAAAGGTATTACGTATTCTCAAAAACATTTGATTTTTGGAATTTAAAATCAAAATTTTTCAAAATCCTTTCTTGGTGTGCACTTACATGTGCATGTGCATGTCAAAATTCCAAGTCTCTATCTATTATAGTTTAGGCTCTACGTTGATTCTCTGTCGGTCGGTCGGTCGGTCCGGTCAGTCAGTCAGTCAGTCAGTCAGTCAGTCAGTCAGTCAGTCAGTCAGTCAGTCAGTCAGTCAGTCAGTCAGTCAGTCAGTCAGTCAGTCAGTCAGTCAGTCAGTCAGTCAGTCAGTCAGTCAGTCAGTCAGTCATCCATTCATTCATTAAGTCAGTCACAACAAAACCTCTTATATAAAGAGGGATTTTTATTTCTTTCTTTATGATTTAGAGAGCGTTTACTAAAAAATATTGTATGCACCATGTACGCAAAAACTTTAGCGGACTTATCCAGTATTTCGGCCGAGGTGTATACTACAGTGAGTCCCACGCAAGAGTTGGCCAATGACGCCGGTTTCTATGTCGCGGCGGGCATTGCTCCAACTCCCGAGCGATCGGGTGAAATATCTACGCTAATAAAGCCGCGATCGGTGTAATGATTCAGGTTTTCACATTTACAGTTAAAATTACAATGAAAATAACCACGTACCTCATCACAAAAGATGTTAGAAATGTTCTCCTCTTGCATACACAAAACACTGGCGCCTTTTTAAGAAAATTTTCTATCATGAGCGTAAATTCTGCTTCCGAGATAGAGTTAATTTCTCTTCTAATGTTCTGATGTGTGGGGAATAGACCTATGCAATTTATATTTCAATTTTCCCATAATTAAGTCACATACGCTATTGTTAGAAGAACTTAAAGACAGTTTCACAAGATAAATTAACTCTATCTCGGAAGCTGAAATTACGCGCGTGAAAGAAAAATTCTCTAAAAAGGTGCCAGTGTTGTGCGTATTCAAGAGGAGAATATTTCTAACATCTCTTGTGATGAGCTACGTGGTTATTTTCATTGTAATTTTAACTGTAAATGTGAGAACCTGAATCATTACATCGATCGCGGCTTTATTACCGTAGATATTTCACCCGATCGCCCGGGAGTTGGAGCTGAGTCCGCATCGACGCAGAAACCCGCGTCATTGGCCAACTCTTGCGTGGGACTCACTGTAGATTCGTTTGCTAAAACGTTCTTTTGCGTACTTGATGCATAAATAGCTATAATAATATTTATTGAATTATAACTCAACCATTAACGGTCATGAAATTTATTAGTTCATTTATTATAGTTTTATATAGTGTCATGCTTCGCACTAAAAATTTCATATCCAAGTTTAAATTTATTTCGTTATAATTTTAAATATTTGAGAGTGCTTTTTTATGTTACACTCACAAATGAAAATTCATTGCATTCATATGATAGTAAAGAGCTTTATTCAATCAAGTGGTGATAAACGTGAGCATTTGTGTAATAAGAAGTGGCCTTTACGGGGTATAAGCTCTAATATTTCATAGTTTATTGTACCACAAAATTATATTATACTGAACTCTCTTGTAGCCTATATGGGATTATCCCAAAATATATTCACATTGACTGAACAAAAGTCCCGTCCAGCCAACCAGGACACGGATTTTAATAATAAATATTATGTTCTGTATTAACAAAGGTAAGATCAGTATAGGAATTCTTTGTGTACCTACTTCGAACTTTTCCTGGTTTCCATATCGGCGAATATTTGAGGCAATGTATCAGTATTGCTATACAAAGGGGGAATGCTTCTAGTGTCATGGGAACCTTTCCTCCGTCTTTAGCCCTTGATGAAATGTATTTCTATTAAAATTATTAATTGTTTCCATATTTATTATACCGGGTATTCCAAATTCGCCGTCCACTTCTTTGAAGTTACATATCTGGTAGTGTCGGTATTGCTGATTGCATGTTACAAGAGTATTAGGGCTGATACAGAATATACTGTATTTGGTTACCAGTTGTACTTCTGTAAGTGTAGTGATGCGTGGTCGGGAAAACAGGTTGTAAAAATCCTTAAAAGAAATAATGAAAATTCTTTTGTCGAAATGGATTTTGTACAATAGGGAACGTCAGTTATGTGATAGAAATTAAATATGTTTTTATTTTTACAGTAAACTGGTCTACACTGAACTAGAGTTAAAAAAAAATGGGATTTTGTTTGATAATAAGAATGACATTGCAATTCAGTATTAATGTTTTAACGAAATAGACCTATTTTATTTCCTTAGTATGATCTACGGTTGCTGCAGATGGAAGCGGGATTAGTACTAGGAACTTGTTTGTTAGAAACCCGCCGCCCTAAACTCTCGTACTCAAAACACAGTTGCAGATATGTAGGCCGTAACAGCTGCCTAATAATAATAATAATAATAATAATAATAATAATAATAATAATAAGGAAGTGGAAGTGGAAGTGGAAGTGGAAGGCTATGAGCCTACATGGTCGACACCCTAATGACCTTAGTAGCCTTGAAGTCGACAAAGAGGCGTCGAACGCTTGGCTCCGGCATGGGGAACTCTTCCCTGAGACTGAGGGATTCATTATCGCCATACAGGATCAGGTTATTAGCACAAAAAACTATCAAAAGTATATAATGAAAAATAGGGCTGTGATTGATGACGAGTGTAGAAGGTGTAGAGCTGCTCCGGAGACTATACAGCATATAACTGGGGCTTGTAGCTCTCTCACCCAGTTTGAGTACCTTCACCGCCATAACCAGGTGGCAAGGATAGTACATCAGGCGCTCGCCTTCAAATGCAAACTAGCAGAGACAACTGTCCCATATTACAAATATGAACCTAGTCCGGTGCTTGAATCAACGGAATATAAAATATATTATGATCGGTCAATAATCACCGATCGAACTATACCCAATAATAGACCAGACATAGTTCTTCAGAACAAGCAAGCCAATACAGCTTATATCATAGACATTACAATCCCAAATACCCACAATCTACAGAGAGCTAATCAAGAGAAATTCTATAAATATTCGGAGTTGAGATTTGAGTTGATGAGACTGTGGTCTTTGACTAATGTTGACATAGTTCCAATTGTAATATCAACTACAGGAGTTATCCCTGTATCCCTTCATAGTAATATCAAGAAGTTAGATCTAGATAAAAATATTTACATTAAAATGCAAAAAGCGGTGCTTATTAATACCGCCCGTATTGTTAGGAAGTTCTTGGGCAAGTGAGTGTGCTTGGTTGACCCGTACCTCACTTAGTGCCAGTCTTAAAAGCTGAGATTTATAAATGAATAAAAGATAATAATAATAATAATAATAATAATAATAGTATTATTACTATTGGACTGTATGATGGAAAACATGCGGTACCTTGGTCAATTATGTTTTCATTAAGGATGTTACTCCTATTCTTATAGATTTGAAAGTTTTCCAATGTATTTAGTCTAATAATGAAAAGATAATTGACCAAAATCATTTATTTGATTTGACTACAACGGTGACCTAGGTTACCAAATAACAAATTTTATAAATGCGGTACCTTATTAAATTATTCAGCGGTATTACACGCAGTAGGTGAAATACATTGAGGTTCAAACATGACGCCACCGGACTTCTACCGTGCATTGTGCGGACACTTCACCGGGAATCGAGCGTCCCATCACGGTGATCAGTTTCTAGCAATTTCCACTGCTTCAGCATTGTGCCTAAGATTCAAATAAAAAGAATAATTTCAGTGTTTAACTCGCCTATCTTAAAGTAGATGTTGAAAGTGTCGTCCTTTCTGTTCTGCACATAGCCTATATCTGATAACGTCGTATAAAATAATTCTAGAACACTCTTTGCAGCCCTACGTCGGAGATTTCCCAAAAATGCTTTTTATTTCAATCTTCAATTCTTCCAGAGTATACGGATTATTACCGTTCATTTTTTGTTTTGAGATTTCCCACAGACAAAAAATACTGACACTCAATTCTGGAGAACGAGATGGGAAAATGTATTGACCAATAAGTGTGTCCGTCTCCATAGGGAGCGCGCTAGATTTAGATACAAGCTCAAGATGTAGCACGTTCCCTGCGGATGTGTCCCCTATACAGCCTACCCGACTTTTTTAGAATGTTAATCTGCTTTATAATAAATTCCTGTGCAACCGATGGTCATAGCATCTGCTTTAAGCTAAGCCCGAATCAGTGAGATATATGTATCATATTTAAAAGGAACTGTTAAGAATGAAGGCAGCGCCGTCCTTTTCTGTGGAACACTATTACCGCTACTGTCCATTCCAGATGTCGAGAGAAAAAGATGCGGCTTGATAACTTAGGTATGCGACCTCGGTTTCAAGGCTTACACCATATGGGGCAGCGGCCAACCTTGTTCCAACAAACCTCTTGCAGCCCTAAGCTCAGTTCACATCCTTTCGCTTCACAGATCGACTTGTGATAAAGTGAATGTCTAAGATCTGAAGACAGGTGAACGTAATTTTGAAAGTATTGTGTACATGGTACGTTTAGTATCACCATAATTTCGAAAGTAGCACTTTAGTGTTATTTATTTCTATAAATTTCATTTTGAGATTTGCTAGGTGGTGAACCGCGCTTTCTCCCGTTACAACTACTGTTTACTTCTTTTCTTAATACATCCAAAATGGACAATAATTCTGAATCAGGATGGGAATGATCACAGGAGAAACTTTATCTAATAAATCATCTAGTTATTCTGTTCTTAACTTGTCAGTATTGAAAGAGAAACATAGGCCTACAGTACTTTTCAAATGAGAAGTCTTTTCCTTCACCGCCAATCACGTGTACGGGCTAAAAGACTGCCGCTAGCAGTGAGAGTCTTCCCTCCGTCTCGCCGTCTCTGATTGGACCGCGTATCTATGCAGTTGAAGGACATAGGACTTGTCATCTGCAAAGCACCTTAGTACTTAAAAACAATAACAATAATTAGTTAGAAATGAACTATATTTATTTACTTTAGATTAATTTCGACATAAATTGTAAGGGGTATTAATAAAACATAACCCGTCATGAAGTATTGTTTGCTTAAAACTGAAGTAAAAGAGTGAACGAATAAGCTTGATAAGAAGGAAATTAAAGAATTCAGACTTTTCCTCTCAAACCTTAGGTAATGACAGCACATTTTATCCCACTGACCGTAGATTCCTAGTAAATTTGAATTGGTAAGTTTGAAGTCGAGAAAGAATTATTACTGAACACACTTTACCAACGTGAAGTGTTTAAAATAAATTGCCGTTTGAAGATTAATTGATGTCAGACCCGAGCTGAAATAGGACTGTCGGCAAGAATTTACATTTCATGACCTTTCTGTTAGCTGCAGTCGATAACTAAAGCAGAACGTGTGGATACCTGTAACGAATTGAGTGCATTTTATCACTGTATTATGAATTTTTATCATTAAATAATTTCAATACAGTCTGTAGTTCAGTCTCGCACCATTCGTTTTCAAACGTATCCGTATTGATTACTTGAATGTACGACTTTTTTCCTCTCCTTTTTTATTTTATTAAACATCCTATCCAAAACACAAAGTACAGTTCATTTACAAGGAAGGGAAATTTCTCGTATAATTTTCTGTTTTGATGTCTTAGATTAAATGTGCAGAAGCTTTGTAACAACTCTACCCTATTAGCTGCTATTATTATTATTATTATTATTATTATTATTATTATTATTATTATTATTATTATTATTATTATTATTATTATTATTTATTAAAGGATTACATTCGATTGGGTTCTTTCAGAAATATTTTTGCATTACCGTAGGTCTAATGATAATTGCAAGAAAACATGAATCATATTCAGTACAACAAGCCTATTCAGATCGATCCGAATTCTCAAGAAAACATAGTAATTGCAATCACTGGTTTGAATTTCAGGGTCGAAAACGAGCTATCAGTTCCTATTAAGCTTAAAAACTAGTTGAGAACTACAACGATGGGTAGTATTTCTAACAACATTTTCTAAATGGTGTATTCAATTTAACGAATCCTAAATCCAGGAACTGCACAAATCTTTTCGTAGCCTAAGCCAGTTATTAGATATAGATCAATAAATTTAAGGAAGTGTTCAACATCAACCAATTATAGTTCTGCTTTACTCAATATTTATAGAAATTTCACTGTCTCCTAATTCACTATAAACGGGAAAAGATAATTGACCTACATAAATGAATTATTCTTAATTCTACAATAAATTTATAGAAACAAATCTTACCAATATCCATCCATTGGAGTTATGACAGTAATAAAATTAAGTTGTTCTCTTAAGATTTATTTTTAAAAATAAAGTTAATTTCGTTCTGAATCAGCATTATAATTATATTTCAGGATAATACCTTTCATATTTCAACAAACAAAGCTTGTGATCGAATTTGTTCACAGAGAACATTTACATACATTACAATATGTCATGAATACCGTATTAGAATAATTTAATCCAAATTACTAACAATATTTTATTCATTATTTATTAAAAGTTATTCGTCAAATTGTCAATATCAATATTCAGTTCGTTCATTTGAAAAAACTAGATAAATACCCTCACAATTTGCGTTGCTGGTAGATCTATGTTTATTTATAATATCTGAATTAATCGTTGCATACCTATTATCACAAATTAAATTGGGACAACACTACTTGCATTCTCGTTGCAACAGTACAAATATATTTCGAATGTTTGTATTAAGATTTTTAATATAGGCCAATGAATTATGCTTTACGTAGTATAGAGAAAGTATTGTGATCGTGACAAAAATTCGAAGTCGAGATAACACCGGGAGAGCATGTTTCATGAAGCCTAGAAACCGAAAAAAGTATTTTTGGAAAGACGTCTGTCCGTCTGTCTATGGACAAACACAGCGGGTAAACGGTTCATTGTATTTACTTCCTTTTTTAAAATAAGGACTTTTTCGAAATTTTGTCGAACCGCCCAGAAATTTAGCTTTACAACTGAAATATTAAGGGGACTTTTCATGAAAACTTTTTTAAAAATTTTGATTTTTGAAAAAATGGCTCTAACGATTTTAATAAAAATTTAAAATTGGAAACTCTTATTTATGACTAATATAATGGCTATATCTGTATTTCTGCAAAAATGACTTAAGGGGTACTTTATTTTTAACCATTTTCAATTTTTCTAGATTATATCCATTACAGTAGGCGATACATGAAAACCTACCATAGTAAAGTTGTAGAGAAAATTAAAATGAACATATTTTGTTTAAAACATTTCTTTATATATTTAATAGATATCAAGATAAAAACGAAATAAGTACGGCTTAAATGCGAATTTCAGAACATACGTCATATCAATTAAAATATGAATGACATTTTGTTGCCCCTAGTAACAAGAAAACTATAAGCCTTATGTACTTATTGTTGTGAAATGCAATCAGTTTAGCTCAGTCGCAATGAACACACTAAAACCAATTACAGCGAGGTGGTAGGCCTATGGGCTAACAGGGAAGAGGTCCTGAGTTCAAATCAATCCTCGTGGCCGCCCAAATTGACTTGGGTTTTTCATGGTTTCCTCGTTTGCAAAAGCAAACGCCGGGTTTGTAGGACTTGCTTATTTGCCATAACTCATCGCCGCTGTCACTGGATATTATAATCGTTTAAACTGAATATCACATAAGAAGACATCACTAAACAATAGAAACAGATGACGCGAATAAGTTGTTACTATAGACTAATGGTTCACGCAAACATACTAAACACATTACAGGACCTACAATGCAGTTAAAGCGTGCAATATAACCTAAGTAGTAGTAGCAGTAGGACCGCCGGCGTGGTCTTGTGGTCAGCGTCAGATCCGTCGGCCCGGGTTCGATCCCCGGTACATCCTTTGATTTTTCTGAGGTAGGGAGGTCTGGTAGGTGTACACTCAGCCTCGTGATTCAAATTAAGGAGCTACTTGATAGAGAAGTAGCTGCTCCGTTCACGGAAACCACCATTAACGGCCGTGGGAGTCGGCATGCTGACCACATGCCCCCAATCCTGCCATCTGCCTGTGGTAGTTGACGCAGCGCTCGTTTGGTTGGTCAAATCCCTCCAGGGATGTAGTGCCACTTAGTTTAGTTTTAGTTTTAGTAGTAGTAGTAGTAGCGAAATTCAAATATAAGTCGTCCCTTAAGCTCCGTCCATTCGATATTCACATTTGCATGGACTGTGTGATGTATTTTGTTTCTGAGCGAAGCAGAGTGACCAACTATCCTTGTATATTGTCACAAGTGCCTTGTAACTTATCCACCTCTATGCGCGAAGCGGAGGCGGCAGCCGTAGCGAAGCGCCCTTGCATTTTCGAATAATGTACGATACACTTTTTATAGGTTTCGAAAATGTGGCATATTATATCTCCCGCAAGGTTTGTCAGCCTGTCACCTCTCGTCTAGCGGTGTGACGTCATACCTCCAACGTCCAATCACGAGTTTCTTCTTAATACGAGGTCAGAAGAATTCGCCAGATCGTGGTAGAAAAGAAACTGCATCGGTGAGGGTGGGTTGGGTGGGACCGATTCATCCCAAGGTGCGACTTATATTTGAATTTTCCCGTAGTAGGCCCAGTAGTACTAATAATATGCAGTTTTACTGCCATAGACTATTATTATTATTATTATTATTATTATTATTATTATTATTATTTCACAGTAAAAGCATTGAAGATAAGATCGACCCTGATGCTTTCCGTTCTACGTACTTGTCAGTTTTATGAAAATGTAATAAGTAAAGTTTAATTGTCTCTTTAATTTACTTTTTTCTGTACTAGCCTTTAACACGTAGGCTATATGCGAGAAAGTTTGTGCAGCATATTTTTGCACCATTTACTTATATAAATAACAAACAATTATTTTCCCGTTGTAAATAAGATAATTATAAACCACTAGTCAGGAACGACTTAAGTAACCCATTTTTTTTAAATTATTTTAAAGAAACCTTAAAAATTACTTGTTTAGGCAGGTTTAAGCACAATAAGGTATAAATAAATAGGCACTGACTCCCATATTAGGTCATTTTAAGCACTACAAAACTGCTCCCAATTACTATAATATTCCATAAATTGGAAATATCTGCAATTATTTTGCACAATTTCTTGAATGAACTAAATAGGCGTTTGCCTAAAATTCCGAGGTCTAGTGATGACTGAATACCATTTCGGATTGGACCGGGAACACAAATTACTGTGTGTGAATGAGAAACAGTTGTTGCTCATAATGGATCCCTTAACATAAACTGGGGCAAGTTAATTTTCCGCTTTATGCATAATTGGTATGCCGGCATTATAAAACAATTATCGTTGACTGTGTACTTGTTCATCGCGCATGTAAACCCATATTTAGTTTCGCTTCAAGTGCGCTGATGGAATAGAAATGAATTTCTGTTGCAATCTTCTCTTTGTTGTCAAAACCTATGAACTTCATCTTTGAACTGCTCCGTATAGCCTATATCATAGGTGGATTAAGTACTATATTTGACTATGAAATTGGTGTCGAGTTTTTACCAGAAATACATGTACTGTAATAAAGTCCTCCGAGTCTTTTTTCTCACTTCATTTTTTTTTACCTAATATATAACTCAGGTCATTTACGAATGCCGCTGGACTAAGAGCACTGCTTGTCGATGTTACGTCCGCATATAAGTCCTTGCAGGAGTGTGAGAGGAGGAAAGGAGAAGTACAATCTTTGGCGGAATGCCATGCACAGTAGTGTGCCGTGTCTTAGAAATATTTGCAGTATTGGCCTATCTTTTAATCCTAAAGTGGAGCCACTGATTCCATGAGTTACGTATACCAACACTTGTTAGGTGCTGTACGCTGCACGACTCAAGGACAACTAATCTGTTATAAGTAGGGATCGGATTCTTAGGTTTTTACCTATTTTTTTCCTTACTTCCAAAACAAAAACCGCTCATACACTTTTTCGAATCATGTCCATACGATTCACCCACATTAATTCTGTGGCACCTAAAAATACCTAAATGGGGTAAAAAAACCTAAGTATACCTAAACGGGATACAAAACCTAAAATATCTAATTTAGGCTCCTTTTTGTCTCTTTTTGTTTGTCAGTTGAGAAATCGATATTTTCCAGGGAGAGAATAATTTTTATCGGGTAGAAATTAATACCACCAGCGTTTCATTTAACCCATTGTCTTCTAGGATGGACAGTATCAAGAGAGGAAAAGAGTACCGGCGTATTCCTTTTAAAATATTCGTACCAACAACCATTGTTGCAGTGTATGAACAAGGATATAGATTTCTGTGTTTTAGAGCGCTTGTTTTTTTGTTTGCCTTTAAGTACTGCCCTGTTAATCATACTGAGTGGTCACACTGTGAGTTTTAAGAAGACGTGTTAATTATGCCGAAGCACATGAAATCGAGTTTATTACGGCAGTGGATTGGCAACGATGGCAAAGAATATTTTGTCAAGCCTGCCAGAAACACGTATTATTTACCTTTCTAGAAAAGGGGGAAGTTTTCGTCCCTAGTTGATCTGTTGTACGGTTAGCATGCGTAACAACCGAACAAAGGAAAATAATCAGTTTAACATTATACACATCCAACCATAAAGTATTTTACTCGCTAAATTAGAAGCATCGGATTCGAATCCTGAAAAGGGTAGTGTCTAGATACAGTATTAACTACTAACTAAGATAACAGGAAGAAATTCACAGTTGAGAATCTTGAAAGATATTTAGTGATATACTGTAACCAGGAAATGTGAGGCAATCTTATTTTCACTGCTTCTATTGATTGTTTATGCTTTCTTTCTTCAATTGTATAAATTGTCTTAAAGCAAGTTTACACAAATTTAAGTCAATTTTGTTAAGTTATGCTTTACAAGTATTATGTATTTAATCCTATGAAGCACATTCAAATTCATTAAACCAATTATTCTCCCCGAAAACGATATTTTGGACAAAAAACCTAAAAAAAAAACTATTTCACCTAATGGAAAACCTAAAACAGTGTTTTTAAAAACCTAAAAATCCGGTCCCTAGTTATAAGCGACTGATATTTCTTGCAAAGTATACTGCACAGTGCGATGACATCGCTCTTGAGGAAGATCCTGAGTTATAAGCACTGCATTACTTTTGTGCGCTTTGAGTAAAAAGAATCCCACATGTAACAACTTCATTATTTTACCCTCCTTACTTAT
The DNA here is from genome assembly GCA_964059195.1 of Ectobius pallidus. Classification (NCBI taxonomy): domain Eukaryota; kingdom Metazoa; phylum Arthropoda; class Insecta; order Blattodea; family Ectobiidae; genus Ectobius; species Ectobius pallidus. The sequence goes on from CAXKWD010000002.1 coordinate 111,982,779, forward strand.
TGGAGCTTTTGTAACGACTTTGCCTATATTTTCGCTTTAACATCAAATCTAATAATAATTGGACACCAGAGTGGAAAAACGTTTCAAGGGGCTGTTTTCCTAATCTGATATTTTAATGGGAAAAAATCACACGTAGCCTACTCTGTTCCATACTTTAGTAAACTCTGGCGAGTAACAATAAAAGTACAACATTTGAATATAAGCGGCCGAATCTAGAATGATGTGGAAAACTATTACAACTTGGTTGGCAGTATTATATTATAAACAGACGGACGATAAGAAAAAAGCTAAAGATTACGTTTTGGAATTGAAAGAGAGAAGAGCGAAGATATTGCAGAATAGTGAGAAAGCATATTATAGGCTACAACGTACAAGGAGACTCGCCAGATAGACCATGGTAAAGGGAAAAAGTCACAAAAGTATTGAATATTATTTAAACACAATGCTTTTTTATATTATTTTGAGCACAATAATATTTAGTTTTATTTATTAGAAATCCCGAAAATAATAGAAATGTGAAGTGTATTTATTTTGGGTTTTGGTTCAATAATAATTCAGAATTTGTATGCCGGTATGTCTCTTCCATTATAATAGAAATCAAAACAGGTTCTTTTCCGTAATACGCTAAAAACCTTAAGTGCATTAGCTCAAAACGTATTCTTTATTCTAACCGTTCACTGCTACTGACATAGAAATGCGTTACAACGAATAATTGTTCGTAGTAAAGATATGTGATTAATATGGATTTTTATCCAATATTATGTTTATTATTAAATATTCTACTGAATTTGTTTCGTTCGTTTCAGATTTAAGAGCCCAATGATGGATTCATTTTATGATTACTTATAAGTAGGGACCGGATTCTTAGGTTTTTACCTATTTTTTCCGTTACTTCCAAAACAAAAAGCGATCATACACTTTTTCGAATCATGTCCATAGGATTCACCCACATTAATTCTGTGGCACCTAAAAATACCTAAATGGGGTATAAAAACCTAAATGTACCTAAACGGGATATAAAACCCAAAATATCTAATTTAGGCTACTTTTTTGTCTTTTTTGTTTGTCAGTTGAGAAATCGATATTTTGCGGAGAGACAATTTTTGTCGGGTTGAAATTAATACCACCAGCGTTTCGTTCAACCCAATTTTTGTCGGGTTGAAATTAATACCACCAGCGTTTCGTTCAACCCAATGTCGTCTAGGATGACAGTACTGTATCAAGAGAGGAAGTTTAAAGAGTACCGGCGTATTCCTTTTAATATATTCGTACGAACAACCATTGTTGACGTCATGTGAGGTTGAAAGGACATTTTCTGCCTTCAAATGTATTCTAAGAGATAACAGGAAGAACTTACCAGTTGAGAATCTTGGAAGATATTTAGTGATATACTGTAAACAGGAAATGTGAGACAATCTTATTATCACCTCTTCTTTTGATTGTTTAAGTTTCCTTTCTTTCAATTGTATTATATTGTCCTAAAGAGAGTTTACACAAATTTAAGTCAATTTTGTTAAGTTAAACTTTACAAGTATTATGTATTGAATCCTATGTAGCACATTCAAATTCACTAAACCAATTATTATACCCGAAAACGATATTTTGGACAAAAACCTAAAAAAAACTATTTCACCTAATGAAAAACCTAATACAGTGTTTTTAAAAACCTAAAAATCCGGTCCCTACTTATAAGATAGCCTAACCATATAAATTCAACTCTGAAAGGGCTAAAATAGGATAAAGATTTTTGTTCATGAATGATGTAAAATCCTTAAAAACTATATGTACCTGGTGTTTTATTCTCTTCCTGTAAATTTACAATTTGTCGCTTGCTACTTTTTTTCACTTGAGTATTCAATTGTTAAGAACATTTCAATTTGACTCAATTTCCATTTCTCTTGCGTGTCATATAGGTACGTGAGGAACTAGATTATAAGCTTGAGAAGGAGAGGAGGACCAGTGTAAATATTGAAATTGTGGTGTTAGGTAAGTGCCCCGTATAGATATGGGTCCCTGGCGTGTAATGAAAGCGGTAATGACTTTGTGAGAGACATAACTCACTCCCTGCGCTTGGTCAGCATTCAAGTAACACTTCAACTCTACTGAGGATGTAATTAATTGAGAATGAGAACAAGGCACAGCTTCAACTATCTTCTACATTTGCATGCGTTTCGCTGCCGATTGAAGTCTTCTGCTTGAGCTCACTATTGTCCCTTGTCCTCCCTCAGCTTCAAATTCTGATGAACCGTGTTCAATTCAAACTTCAGTTAGCCATTTAAAGTGCCTTCCTTTACAATTACACACATTTTCTTCATGTCTGTAAAATGTTTTTCATTAACACAGGTGATTGGGGGGATATATCCCCCCCCCCGAAATTTGAAAAAAAGGCTATATATGCACACTATGTGACCAGTTTTATAAACTAATTATATATGTAAGTTAATTATTTTTTTAGTATTCTTTCTACCTATTCAAATCCCCCCGAAAAAATTTCTGCTTCCGCCACTGCTCAAAAGACTTACCTTACCACCGCTGGGACCCGGGATCGAATCTCGGTGGATCCATGTGGAATTTGTGGTGGATAAAGTGGGGTCGGGGCAGGTTTTCTTGGGGTTCTCCTATTTCTCCTGCCATATATAATTCCACCACCTCCATTCATAATTTTATGACAATTGGTTGCAATAAAGGAATTATTAGCTTAGTCACTACTTTGACTCCGGTAAAAATCATAAAAATCATTAGTTTTGGTACCTCCATTCGGTATTATATATTTTATCATCTTATTTTGGCATGGTTTACACTGATTAACTAACGTCATATTTACCAATTTAATTTATCTGAAGTGAGAAGGTTGGCCATGTCAGAAGATTTGTAATTAATATCACTGCATCTATTAATACCAACAAAGTAATTGTTTTATGCAAAATTAATTATTCATCTAGTTCAACATATATTTTAATGTAAATCTTATGAAATCATAATTTATTACCATTTAATGTTTTTCAATGTTAGTGAAATTTTCATACACCCTAATTAAAGGTGTTTTCTACAGTTTATTTAATCTTAAAATATTAATTTTATTTTAAAAGAAATTTACTCTTTGCAATTTTAATTTTTTAGCATTAAAACACCCTACTGCTTATCCTCCTTTCAAATAATAATTGCTGCATTTTAAAATAGTATGAAACATGACATTTTCTTTTAGGAGAAATATGAATATTTGTATTTAAATATTCACATTTCAATATAAAAAACAAACTTGAAGTAGGCTAAACAAAATGAAAGTATTCTACTTTGAAGAAACTTTGTATCTCTTTCTTTCTAATTTTAATCGCCCACGCCTTACTCCCTTTTTTATAAACACACAAATTTCGCAAGCATGCACAAACACACACAATTGTATGTATATGCTATAAATTATCTCTTTGTGTCAGGGCGTATAAGTATATTTGTATGTATGTGAAAGATAGATAGAAAAGCATGGGAAATTAATATATGTGTAAAGAAGTAATTAAGAGTTAAATGGGAGAGAAGTAGATCGTGAGAACGTTGCTTCTTAGAAGAATAACTGTTCTTTTGAGTGTTAATGTTTAGTTTGTTATGTTGAAATTTGAGTATTTTAATACAAGTAAGGGCTAGGCAAAGACTGCACATGTTCCTTGGTTTAAATATTACTAAATTAATTCTACAAATTCTTTTCCTTGCGCTTCAAATTCTTCTATTTACCTTCCTATTATCGTGATAATAACTAGCCTATATTAAGTGTCGAAATGACACTTTCTGAGATTGTATGATGGACGGGAAAATGTCTGACCGTCTATCTGCCTGTCTGTCTGTCCTTGTGTCTGTACGCGCGATAATTCGAATGCGCCTTTTCAGATTTTCATGAAACTTGGTATACGTACTTATAACGTCCATAGGATGAAGCATGAATTTATGATTTGGTAGATCGGCACCGGAGTAACGCCCAGTTAGGGGCCTAATTTCTGAAAATATTACATTGAATTCATCAAATTCAATTCATTTCATATAATAACAATATTGTTTTAAATGTTCATAAGTTGCATTACACTGGGCTTTGACAAATAACATTACAAAGTATGATTTTTGCGGCAAAGCAACTAATAAGTGATTTAAATTGAATATGGTCTCTTAATTTCGCTATTTTTTGTATTACATCTAGTTTTCGTGTTTACTGTCTGAAAATGTGTCATGGCGTACGCAACTTTAAGGTCTGTGTAGACCTTCTTAAGGCTTGTAGTAACTAAACAGCAAGTAGTTTCAAAAAATCTATTGCAGAAGCAAGAACGGATTTTGACAGATCTAGAAGTTTGGCTTTTGTCCTATCTCCATCGGTTATACCTTAGATTTAGTTAGATTTATATTATTTTAAGTAAATTTTGTATATTTTCTCACATTATGTAATTTCTGACACACATAGGGCAGATAGAATCCTAAAATTTGGCAGGAATATTTGCACATACAACAGCCATATGCGTACAAAATTTGGTATTTCTTACTGCCTCATAAGTATGTAAAATCTGGCTGGATAGCCGTGATGTCATTCACCTCTACGACAGTCTAATCATCCACTTATTAACATTGATGTTTACTCACTTAAAGATGAGCTAGGAAGGGGAACTTGAAATCTGGCAAACGTATAGCTTTTAGCCTATATCCGTTGGGAAAGTTAAAAAAAAGTTAAAATTTTGATTTGTTTCCATCAAAAGTAAACTTATAATTTTTGGGTTAATTTTCACTGCGTACTGTACAAAAATAAAGGAAAAGACCTATTGTTGACGTCAGCCATTTGCTGTAAATTCATTCTGTTAATATTCTGGATATCCCACATACTTCTTCACATTGCGTGTCAAACGTTCTAAAAAACATGGTCTACAGCTCAATAGTTTCTTCAATATGGCCGATTAACTCCATCTGGCCCTTTGTTATATGTTTCACATGATATCATTATGTATGTTTTATGTGTGTGGCTGTATTTATTATATGTATTTATTGTTTAGATTTAGAACGTATTTAAACGTCGAAAGTACCCGCATGGGCCTTACGTGCTTTCACAGTACATGTTATTATGAGACCAGCTATTCAATTCATTTACCACTGTTTTGTTCAGTTTTTTAGTAATACTCTGCTGTTTTTTTCCTTAAAAGACTTCAATAGTAACTTTTGTCTCTCCAACAAACTCTCAGCAGCCGGTTTCTTCAATATCACACCTCAACAAAGTTTATATTTTTCTTGCCTCTGTTCTCTAAACTCTTCAGTACCTACAACTTCGTAATACCCCCTTGAAAATCTCTCCAGTAACAATAATAACAGCTACGTTGAAAATAGAAATATACAACCATCACATACCATGCACTCTCGAGCTTTGAATGGCTTCCTGTAAACATCTCGGAGGACTAAGCCGTAGCGTAAGGCGTGTTTTCTCGGGACATTCTCGTTTCTCCTATCTGTACCATAATCACTCTCAAATTCACCCTACATTTTACATTTCCTCATATTCTCGTTTCCTTTTTTTAATATTGGGTAGGTGATGGATTTAAATTCCTCTGTGGGCCCCCGAACTTGACCTTGAGGCCTATAAAATTGTTATTGATAGTATACTATTGAAATTTGGGCTTGAACCGAAAAATTGTAATTATGAGTGCCTGCCTCACCTACAAACATAACCCCATCAAAATCTTGCATTAAATTTCTATCGTTTTATCAAAACGTTCCACTTTCCTTGACAAGACACACCTCCTCATGCTAAAATTATGTTCGATATACGGTGTTAGCTATTAAGCGGGGAGTGAGTGAAACAACTATTTTCTACATTTTAGAGCTAAACACTTGATTCTTCATACACATACCCGAGGTGTAAGAGATAATATTGTGAAGACATTTCTGTCAGTTTTATTAGGTTTTGAGGTGTTAAAAATGAATATAGGAAATATTTTCATATTTCAAAATAAAACTTTGGCATACATTTTTTTCAGTAAAATGTTTGAATATTTTTAGTAGAACCATCTTTATATAAATATCATGTTTTGTCTGTATCTCTTCTAAACATGCAGAAAAAATAATACTCATTGCACATCTCAAATTTAAGGGGAAAAAACCTACTGTCACCACACATATTTTATTGTAAAAAGCTTTTTATGTAATCAAAATCCCATACGTTATTTTGTTAATCATATCCTGTAGAATTTCAGTAAATATTTCATACTTCTTGCATTAGATCTGTTGAACCCAAATAGTTCTTAACATAGACAAAGGCATGGGACAATAAAATTATGGGAAAATGATTTTAAAACTTTGTTGATATTTAAAAGAAAACTGTATAGATGCAGCATCGTTAAAAAAACTGATGCTTTTTTAATTAAACAACTTAAATATAATTTTTTAAGTGATAACCTTCTCAAAGAAGTTTAATTTTGTCAAAAATTACTTATTTTTTCTCACTAAGATATAAACATTTAACGAGTAGCCTATAGCATTTTTAATACCGCGTAATTATGGAGACTTAAAAGTCCTGAGGGCACTGGAACGTAGCCAACATAATACCTTAAGGTAATGGGATTTTTAATAAAAAGAAACAAGTAATGCCAATTTTGACCAATCCGCCCTTAAATATTCTACATACCAGCTGTAACTGTTTCGTATTCATTTTATTTTGCTCACTTTTGTATTAATTTCTAATTTACAATCTTCGGAGATTTCTGTAGCTATTTTCAATAGTCTGGTGTATAATACGTACTTCCATAAAGCGGTTATGTTCTTCTTTAGAATAGTATGATGATGGCGAGTGTTCTGCTAGAAGGATGGAATGATTACTAGGTCTTTCAGGCAAGGGTGATAACTATGGAGATGATCAGAATGAAGATGAAGGGACAACACAACACACAGGGAGGAATCAAGGAATCTAGAGTGGCCAAGTTACCAGCTCTCCCATTAGTGAAATAGGGTGTCACTCATAACCCTCGGGCCCGGGACTTTTAGCTGTTCTTTGAGCTATCTAGAGGTCGGGTATCTTTCTTTTATGATACTCCGGTGAAAATCTTGTTCGATTTTACGATTTTGGTTGTGGTTACCATTTTACTGGTCAACACAAGGAATAGCCAATTGTTGGGGAACGAGTACTCCAGCAGTTACTATGATTGCTTTTTCAATCGTAAAGCGTTGAAGGCCCGAAAGTTAACGCTCTATCAGAAGACGAAATGCATTTTAAAAGTTTAAAAACATAATACTCAACCAATGAAGTGTGCTCTATCTTAAAATAATTTTAATACTTTATGTTCTCTTATTATCTGAATTACATTATAAACTGCAAAAAGTAGTAGAAGTTGTATAAACTATTCTTAAACTTTAAAAACTCAAGGTCAATGCAAACATTTTTGTAAATTGAAAACTAATGAAGTGAAATGTCGCTATAATATTAACAATCAGTTCCGAAACCATCAGGCTGCTATATACAATATACTATATTGTCATAAAAAACATTCAGTTAGCCAAATGTGCTGTAAATATTTGAATTAATAAATACAGTATATGGTCAATATTTGAAATCTGTCAGAAATATGCCGTTAAAAGTTTAAAAAATTAAGGGAATATGCACAAATATTTTAATATTAAGAAAATATAATTGATTATCGCAAAATTTACAAAATATGCAACAATATGCAAAATGAAACAATCAAGTTTGTGATATTTCTTTCATGTAGGCTACAGGTAGGGGGGAAAAAAGCTGACCGAGTAAAATATCTAAGTTGCCGATATGAGCCACTGCACATCCCTAGCGGCATTCACAGGATAGCAGGAAATGTATTGAAATGAACATTGCTTGAATTGAGAAATAATTTCACGTAATTTGCATTGCTTGTGAAAAAAAACGTTTCCGTTACATCTCTTATATTTATCACAAGGCTTTGAAATCAGCTACAAGAGTCGGTCCGCTTTTTCCCCCCCTACCTGTACACATTTTAACGCTAGCACATAATAGAGTGTATTATTAAAAATATGATTTTTATAATTCCAGGCATACATAAATATACTGTTACTTATAGGCTATACAATGAAAAAAAATATATAGTGAACGCCGCTTTATGGTTTTGTCTTTACCACGACAATTTTAAAGCAGTGAACTATCTTGAAACCCAAGAGTTATCGCGCGAACTTTACAGCTATGTGAAATGTTAGTCCATTCCCTAACCTTTGGTTTATATCGTGGTAATAGCCGGACGAACAAGTCGTTGAGACCACCTCGTGAGGAGCATTGTATTATCGGGAACCAATAGGTTTTATATTGGATTTTGATGGCCCTTTAAAGCCACCTCCTTTCTCACAATATTACTCGTCCCTTGTTTACTGCCCACTTAACCATCACCTCCAAACAATTTCAAACTTTTTAAAACTATGGGTACTCAGCAATGGAAAAATGAACACCTCTGAGTTGTTTGAAATTGACAGCCGTATATGTATGTAAATTAATTTTCACATACATTATTCATAAAAGTGATTTTAGATTGATGTCATTCTCCCTGTAAATTCAAAATAGAGCAATTCATAATTTGTTTGGCTATTCGTTATAATCTACACTCAAGCAAAGAACTGTACATTAGTACGGAAGTAATGCCTATAAAAATGTTGGTAAAGTTTCACTCGCTTCTATATATTTTTAAAATTTTACACAATCTGAGTTTTAATAACCTGCAAATAGTGTCTAATCGTGATTATCGTAGACAAACACAAACAAACACAGAAAATTATGTCAACTACATACGGATTAGAAGGACTTAAATATAATTTATTTGATACTTATAACGGATTGCCTTTCTGGGCCCAAGAGAGATGAAAATGGGGACTGGAGAAAACTGAAAAAACAACGAGCTTCATGACCTGTACTCTTCACCGGATATAGTAAAGGTAATTAAATAACGGAGGAAGAAATGGGCTGGACATGCTGCGCGCATGCTGAAGGAAAGACGTATCTCAAAAGTATTGACTTGGAGACCCGAAGGGAAATGACCACGTGGAAGACCTAGACGTAGATGGGAGGACACTATTAGGACAGATTTAAGGGAAGTAAGATTTGCGAGGGATGATTGGATAGAGTTAGCACAGAATAGGGTTGAATCAGGGCCGTGGAAAGAAAGCAAGGGCCCCAGGGACAAATTTTCCTGGGTCCCCGTCAAATTTTAAATTCACTACCCAACTCATCCTTTATAATGTATGCAACAAAAAGATTATCCAATGATATTACATATTTAAGTGCCAGAATGGTACCGGTACTTTATGAAATTGTCTGGTAGACAGGAAAATATCTGTCCATCTGACTGTCTGCTTGTCCGTATGTCTGTAAGTGCGATAACTCAAATATTCTTTATCGGATTTTCATAAAACTTGGTATACCATTTATAAGGGCCATGGGACGAAGCCTATTGATTTTGGACCAAATCGGTTAACTGATGCTCTGCACGAAACACAAAATTCATTAAAATGTTCTAATTAGGAACAATTTTATCTGTATGTACCAGTTTAATCTTTTGGAAATTATGGTTTAAATGCCGAACGTTGGTGAGGCCTACTGTTGAGTCCAAAAGGATTTCTGCTTCAACTTTTCAGAAATAGCAATTTTTCTTCAAGAATATTCCATTTCAGCTCAACTGATTAATTCCGTGTCACCGTTATAAGACAAGATAATGCAGATAAAATAAACACATAAAACATAACTTAAGTAGTTTATTGACTTAAACCAGTTTTATTTTAGAGTAAATTTAGAAAGTAAAAAATAAAACCTGGTCGGCCGGGCCACCTTTTGGGGCTGGGCCCCGGGGCTGCAGCCCTGGCTGCCCCTCCCTCTCGTCGGGCCTGGGTTGAATGGCGGGCTCAGGTAAGCGCGGCAATAAATCTTCGGGTTACATAAAATATATAATATTCCTTTAGCTTGCTGAGGAATTGTCTATTGCCATTGAGTAAATAAGTAAGTAAACTAATTGCCTTTCGAAATTCAGCAATATTAACCTTTCTTCTATTATATAAAAACAGTATTTATCGCTTGATCGGGAACCAATATAAATATGAACTATCTATTTTAGTAGTCTCTTTAGAGATAAGGACATTTAATTCTTTGTGCAATGTTTATCAAATTTTAAATAATTTTATCATGAGTTTTTTGTCTCTGTAAAGTATGAAACATTGTATTTAAATGAGCTTTGTTTATGAGCCTGGCTCATAAAGGCCTGCCATTAATAAATAAAAAAGTTATAGTCATTGATTAAGTTAACAAGAGTTATATAGCTCTGCAGAATTCTTTGTACATAAAAATGAGTCTTGCCGATGAAGCAGTAAGAAAGTTAATAAACGTCCCTAAATGTGAAGATGATTGATTTCATGATCGTGTTGCTGTCTGCAGATCCTAGAAAAATAGTGATGACTTACTGCTTTCAAGAATACTAAAACACATAATAACATTCATTGTATAATAAATAATTATTAAACATTTTAAAGTAATTATTAATGGAAAAACCAATTCTTTGGCCACAATGATAAGTAATTAAAAAATTCTCAGTCACAATTTATTTATTTGATAGAAAGGTGGAATATATATAACTTCGAAAATTTTAACAGCTTATTCCTTCAGTAGAAACAAACGAAAAGTTAAAATACATTTTTCCAAGTGAGTACTTTTCTCAGGGGAAAAATATTCCTATACTTTAACCGTGCTTTTTACTCGATAAATATTGTCCATAGAGTACTGCTGTAATTTGTTTATTATAAGAGGAAAGAACAAGGAACAATTTTTTCCTTACGTTGGCAGTTTTAGTACAAATTAAATACAAAGAATTTTACGTGTACCGTATAAATCAACGACATAATGCAACTTCGAAGTCTTAGTTATTTTTATACGGATAGCAGCGGTCATTGCCACTCGAAACAGCTATCTGATAATGCGTTGTTGCAGTTCTGCGGATCCTCATTATCTCACAAACCATAAACGTAATCACAAAAGAGAAAAAAAGGTTTAATTATATATTTTTAATTTATATTATTATTTCTTTTAAATTTCATCTTTCACTCTTTGAATCTATGTGCGAGTTCAAATTAAAATTGTAACATGTAAGAACAAAGTAAATTAATATTGTATACCCTGTTAAACTAAGTAGAATATTCAATAAAGATAACAGTATTTCTAGCGGGATATCCAATAAATTTTCCGATCCTATCCGAAAACTAGACTTTTTTCCCCACTTTTCAGCATTGTGCACATTTATACCACGTGATTTCTTCGTAGTACGGATATTGGTAACTTGAAATAGGGTGGATGAAAGTAAAAATGGATTTCGATATGATGTTGAACGATCAGGCTTTCATTTGTCATTTTAAATAACTCGGTGTCAGTAACATGTACACAATAGGAAAACAATTACTCCTATTGATTTACAGTCCACATGATAAGGAAACGTTGCTTACATGCATCATTTTTATTTCAGCAATTTTTCCAGATAATGTCATAATATTTATCTTATAATCTGATATGCTACAGTCCGGATAGAGCTATCAAACGTCAAATATCTGTAAAAATATGGATATTACAACGCTCAATTTCACATCGCATGTTTAACGGTCCGACCATCCGATATCAGAGGAAAAGCAGCACCCGTAATGAGAAATAAATCAACCCTCAACTGTGAGGCCTTAGTTGGGTATTTGTTTTTCCTTACTAATGAAAATTTTCATAGTTTTATTGGACTGTTGGATATTGGTTATCAGTACTCTGCGTTTTAACGAATAACTGCCTTACATCGGTTATTTATACTTTCATCCCCATGCAACCACACATTTATTAATTCCTGCGTATAAAGTTTCTCCACAATCTCGCTCTCAAGGAACGATAATACGATAATAAAAAAAATCTCTTGGTTGATATTTTAATGACTCTCATTATAACGGAGGGTATAATTCTAGTTCAAGAGAATGCTGTAAGATAGCAAAGATGGCTGAAACTTTTAATAGATCGAAATTTTACTGGACCCACGCCGAAATAATAGTCGCATACATCAAAATATTTCCCACAAAACCCGCCAATTTTCTATGCTCCGTTTAGAGAGTTCGGTCTGACCTCATTCCTATTTTATTTCGAGCTCCTACAAAGTTTTAAATTTATTTTTCCTTCACTAAAATTAATTTACCCAGGGTCCCCGAGCTGTAGGCTATACCTCTGCACGAATTATAGCTTTTAAATTTTACAATCAGTGTATCCATTAATGCCGCCGGCGTGGTCTTGTGGTTAGCGTCGCTGACTACAGATCCGTCGGCCCGGGTTCGATTCCCGGTACCTCCTTGGATTTTTCTGAGGTAGGGAGGTCTGGTAGGGGTGCACTCAGCCTCGTGATTCAAACTGAGGAGCTACTTGATAGAGAAGTAGCGGCTCCGGTCATGGAAACCACCATTAACGGCCGTGGGTGTCAGCATGCTGACCACATTCCCCCCAATCCTGCCATCTGCCTATAGGTAGATGACGCAGCGGTCGGGTGGTAGGCCTTGTCCCTTCGGGGATGTCGCGCCACGGAGTTTTAGTTTAGTATCCATTAATTAATTGATTTAGTTTGACGTGAAATATTTTTTGGGTCCTTCCTTGCAGTAGTCATCCTTGCTGTTCTGTATGCAGTTTGCAGCTAGTCCTTTGGGGTTGTCCTCATGTTGGGTGGAGTTTCCTTTGTTTCGTATTATCTTTTATTAAAATTATTGTTCACTTACAAGGGAGTGAGGAACAGTGTGAGAAATGAATACAGAAAGATTTTGTATAATGATAAAAGGAAGCACACAGATGTTGACTTAGCATTGTGCTTAGTTACTCAATGGGACAATTTCTAATCAAACTAACGGAATATATCTATTTTGTGGAACGCGGAGGTGCATTGCCGAACTCCATCCAACCATCCCTCGCAAATCCTACTTCTCTTAAATCTATTCTAATATTTACTCCCTCCACGTCTAGGTCTTCTAAGTGTTCTTTTCCTTTCGGGTCTTTCTTCCTCCATGCGCCCAACATGTCCAGCATATTTCATCCTCCGCGATTTAATTGCCCTTATTATATTCGGTGAAAAGTACAAGTTATGAAGCTTGTCAATATGCAGTTTTATCCAATCCCCGTTTTCATCTCTCTTAGTTCCGAATATTGTCCTAAGCACCCTGTTTTCGAATACTCTCAGATCATGTTCTTCCTGAAAAATAAGGAACCGTGTCTCACATCCATGCCTACAACCGGCGGGTTAACTGTTTTTATAATTTTTTATTATTAGATTTCTTTACTGGATTTCTTCATTTGATTGGATTTTTTATTATTAGCTTTTGAGAAAATTAATAGAAATTATCACATTGTAATATGCAGTGACTACAATGCAAGAGTAGATAATATCCCAATACCAGATATAGTGGGAGAATTGGGAGAGCAACATATAAATGAAAATGGGATCCAGCTTAGAGAGTTTACAAGTAACAATAATCTTAAAATCACGAATACTTTCTTTAGAAAACGTGAATGAAGAAATAGAATTAGCAGTTAAAGAAAAACAAAATGCGTATAATCAGTGGTTACAAAAGAAATCAGAGGAATTCAGACTGAAATATGTAGAAATAAAGGAACAGAACCAAACAGATAATTAAGGAAGCTCGCGAACAGTCTTGGAATATATTTATAAGTGAAATAGAGAATGATTTACATGGAAGACAAGATTTTTCGTATTATAAAATTATCAAACTTCTGAACAAATAGGGAAAATATTCAGCAAGAATAAACATTATAAACAACGAAAAATGGATAGAACATTATAAACATAGTGGCATAATGAAAATGAAGAACACTCGAAAAAAGACAATGAAGAAGAAGAAATCGAAACTGACTGCATTACTTTTCATGAGCTACAAGAAGCATTAAAAGAAACTAGAAACAGAAAAGCAACAGGACCAGATAAAATTAACATGGAACTTCTAAAATATGGTGGAGCATTCTTGCATTGGAGGTTGCTGAATTTACTTAATGATTGTTGGGAAAAATGTATAATTCCAGAAACATGGAATATAGCAGGAGTTATTTCACTATTTAAAAAGGGAGACAGAAGATAATGTAAAAATTATAGAGGTATTTATTTATTTATTGAATATACAGTTTTATGAACCCTATTTTACCCGAAGGTACATTAGGGTTATAGTTTTAACAAATTTAATTTGTAATTTACACAGGCCTATTTATCTTTCTCTATTTGGCGATGATATACCATTCCGTTCTATAACTAGCAGTGCTGAGCATTACACCCATTCACCTGGTAACTTTAAACTATAATCGATTATGTACATAAGAAAGAAAATAATAAAATTGTCCAGAACAGCATTTTCTTAGAAATATATGAAATAATGGTTTTAGCGTAAAGAAGTTTACAATAATCTAGATGTCCTTTTAAAAGTTACGCGACATTCTTCTCATAGGTGAGGGGAAACCCCGGAAAGAAACCCCACCTAGGTAATGTCATCCAAAGCAGAGAACTTCTCTGCGGGGTATACTGAGGGCAAGAGGTGGTGATAGTGGAGGAGGTGAGGGCTGCCATCACAGGTGACTAGACGATTGCTTATTGGCTGCTGTCGCGTGATTGTTGAAACCGCACTTGGCGAGATTCTCTATTAACAAAGTAAAACATACCTGGCAGGTACTTCAGTTGCTTATCATTCCTTACGTGTAGTTTTATTTTAATATTTTGTTACGTCTTATTTCAAGTGTATAATTACGTGATGTTCCTTTGATTAGAGTATGCATGTGTTTCAGCCCACGAGTTAGTAATATCTGGCATACATAAAAAGGGGGAAAGAGAATGTTTTCATAACAGCTAGTGTAGTGTACTGTAATTTTAATAATAGCACGGAACGATTCCGACTAGTAACGTAACGGTCACATTCCTCGCATTCCTCACAGAGAAGTTCTCTGCTTTGGAATACAGTAACTTGTCCCGACTAGGAATTAAACCCGAGCCCGCTACGTGAAACGAGCGAACGAATTCGCTGGGCCTCAGCGGTGGACTCATTGTGAGTCGGTTGAATATGTTTCTGAATAATTACATGAAATTGGGGTGGGAGAGAAAGAGAGAGGAGACAAATTACTCAATTACTAAAATGAATATTCCTTTATAATAAAATGCACTTTCTCCACACATCGAAATTCAGAACTTAAGAGCAACACGAACGAAAGGAGTGGACCTTTTTTTTATCACTTTCAATCTCAAACACGAGAAAATACCACGCAATTTCAAGGAAGGAACGGTGTGACATCTCGTCTTTTATGACTTCCAATTTTTATTCTTTTGTGGGCTTTTTTGTGTTGGAATGGAGAAGGAAAGATATATATCGAAGGCAGGTAGCTAGAGGCTGCGCACGATTTGCGAAGCCATTGAACGGCGTCCAGCAAGATCATTTCTTACTTCACTTGGTACCACCAGAGGGTCCAAGTATACTCACTAATTCTCTACTGTCGAACAAAGCTTTAGATTCCCCATACCTCATAGCTGCCAGAACAGCGCTTTTCACAGTTCCACCAACTACACAATTCAAACCCTTCCAGCGATGTTATTTTGATAACTTCTATCGGGCTTAAGAGTTTATTTCTACGCCTCACGTATTTCCACATTGCACACAAAGTCCTATGTTTTTAGACAAGCCGGTGAAAAGGTTAACACAGAAATATCTTATAAAACTGGAAATAAATGTTTCTATTTCTTGTTATTTCCTTCAACGAAGCCGTGGAGTGCATTGAAGTGACTTATTACAACAGCGCAACAATCAGTGAAGGATTAGACATTACAAATTCGACGTATATTTTATATTTTACGTAGATTCATGTGTTATAACTATTTGATAAAATTGTTTTAATCTCAAATGTCAAGACATGTAATATTGCTGAATGAGTTAATTCACTTAATGTTTTATATTTTCAGACTAAAATAAATTGGTTAAATGGAAGTTCTTTTCGTCTTTTAAGATATGTGCTGGTAATGTACCAGCACAAATCAAAGAATTGGATTCTATTGCTTTTACACCCAGACTGAAGTTTTATTTAATTAATAATCCATTTTATATTATGCCTAAATGTATCCTGCAAGTCTAAGCCTTAATTTTATGCACTATTTAATTATTTGCATATAATTTTAGGCTAAGTATATTTAATATGACTTAGTATACAACATATACTTAGATTTTATTGACTATGCCTATTTTATTGCTACTTAATGGATTCATGAAATTATTATTATTATTATTATTATTATTATTATTATTATTATTATTAATGATCTGACATTGTATTGCTAACAATAACTTCAATAAAAATCTGTATACTCATTCGACTGTGATATTCATATGGGTATTATGGCTTTCTTCACCCGTACCATAATTAGGCTATTGTAGGCCTAAGAAGAGGAAGTACTTTGTTCGATCCTGAAAATCCTAGTCGAGATTTCAGCATAAATAGGCCTACGCAATTTGAGGTTTGGTGAATCTATAAATATAAAAATGCGTTGTTTATATTCTGTCTGTCTGTGAAAGAAAATCGTATCCAAACGAAATTTTATATTTGGGGTAGATATCATCTGGGGATGTGGCACGAAGACTAGCAACGACGTTCTCTTATTCTTAGTGTGCCTTTAGATGAATGAAATTAATTTGGCGGTTTTCTTAAAACGGCTAAAATGATTTTCTTTGAATTTTTTACACGAGATGAATATATTAAGAGCTAAAATTTTTAAGTGAAAAGTGTAGTTAAAACGCCATTCATTGTTTGCATTTGCATGGTGAACAATACAACCTTTTCATGAGGTTGCACTCTTATTCTATGTTATCAGAAAGTGAAATGAGAAAGTTATACTGCCCATATTTAAGGTAAATAAAGATACATATCTGTACCTCAGAGCCAAACGAGCGTAACTGCCAGAAACTAAATTTTACAGGAGGAGCGAAAAACAAAATTATGAACAATAAAGGGGAATGGAGTTACTACTATTTGGCTCTCAATATCTTGGTTTCTAATGAAATTATGGATATAATATTAATTGGTTCTATAGAGGTCAAGAAGTTAGTAAAGAATATGAAAAAAACAAAAAAATATTAAATTTGGAGTTACGTTCCTTTGGCTCTGAGGTACAGATATCTATAAATACAGAGCTGCGAGTAAAGTCCAAAATATTGCCCTTTTAATGAACTTAATATCATTTTTAGAAGTTTACTATTTACGGTTATAGCATATTAAATTATTTGTTTACCAAAATCTCACAATTCATAATATCACTGTTTTTATTAATTAAAGAAGTGATAGAGAGAGCTGTAATAGGTTTTTTAAGGATCATTTGAAATTTTTTACAACCCATGCGTGAGAAAACCTTTGCATTTGATAAAAAATGTGAATCCATATAACACCAAAAGGTAACTTATATTTTAAAGTTCACTGTAAGTAGATGCTACATAAAACATATAAAATAAGGAAATAAAGAAGGGAAGCAATAAATAAATACAAATTCTGGCCAGACCCGTTACATTTTATTCAATTTACTAAAATTGAAGCTTAGACTTAACTAGTTTAGTTACGAAGAGATGTACATCTGCATTTTCATATAAACTAACTATAGGAATGTTAAATTAAGTCAGTTTAAAGAGATTAAAGAATAATAGATTACAGTGTTTAGCAGTTTGAAAAAAAAATGAACTTAGGGAGAAGGAGACTGATTAGGCAGCTGTGCGAGACACCACTAATGTTGTTCGCTCGATCGTTGGCTTCTTCTAGAAATCTAGAGGCTGGTTCTGCCTTAGAGCGTTTGTCCATCTTCCTGACAGGAAGTGGGAGGGGAAGGTATAAGAGGAAGAAGGAGAGAAAGGAAGATAAGGGTTAAAATAAAATAAAATCTGGGAGGTATAAGGAAATGGGGATGAAAAGAGCTTTGATTGCCATGATCAGATTTTCTTGGAAGATGAAAGATCAAGAAAGGAAATGCGGTCATTGAAATGTTGCTATTCTTTACGGAAGTTTTCATTTATAGTAAATCTGCCTTCCTATTTCCTCTTTTATTCTTTTGTATAAGCACTTCTTAAATATTCCATTTTAATATTTTTTGTACGGTAGATGCAGACCATTATATGAAAGAAATATCTGATGGGAGTTTCAGATTATTTTGTCTGGGAAATCAAAACACATTCAGAATAGAGAGATTATTGAAATACAAGAGAATAAAAGCTGTAAATCAGTTCCAATGTAAAGTCTTTCCAAAGGAATCGAAGATCTGTTGCACTAAAATAGACCATGAAAACTCATTCAGAGGCTTGTGTTTTGAAATTTACAAACCTAATGTATTCATTGTTACTTGTTTCATTTGATCTTTAATTAATACCACGAGAAAGCAATTATTAGATTATAAATATAATCCATCATGAGAAATGTTAAACAATTCTTCCTATTCATAAATAAACAAATCCCTCCTAAATTTTCAAGAATTTACCAAAACAAATTTCATATTCGACTCAGTGTTGTTTCGAACGCTGGCGTGGTTTTGTGGTTAGCGTCGCTGACCACAGATACGTCGGTCCGGGTTCGATCCCCGGTACCTCCTCGGATTTTTCTGAGGTAGGGAGGTTTGATATGTGGGCAGTCAGCCTCGTGATTCAAATTGAGGAGCTACGTGATAGAGAAGTAGCGGCTCCGGCCATGGAAACCACCATTAACGGCCGTGGGTGTCGGCATGCTGACCACATGCCCCCCAATCCTGCCGTCTGCCTATGGAAATGACGCAGCGGTCGGGTGGTAAGCCTTGTCCCTTCTGGAATGTTAACACCACGGAGTTAGTTTACTCAGTGTTGTTATAATATTTTCTTAAACTCCCAAGTAACTAAAACAAGCAAAGGATAATTGCTTGTATTTATTATGCTGTATTTATGTACTCCGGTTAAATTTAAAATGAATTGAAAAAACTAATAAGAAATTATTAAATCCAATTGAAATGCTAAAAAGAAAAATTCCCTTTTACACCTAACTTATTTTCTCTAATATTTTGTTCCGATGTAATAATCCTAATGATAATTCACTTTGAACTTGTCTTCGCAAACAATTATATTTTATTATTATATTTCCATACTTCAAATTGAATTTATTTTTGTTCACGTGGTATTTGGCTAGATAATTATTATATACCCAAATACCACTTGTTTAAGTTTTACTTGAGTACTTGAATTTCACATCTGAACTCATATTTCTTGATTCATTTAATATTATTTAATATAGGCCTATATATTAAATTAGCAGTAATATCAACAGTTGTGATATTACTGTACGTAGTCCTTACGGGGAAAACTTAATTTTAACGATTTTTTACAGGCAGTCATTCGGATATAATAATTATTTTGTTATATTCAATCCAATGAGAACGTTTTTAAAATCTGCAATGTTTTCCAGACATTTTACATTAATATATATATTTTTTCCTTTCATCGAATCTTTAGTATGTGGATTGCTGCACGTTAGCTTAATATCTGCAATGAAAATTACTGACTAGAAGAAAATTGCATTACTATTACTTGACTTTGGCACGATGCATTATTTCATCAGTAGTGTTCCTAATAGGCTCGACCACATCCCGTAAATTAATTGATTAATGTACTAATTGTCTCAACCCTGTAGGCTCTTAGTTGTAACCACAAAAGTACTTCACATGCATTTACCTAATTGTACGGTCCTATAAACCACTTCAAACACCTCCATGATACCATTATCTCTCAGAAATATCACTTCCTGAGGGATCGTTCATTATACTCCCACAGAAAACGCTGCAGGGATGATTCATAGAATATCTTGAAAGCATCAACTCAGTGTTAGATAATATCCAGAATAGGAGCATCGTGAAAGAAGACTTTTGCCGCGTAACTCGTGCTATTCAATTAAGCTTATTTAGTTAGTGACCAGGTTAAGATTCCTGTATGTGAATCGTACAATGTAACAAACATTCAGGGATATACACGTAATTACGAAGTAAAATAAAATAGCATAAAATAAATAACATCAGAAATATATTGCTATAATATTCCTGGTTGTTCCAATGTTTTATTACAAGCAAACTGAGATAACTCCTATCACTTAAGCGTAAGCAGAGGTTATAATTTTTTTGCACGACTTAACTAATTAGTAGTACTTACGAATAATGTTGCCGTGGATCGTAACTTGACATTCCCGCACGCAGTCTGGTTGCTATGAAAACAAAAGAAATCTCCGTGCGGTAAAAATTACAAAAAGCACAAGTGCCGTAAGTAAAATCATAATAATACAAGCCTTTATGGGAGACCAGAACCAAGGCCCCCCCCAGTTTGTGGCGACTTTAACAGGACAAATATTCTGTTCCCATAACAACAAACACATGCGAATCACTTTCTGAAATATATCATCCATCTTCAATAGTGTATATACATAATATTTTCAGCTAATATCTCAATTGATATAAATAATCATCGTGCAAAAAATAGCATGCAATACTCATGCAAATACTTTCTGAAATTAGCGTTTTCCTCGTTCCGTATGCACCGCTTACGGCACTTGTATCGCAATATACTATTATTGTTTTGGACGTTACTTTTTTACGGGATTGACAAAAGATGAGATTTGGTCTTTGCTTAGTTATTAGTTATTACTTTATATATATATACTATATATAATATTATATTGTATTTTGAGAAGATTGAAGTACCGGCATAGAACTCCTGTACTCTCGATTTTATGTCAACTTTTGTATTTTATTAATGAAATTGTTCCCTAATACGGTTATTAATACAAAGAATACTGCTTATAACAACGGTTTAATTACCTTTTACCATCAAAAACACGTTGAATGCTAATTTGGTTTTAAATTAATTGTGAACTCATTTCATTTTGAAAAAAACCCTTACTGAGATTTAATTATAAGCAATTGCTGTTTTTTAATTATTATAATGGTTGGATAGAGTTAGAACAAAATAGGGTTAAATGTCGGGCTCAAAGTAAGTGCGGTAATAATCCTCTGGGATCTATAAAATAGGAAATTTTCCTTTATCTTGCTTAAGAATTGGCAATTGGCATTAAGTAAGTCTGCGTCCTTTGCATATAGCCTATTTTTCTGCAATGTTGT
Source organism: Ectobius pallidus (assembly GCA_964059195.1). NCBI lineage: Eukaryota > Metazoa > Arthropoda > Insecta > Blattodea > Ectobiidae > Ectobius > Ectobius pallidus. The sequence goes on from CAXKWD010000002.1 coordinate 112,003,955, forward strand.
TAAACATTAAAGAGTTCTTTTAAGTTTTGAAACGTTTTTAATAAAGTTTAATAATGAAAAAATATGGAATCAGTTTAATACTCATTTTTGGACCAGTGCGAGCCGCTATCTGTTAATAAAAACTGTGTTAAATCTGTCTACATAAACTTTACAAAAAAGGAGAGAAAATCAACCAAACATCGTGATTATGTCTAATTTTTCGTAAAAAAAAAGGAACAAATTAGCGTTATATTCCGATTACTGCTTTATTTCAAGAATTTAATTTATTTAAATCCGGTTAATTAAGACTAAAAATAGCTTTCCGCGTCTTCTGGAGATTATTTAATACAAGGTGGTTTTTACCGCAAATGCGAAAACGTAGATCCCTCCTTATTGATAATTTTTTTAATACCGATAAATACCACATTAAATTAATACTGTGTTGTTAAGTTGCAGGTCTGCCTTAAAATCTGAAGGACCATATATTAACTGAAGACTACCTCAAATGAGAATAGGAAAAAAAATTTAAATAATTTATTTTCATAACTTTGTGGAGTTCTAATGATAAGTCTGAAAGAAGCAAGTCCCTTACTCCCAGAGGTTTCAATTGGTAGACATTAGCACTCCTTTTTCGCAGAATAGACTTGTAATTTAACAAATAATAAGCTTCGAAGCCTTTATTGTTTCCATTACACGGTATCTTGCTTGCTCCTCTGGGATGATGAGAAAATTGCTTCCCCGTGGAAGGAAAAGGTTCCTCGCACTCGAAATGTCCGATGCTGTAATTGAGCCTTGGATTATTAAGCGACTTAGCGAAGCTACAACTCCGGAGCACATTTCAGAACCAATTCCCAAGAGTCTGCGTTCATAATGCATGGTCGAGTGAAGTGTCCTTCTCTCCTCAGTAACTGACATGTAGTTCTATAATGAGGAATTAGTGGGCTTTCTGAACAGAAAGAAATGTTCGCTTTACAGTTCCCTCTGCTAATTTACCAGACAACATGTTATGCATTTAAATAGGGCAGGAGCTTTGCAACACAAAATGAGAACGTGAATAACCAAGTTGAAAATGAACGCTCTCCCTATCTTCAACCTAATTCAAAGACCCTGATAAAATGTGACTTAAGTTCTTGTGTATACACAAATAACAAAATAAATTAAATAAAATAACCTGATAAAAAGTGTCCGATATTCTTTTTCTGAAGAGCAGGAAGCTTCAGAGAACAGAAATAATCATTTCTTGGAATTAGTAAAATTTATTGTTATTGACCGAGCTTAGGAGGTCTTGTTTTAACTCGACTTTACGACATTTCGTCTGTTTGTAAATTTGTTGGCATGAATGCCCCTTGAAGCTATTAAAAACGACGTTTGTGAAAGGATTTTTTGTTTCTTTCGTTTCAAGATGGTGGCTGATTTAATGGTTCCTTTTCATGTATTGTTTAGCTTCTTTCACAGATTCTAGCCAAAAAAGGTTTCTCAGAAACAATGGTGTCCTCACAATGAATGTCAAAACATTGTATGACAACATTAAACGCTCTCTTGTAACATGACTTTTCCTTACACCTTTTGCTTGAAAGTTTAACTGTAGAGGATGCACCAGTTCGTTGCATCGATATATTTGTATATTGTACGGTGACACCAAAATAAAAAATACCATAATCCATAGTGTACCAAACTGGATAGCCGACTTCGAATCTTGATCAGGACTAATTTTCTTCTTAAGAATACACAAGGCTGTAACCCTGTCAGAAACCAATTAAAGTCTTGGTTTACTTAAAACCTTAATCAAAATAAGCGTCAGAATCAGATGCATTCTCGCAAGTTTTTTTATGTGTGCGAGGTTGCTAGGGATCTAGAGGATATCTGGAATGGGACTTAGCACTGTGGAACTGTGGGAGTCGAGTTGTTACATCTGGAGACAGCAGGATTTCTGTTGGATAAAATTCGGTTAATAAGTTTAAAATATATTTAAATTAAATAACCAGAAGAGATTTCAACAGTGCCCTTTTTTCTAAGTCATTAATAATGTCGTCATGGTTAAGGTTTTCTAAAGCTTCCTTTCAATGGACGTGGACATAAAAAAATTAATTTATGTTGATCCAAATTGCGTCTCAATTTGTGCGCACAGCTTTCACCCCTCTATTTTTCAGCTTCTGACACAAGAAAATACTATTATTATTATTATTATTATTATTATTATTATTATCATCATCATCATCATCATCATCGTTGATTAAGTGACTCCCTTTAACGAAAATTATAGCGGTCCGGCGCACCGGGCATCTGCCCATATGGTCATTTCGACCCTGCCTGTAACATTGTATTAGGCCTATGTTATTCTTCTCTATGATTATTTTTGTCTTTCATCCTAAGATGATGATTGCATGTAGGAACTTGGCCTACTTTCAGAAGAAGAATATTATAGGAGAAAAATTCCTCCGACACTGTCCAACAGAGATAATAATCTGTGGTTCATGAAAGCTTATATATATCTTCTTTCAGAAGTTATTAGCCATAATGGATAACAGAGCAAAATTCCATATCTGAGGAATTAAAATATTATTGTTTGTACGGAATGTACATTATTAGCTTTTAAAACAAAATCGGCTTATAAAAATATTAAAATCTTCATACCCCAAGTGATGTACATTAAGTGACAATGAATAATAAAATTTAGAAAAAAGTAGTCTGATTATTCAGAATAAAGTATTTGACATGTTTTAATGGGTTTAGGCTAAGTTCTTCTTCCTGAAGCTCATTACATCTTGGCTAATGCGCTTATTTTTTCCTGAGGAATCCTTCTCATCCCTTAAATAAATATTGCAACACATGTTGCACATACTTTCTCACATTAAAATTAAGATTTTTATTGTTTATATTTTAGATGGAAGAAAAATATGCAAACCTTTTTTAAAAATGAAAATAAAAATAAAATAAATAGGGGCGACGTTCATAGATGAAACCTGTATATAACTAGTGGTTTAAAGCAACAGTGGAATATGGCAAGTCTCAGAACCCATCCCGTTTTGATTAAAGTGTAGGTATATAACAGTTCATATTAATTAATCATAGTTTTCTTGCTATCTAGCTTATAAACAAAATAATAGTTATTTTCAAAAGATATCGTCTAGTAATATGCACTGAAGCCAAAAGGAACCCTCTCATGATAGCTGCCTTAATTGAAGGATGCAAATTTTTAAAATCAAAATTTGTTAAAGGGCACTACTGGTATTTCTTGAGATAATTAAGTCGATAATACTAAATAATTCAATGCAGCTGTAACAGCTTTGTATAATAGTATGAAAAATGTTTAAGTCATAAATACTTGCATTCCCTTTAGTGTGTCACTCTTCCATATTACTATTTTTTTTGTTAGTTTTATGCTTTTTAGCATTTCAAACTGTGAGGACATATCACTTATTAGGAATTGAGGGATATACCAGTAACTATTTATGTGCATCTGTTTTCTATAATTTGTTGCAGTGTTCTGTCTCCTGTTAATAGATTATTAAATTTTGGTTACTAGTTACAATGTGAAATAGCGACGGTTAATCGTAGTAAATAAATATCCAATCCGGTATTTGCCTTTTCGACTAAGGAAACCAAGGGGTCTGAGTCGGGGATCTCTCGAATGCGAGTCCATAACGACCGTGAGGGTCAGTAACCACAAATTTTTACTATGACTATTATTATCAATATCGTCATTATCATTATTAGTAGTATTATTATAATCATAAGTCGTTTTAAATGAAGACGAATACACTACCAGACTTCTCGAGTCCTGACTTACTGTACCAATTTCAGCTTTCATCTAACGATTTTTTTACTTCACTAGACCCATTTCTATTGAATAAAATTAATCCTTCTGAGAAACTTTTCCATCAAAGATACAGAGGATCAGCATATTTAAAGCACTTCCCTTTCTGTCTATGTTAAGTAGTTAGATTTATTTTGCTTTGCCGAACAAAAATGAATATTTTTCTTAAGACACGAATCACATATACTATTTGCACGATCTTTCTGAATGATTATTAAAAAAGAATATTCAGCGAGAATTTGTGTAGAGATAAGAAAGAAATAAAGAAAGGAAGACTGCTTCCAATATGTTAGAAATTCCGTAGCTATTGATTAATTTATTAATGGGCATATTTAATGAGTGGTATGTACTTAAAAGTCTGACCTCGGAAGTAAATGTTACCTATTTTTCTCATTTCATTTCGACAGTTTCGTAGCAAAATAGGACCAATTCAGCAGGAAATTCAATAGTTCTATGCAAGGATATCGCTATATAAACATTTTCTTACCACTTTAAATGAACGTGGTTTTCAATTTACAATAAATGGAACTTATATATAATATAATGTATAGTATATAAGTTTAATATAAGCAATATATTTGATTGCTTATGTATTAAACGTTTCTTATGTTTTCTATATGGCAAGCTGAGTCCACATGAAATTGCGTCTCATTTCATAAATTTATCCTTTCACCACCCCAAGTAGGCGGCGGAAGATAATGCCATAACGGGCCACATAAGACGTCCTAAGTACCTGTATAACTGGGAAACTTAGTGCCACTAAACCTTATGACCCCTAAATGTTGATATTACTCCAGCTTGCCATTCTCATAAATGACCTCGTAGGGATGTGCTAAGATCTCTTGAGGACACACATTACTTCACGCAGAACGAATGTAATGTACTGTTGAAGCACGATCTGCTATATTATTTATTGCTAGTTAGAATTTATACGTGGAAACTATTATCAAAGGTAATGTTACGAATATTTTTTATAAATATACGAGCTTTGCAGTTTGAAGTTTTGACTATTTAGCTCATGAATCAGCGACCAATGCAGTATAAGAGTATGTGGACTTTCAACCAGTCGCAAATGTCTATCGTCATGTCTATCGTGTTTTATTTTCATCACTTTCATTTTATCGCATCTGCGTGCAGTTGTTTTTTTATATAAATTCACTAGAACACAAAAACATCTTCAGACCTGTAGATTTTTATATAAAAAACAAATCATTGAACACAGCGATTGGGAATATACAAGCTGCATATGAACAAAGGAATAAGGAAAAGAAAATAATGTATAATTGCGTGTGGCGAAGAAATATTTAAAATCTCGTATAGTAATCTATCTATATTAATAAAAGGAAGTGTCTGTCTTCCTCCGTCTGTCTGTCCGCGATGCCCAGCGAAACCTACTGAGCGCAGAAAACTGATATTTTAAATATAGGTGTTCTGAAGGGTCGGGAAATGCACCTCGAAGCTGGAATTTTAATTTTTGCTTTAGTTCGTGAATTATGAGTGAAAACCGGGCAGAAAACGTGAATTTTTTGCGTTTTCGAAGCATCAGTTTTCAGTATACGTATTTCAAATCAATTACAGAAGGCTTTGGCTATTTTTGTCATACCTTGGACATGAAACCATCACGGTTGCTTGAATGATGTAGCTCACGCTGGTCGATTCATTTGTTTTTAATGTCAAGGCACGCAGACATATGAAATTTTCAACCTGCACCGAAGAGGATTATTATTATTATTATTATTATCAGTGGGATAATCAATATAGGCCTAAATATGGTAAAACATTGTTCGACTTGGACGAAACTCACTATCCAGGGGTTTTCTGGGCCAGTGAACTCGAATCTGAGGTCGCTTTTACCAGGCGACGCTATCTAATCGTGGTATGTAGTCCACGTGATTTAGGTGTTAATAAATATAATGATGTAACTATTATGATCTTAAGTCTTAATTTTTCAAATAATTATCGCGGGCGAAGCCGCGGGTACATGTTAGTAAATATAGTATTAAAAAGACGAAATTATTAATTACATTGAGGTAGTTGCTCTAAAAAAACAAAACAGTTGATGAAAAGTAGCACCTAGCGCTACCATCACCGATTGCGATTTTCCTGCTATAGGCTATCTCGCTAAAAATGACACAAATAGCTATGTGTTTTATTAATTTTCTTTTTTAATATTATTCATTGCGTGCTTAATTCTTTATTCGCTAAGAAGCCACAATTAATGTAACTCGGGGTCCGGATTCCCCCAAGATAATTCTCTCAACTAAATTGCTCGTGAATTCATCGATAAAATCAGGACCTCTCTTCACATTACCTATGATTATTTCACGAATAACGAAAACTAACAAACATAAAATATGCCCAATCTAGTAATGATGTTACTTATTTACATTTACCCTCAGTAAGAACGTTCCTCTTCATATGTTAACTTTTTCTACGATACTGTTTTTCCTCCATTTTATGCTATCATGTGGGAAATCGAGCTTCAAACACCCTGTAACTTTTGATATTATCTATTAGTGGAGAATAGCATAAATATATTACTTTCCAGTTAAGTTTACAATTTCAGTTTTATCTGCCTGTAGATCCCTTTTATTTCTTAATCTTGAGTTGCGGTTATATAAACATCGGGTAGCTAAGCGTCATGAAAAACCTTCTTAATGCCATGCCAAAGTAGGTCTTTGTGTAATGTACCTGCTCCCTGGCTGAACTGAAGTAGGCCTAATGGATGTTCTGATCACGTTGGTCTCTTGTATTCTGCTATTGTAAGTGCTGTTCTAAGTGATGTTAGAAAAAATGGTATGTAATACAAGGCCTTAAGTCTATAATATTAAATACGGTAAGTAATAGAATATTAAATACTCCAAATAATAATAATAAAATATTGCAACTAATATATATATATATATATATATATATATATATATATATATATATATATAATGCAAAGTAGACCCTACTGATAATAATGAACTGTATAATACAGTAACTTATACAGCGTAATAATTATAATATATAGAGATAATAAAATACTGTGTAATACAGAATATTATTACTAAGAAGTGCATTGTGCAGTCCGATGGCTTCATCTTTGTAATACTGTTCTGTATTATATAGTATTTTATTGTTCTTATGGAAGAATAACTAGTCTCAATGCGACATTTCATTGCGTTCTTTTTTCTGCTAATGGTTTCAGTTAAGGATAGCAACAGTAGCAGAAACACCTGGTAGAAAATATATCTTCGCAGTATATATAATTTAATTTATGCAAATCTAATTGGATGTTTGTATCGTTTATATTCAAGTTAACATATTAAACTTCTAACGCCAAACTTAGATATGAAAAATATCTTTAAGGTGTAAGGTGTACGGACTATTAATGTAGGACTGCCGCTCTGAAGTCATACAGCATACATGGGCATTTACTGGTTCGCGAGCCACTTGTGGTTCTTGACCTTCCCGCATAACACACAAGATGGCATTGCAGACATTCGGTGTACGTGGTGGATTATTCCCATCCATGAGTCATGCTCTCTTTGCAAGCTGTGACGGGTCGCGACGCAGTTCAGATTGGAAAGGCGTTATGGCACATTCTAAGCTTTGTATAATGAAATAATTGCACACGTAAACAAATAATTAAAAATTAAAAATTGTTTGTATTATTTGTTTCTTGTAGTGTACATTATTAAGTGAAATTAGTGTTTCCCTAAGAATGAGCAACCGCCACTGCACTTATTGTCTGCTTGTGTCTCCATCTACCCGTTCTTTTCGAACTATGTGAAGTTGACAAAAGTTTGCGGGTTGCGTGTCAATGGATAGGGGTTTGCCCATGACTGTCATACAGTGTGCAGTGTTAATTAATATGTGTACTCCAGGCTCTCTGTGAGATTCAATAAAGGTCCACTTTTCGTAGGCCTATCACAGGTCTTGCCAAATCATTCAAAGAACAGGTCATTGGTCCCACGGAAATGCTTTATTATAAGATTATTACTATAATAGACCTAGTATTATACCATTCCTAAAAAGGAAATAGGGAAATAATGTTTCCTTCCTGCAACTCATCGTTTGCAGAACCGCATTTAGTACTATATTAGATTACAGAAAAAACACAAAACATGATATTCACTACATAAACTGTGGAATGTATTTGTCTAATTCTAATAAACTTTTAACTTAATTTAAATGTAGCCTAATCATTTGTTTTAAAACTCCGTTGATAGCATCGAAGTGGTAATAATATTCCTTTTTACAAAACGTGATTTCCAATTCATTTCCATGCATGGACATTGCTGAATAACTATTTAATTGTGCACGTTTATTGTTGTGGTCAGTTTGAATTAACTAGCAATGTTTGTGTAATTGTTTTTTTATGTTTTACTACTAATGGACAAAGGTCACTTTGTAAATAGTAAAACTAATATAAAACAAAATAAAAGTAACCTTGCAAATGATTTATTTTTTACTTCAAATATATTAAACATAGTTCTACCTTTTCACATTAATGAATTGATATTTCGTTTTGGGTGGGGGGGGTTGTTTCCTATAATGCAAAAGACAATCTATAGTGATACACTCACATAACTTTCCCTACTCTAAGCGAGGGAAATACATTATTCTCATTACATAGACTGTTCTACAGTGCGATTCACGCAAGAGTTGGCCAATTATACGGGTTTCTGCGTCGCGGCGGCCACAGCTCTAACTCCTGAGCGATCGGGTGAAATATCTACGCAAATAAAGCCGCTAACAGTGTAATGATTTAGTTTCTCACAAGTACAGTTAAAATTATCCTCTTATCCTCTTCTTGCATCCACACAACACTGGCACCTTTTTTTAGGAAATTTTCTTTCACGCGCGTAAGTTCAGCTTCCGAGATAGAGTTAATTTATCTTGTGATATTGTCTTTAAGTTCTTTTAACAGTATGTGACTATTATTTACAGGGGAACTTGAAAAATAAAGCTTATTAGTCAATTCCCCATACATTAGAAGAACATAAAGACAATAACACGAGAGAAAATAACTCTATCTCGGAAACTGAACTTATGCGCGTGAAAGACAATTTCCTGAAAAGTGCCAGTGTTGTGTGGATGCAAGAGGAGGACATTTCCAGTATCTCTTGTGATGAGGTAGGCTACGTGGTTATTTTCATTGTAATTTTAACTGTATCTGTGAGAACCTGAATCATTACACCGTTAGCGACTTTATTTGCGTAGATATTTCAACCGATCGCTCGGGAGTTAGAGCTGTGTTCGCCGCGACGCAGAAACCCGCATGATTGGCCAACTTTTGCGTGAAACGCACTGTATGTTCTAATAAGCTAGGCGTGGAAATATTACAAAATTTCACGATGTTGTATTAAGAGGGTGTTCGAATAGTACAGAAAATTAACTTTTCCGCCATATACCCCATAAAAACCAAAACGGGTAAATGGAGAGGGTTTACATATTGCATGCGGCGAGGTTGAAAATTTTCCAAATCGCGTAGCTTTCTAAGACTTTTTTCGAGTTATATGCCAAGGAGGTGTCCACAAAATATGGAAAGTTTTCCTTCTCCTTTGTCAGATTATTCTATAATATAGCGCACTATTAATTAATTTTAATATAAGGTTAATACAAGGTTAATTGATACCTTCAGCCCAGTCTTTATTTTATGCCGTTTAAGCCTTTCGACACTACTATGCCATCATCACTACATCTTGTTATGATGGCGAAAGTGTAGTGTTGATTAACAATTAACACATCTACGCCAGTATAATAAGATGCACCGATGATGACAAGAGTGCCGAAAGGCCTAGACGGCATAAAATAAAGGTTGAGCTGATGGTGTCAATTATATATTTTATTTCACTTTATTGATCGAGCTTAATGGTGCTACATTTGTATTTTAATACTTTATTAGCTTAACGAAGTAACCTCCAACACGCCCTTCTTTCTTTATTATTACATAGTGCTTTTCGATTATGAATAGGTTCCCATCTTTCTCATCTTAGTACCACAATATAATTGACCTTGGTTGAATCCACCTAAATACAACACATTTCTCTTATTTTCGTAAACTGTTGAAAACGTAATACTTAATTATTGTATCGCCCACCTTGTTCTATTGCAGACTTTTAAATGCCCCTATGTAGTTGATTTGTTATTCATTATTTAAAGTACGTGCTTCGTAACCTGGTTCTTATTCCAATGTTGTGAGACGTCCAAGGGCACGACAGCATGCCATTCAATTGTGCATTTAGTTTAGACATTCCCGCATGGAATTAAATGTTTACTTTTTATATATGCACTGATCGTGATTGCAATCCAGTTCTCCCCAAATTGTATTATTATTATTATTATTATTATTATTATTATTATTATTATTAATTAATTGTTATCATTATCTTTATCATCATCACAATCATCGTCATCATAGCCATCATCTTATAAATGTATGAAATGTTGCTATTCTCTGTTACTTTTCGAAATACCACTATTTATATTACCTCCAAAAAAGTGTCATTTTGATAGGAAAGGAAGGCAACTATTCCCTGAAACATTAAAAATAATTCCTTCCATGTAAATAAATCCTTATTTTCCTTCAAACTTAGAAACAGTTTCTCCAAGATTTTCAAGTCAATTTAAGTATAAAATTCAATATTTGTAATGATTTGTTTCTGGTTTCTCTGACAATTATTTCCTTATCTCAGCTAACGATTGTTAAGATAATATTTTCTTTATTATTTGATATATTTGATTCAGTTACTTTCAGCTTTCTCCCATAGTAATTTCCCTGACGGTTAGTTTTTAAAAGTTATTTCAATGATAACGTTTTCTGTGTTGTAAATATTACCTCATACAGTTTTTGTGATAGGATTTATATTCGTGAAAACTTTGAGTTATAATTTATAATAGTAAATGTACTCGTAATTTTAAACATAATTGACACACATGGGGACTATTAGTAATCGTATTAATTTTAATGTATGTATAATGTAAATAAACAAGATGATTTTGTTGCAGGGATGTGTCGCAGTGATAAGTCTGACATGGGTGGCGTCAGTCACGTTATTTGCTGTGATGGTACTGCCACGTGGTGGTTACTACTTCAACCCTACGGGCCTATTGGCTTGTGATCCTTTCTTCTCGAGGGCTAGTTTGAGGATTCTGTCTTCCTGTACGTTTTACTTCCCCACTACTATGATCCTTATGTATTGCTACGGTTCAGCATTCCACGTAAACAAGTTACGACTCAAGAGGGTTGTATGTTCGGCCACGGCTACGCCAGAGGAGTCCAACGCCCCCAACATGGAGAAGGTAAGAGAGCACCAGATGTGTGATACTTATGCTTGTCTATATTATTAAGGAATTTGTTTACTATAATTCTGTAGTGTTAGGTAAAAAGCGAATAAGTAAAAATACTGAACTTAGGAGAGACCATAAAACACTTTATTTCCACAGCAAAGTTACAATATTTAGTTCATTCCACCAGATATTTTAAAATAGTATCTTATACTATGTAAAATATCTGGGTGGGCTGAACTAAATATTGTTACAATGCTGTGGAAATAAATGGTTTTTCTACTCTTCCGAAACTTTTTTTGTTTGTTTGTTTTTGTTTTTTGTTTACTTATTCGCTTTTTCTCTATTACTCTAGAATTATTTCCTGATGTATAAAAATGATTTGTTATTGATCCAATTAATTATTGCCTAGTATTACATTCATATAATTAATTACAATACCTTAAATCATTTATTGGCATCTAATAAGTAAATTTCCTACATATAAGGAAATATTCTATATAATTCCCTATATTTCAAAAGCAAAATTTGGCTTATATTCTCACGATTGATTCCCGACTTGTATACTATTATAATTATGAGACAGTAAATAATAGAGGTGGGTTCTCGATACCTTTGATCCACAAGAGGTTAGTAGTACTGTTTAATTAATATTATCAACTTTCCAGAAATAGTAGATTTTAAAGTAATCGCAAGTAGCACCTGTCATACGTTCCCGAACAAGCTGTAATAATCTAGCTAATTATCCGGTGAAGTCATCATTTCATGCTTTCTTGCCCGAACAATTTCTGTAACTAATGAACATTTTATTATATCTTTCATTGTTTCTGCCCTTAAAATACGATGTTGATACAAGGTTAGTTCATCAAAACTCAAAATGATCACTGAAATAATATTTCTACGAAAACATTTGGCAAAGTCCCAATATCCGGGGTCTGTTCCCGCAATATGCAGGTTTGCATAGACCATGTGATGCTTTTTGTTTTTCACCGAAGCAGCATGATCATCCTTTCTTGCACCGCGTCTCATGGAATCAGTACAATTGGATTTTATTCTAGGTTAGTGGCAGTTAGGATAGGAATATATTAGTGTTTGTGATAGATTCTGTTAGCGCTGTGATATAAGTTTAGCAATGTCTTTCTTAATTGAAGTGCCTTTTTTCAAAAGCCGATATCTACATGAATGGCTCAGTGCCAGAGGTGACTAAGTGCCATCAAGAAAAGTGCTAATATTTGTGTGTATTGACCAGCAAAGATCGTATTTTATCTAGCAGCCATTACTTTGTCTGTCACTGATTCAGCAAGGCTGTTTGTCGTGTTTGGCTTAGATAGAATACGACCTTTACTGGTCAGTACACACAAATATTAGCACTTTTATTGATGGTACTTAGTCACCTCTGGCACTGAGTCATCCATGTAGATATCGGCTTTTGAAAAACGCTCCTCAATTGCTCACGGTTCACATTTTGCCATACCCACCTCTGCGTTAAGGTAAGTAGTGTCAGCTAGATTCTAGTTTAGTGGTAGTTAGGTTACGAACAGTAGTATTAGTATTAATGACAGGTTTTGTTAGGTTAGGAACAATGATATTAGTGCAGTAGGGCATACTGAATTCTCCCGCTTCATAAGTTCGCCATAATATATCACACGCATTCTGGCGGGAGACGTCACACCACTAATGTCTAATAACGAGTTTCTTCAAGATTCGGCAATGTAAATATGGAGGAAATTTCGCTACCTTTCGTTAGATCGTGGCATCCTCTCCACAGAACGATCTATAACAAAATACGGGTGATTTTAGGTGTTTATGAAGAGAATCTCGGTTTTAAATTATTGGCCCCCTACAATAGGATTATACGAAACATTTTTACTGATTCCTCATTCACCCATAATGAATCAATTTTCGCGTAGGCCTACTCTACGATATTCATAGGCGTAACCAGGCCGACCATATGGGTGGTATAACATCCGGGGGGTCTGGGGGTATGGAATATCCCCCCAGGGAGAAGGGGGTTCGGGGGACCTCCCCAAGAAATTTTTTAAAATTACGATGCACAATAACGAGTTTTAAGCTTCCCACGCTTTATACTCGTATTAAGTAATTCATAATCAGACTTTAAAAAACCGTACAATTTTCCTTTTTTTAATCAATGGGGGGGTTCAAACCCCCAACCCCCCTCGTTACGCCTTTGACGATATTCACATCAGAAATATTATATACACAGTAAAAAGTTATTTTTTTTAATACATTGTACATGTGCATAAAATATACTAAAGGTCTAAATGATTTCGTATGTGACTGTGTATGATTGTATAAGAGTATACTAAATTACCTACAGAGTCCAGTCTTCCTATGGTTCTGTCAAAAGGAGGAAGTGTGAGAGATTTGCACGGGTGTTCTAATCATCTTTTCAGGCGGCAAACCACTTGTTTAATGGGAAACATAAAATCCGTTTTCAGTTTAAACCCAGGGGAATATTCGTGGTTCACGTTAGATTTAACTTTATCTGTCGTTACCTTGCTGTGAACGTTGTCCATATTTAGAGTAGGACTAGAGCTATAGAATATTACCTTCAATGCCTCTTCTCTCGTGTACTAAATATGTTTTTTATGGTGATAGCACTATCTCCTCGACATTACAATTTTCCTTTCTGGAAGTGAACACTTGATTAAATATACTTACTTTTGTTAAAGGAATAGATTAAGGGGTCGGATTACTAGTTTTTAGAACTTCATCTTGTATTTTTACCCTTTTCAATCAGTTCATTTTTATTACGCAGAAAACACGCCAGCCATATTATGGTTCTGAGCGAAGCAGGATGCCAACTCCAAAGCAGGATACCAACTGTCCTTCTTGCATTAAGGTAAGTAGCGGCAGGTAGATTTTAGTGGAATTTAGGTTAGGTTAGATAGGTTGGGTTAGGTTAGGTTATGTTAGGATGTGAACAGTGATATTAGTTTCGTAGGGCATACCGAATTCACGTGTTTCGAAAATGTGTCATATTATATCCTGCGAGGTTTATCGTGTTGGTCAACCTGTTACCCAGAATTCTAAGTCAAGTCGATAACATGGTCAGCAGTTATATATTTTCATGAATTGCATATTTTAAGGTATGAGAATTGTAGGATGTATTCTTATATATTAACGAATTTCGCACCTAATTATAATCCTTGCATTAGGGAGGGACACATTTTTAACGCTGTTTCGTTTCGTAAAAATTAAAATTGTAGTGTCGAGGAGATAGGGCTAGTCCCGGTCTTGGCACTAATAGTAGATCTGTGGCACCTCATGTTTTCCACTAGTCTGTGTATGTCCGGTTCTAAAGTATTGTTTTCCAAAAGTAAAATTAAAACTAAATGGTAATCACTTATGTTGAATTGTGAGTTTATTTTAATTTCATTCATCATGTAAAATAACTGTTTAAAGGAATTGACCGTCTTTACAATGTCCATAACATATTTGCTTCACATAGATTCTCTCTTTCATAAAATGTTTGACTTTAAAGTCATTTGTATCCACACCTGTTTCATTTACAAAATCTTTCAATCGCTCAGCAAAACCATTCATATTTCCTATCATTGCAGGGGCTCCATCAGTGGCTACTAAAACTAATTCACCCCATGGCAGTTCAAATTTTTCTGTAACATGAAAACTGCCTCAAATATACCAATGTGTGTGATCTTTAAGAGGTACCATATCTAGAAGCTTTTCTATCACATTCATGTGTTCATCAGCGCCTCTGATAAACATAGCTAATTGAGCAGAATCTTCATTATTTATACTCTCATCCAGTGCTAAGGAGTACCACTTCATAGTATTTAAATTGTTCGACTGTGTTCTGCAGCTAACAGTAAACAGTCTTTAACATTCTCCCGCATTGTGAATAGTTTCATTTTTCCGCAATATATTTAGAAATGCGGTAGCTGACACGCACAATTTGTTGTGATGTGACGTTTTATTATTTTGTTCGATTCTGTGTTTTGCCTTTTTAGACTTTCCAACAACTGCTTCCTGCGTCCCCTATAAATTGTTATGTTAATGCAAAGTGACTTATATTACGCTGAACATTACATTTCTTAGTAAAAAATCATTTGTCGCAGCTGAACATTAATGCATAAGTTCATTCCGTAATTTATTACATACAGCTTATAAAAAAAAGCAGTATCTGAAACGATACTTTACCCATGGTTCGTATTGAAGTGTTGTCTGACGTTGAAACGCAAAATAAAGCGAATTGTTAAACAATATATCAAAGAAAACGCATTTACATATTGTTGAAAATAAAAAATGTAATTCCCAATGTTTACGGAAAGAATACCTTTTCTTTGGCTGCGCTCTACTCCTAGGCAGTTAGCAAAAGGTAACGTACGCCACTCACTGCTTCCACGCTCCGTAGAGGTGCGCTAAGCGGGTTGATTTAGAGACGGTGGTAGAAAGGGGGAATGGAGGGGAATACTTAAGGTATTCAATGAGTGTCAGTTCGCAAACCCTGAGTTAGCCTATTTGTATTTGTACCTTAAAAAGAACATTTATAAACCAGCGACTGTTTATTTTAAAGAAAAGTACCAGTTTAAACATATAGAAGTTATCGAAATACTGACTGGGGCTCCTGGTGACTTGCCGAAGACTTTAAACATTAGTTCAGAAAAAAATTAGGTAACAATTAACCTGAAATTAAAATTTTAAGAACAGTATGTTGTCGTATCTGATGCATTACAATATTAATATGAAATATTAAATTCAAAATGCAACCGGGTTCAAATCCCGGCTATGGCAATGCATTTTTCAGTTTTTCTTTCCAGAAAAAATGCTATATTAATTTATAGGTATATTACTTGTAGTTTTAAAATATTAAAATACATTATATAGTACCGTTGAGCACAATGAATAAAAAAAAGTATAATTAAAACTATCAGTCAACAACCTTTAATACTAGACTTCGGACTTTTAGGTCGCTAAAAATGCTGTTTTAGGTACCTAAAATAGGCTCTAAAAATTGGAAAATAGGTTCTAAAAATCGTAAAATAGTCTCTTATAAAATCGTTAAGTTGCCAATTTTCTGAAATATCTTAATTGCAATGCAGAATATTATATTTATTGAAGTCACCATTAATCAATAATCATGATAAAACTCAGATATAGGCCTATGGTACACAGAATTATATAGACCTATTACTAGGGCCTATATTACTACCATAACAGTGAGAACCTAATCCCTGCGCCCAGAAGCTACGCACGCTAGCATAATCAACCCCTTGTATCCCTCAGTGATTCAGAGAACTACTTTCTTTTTTTTTTAACTGGATGTGGGAGTCGGGAGAAAAACACTACATTTTCTTGGGGATTCCAAGGAATTTTTCTCATGAAGACGAAACATTCCTTACTATTTAACCACGTCACAAATGTGTCATGTACTGCACAATCCGAGCTAAAAATTTAGTACGAAGTGAAAATAAATGCTAGAATTTATAAGAAAAAATAACTTATTTTGAACTTTAGAGGAAAAAACAACCAAAAAGGCAATATTAGGCTCTAACTTAAAAATAGGCTGTTTTAGGTCCTATAAAAGCATTAGTTTTAGGCATAGTCACTTATGAAACATGCATATACAAGTTTTCGTCCAAATATCACTTAAGGATTAAAATAGGTTTTTACCTAAAATCTGAAGTCTATTTATTACATGCTGCATAGGTCTTTCGACACGGTTTTCATCTTCAGGATATCTTGCTGTGCTGGCGTAGATTTATTAACGATTAAAAAATATATATTATTTTAACTAACACTGATACAACTGCTTCTTCTTGAGTCTTTCCCATTATGTGTTTCTGAGCACAGCAACATGCCCTGAAGATGATATAAAAGTGTCATAAAAGCAGAATATAAGAAATGTTGTTGAGCTGATGATTTTAATTTAACCATTCATGTTATTTTAAAATATTAACTAAATAAGTTATAATATAGAGGAAGCGAATATACATATTGCCATTTTGTATTTATTATAGATGTGAAAACAATAGTAAAAATCGGAGCGCGCTTGGTTTAGGCAGCACACACAAGACATTTCACGTAACCTGCGGTTGTGTCCCTGATACAGCCTATCGAACTTTTTTGTTAAGTAACGATTGCTTAAACTATTTTTATCGGTGCTTCAGATACTATTATGTCAAGAAAAAACATTAGCATTCACTTCGCTGAAACTGTATAGCTCCTCTATTTGATGCAGCAATCTGTACGATCTTAGATTTCCCACTGGAAACAGGACGTGTTTTCACAACCTTGCTTTTGTAGGACCCTTACAATCGGAACCTGCCCAATTACCAACCTCCATTCCTCCATTAATCTCTAAGAAATCGAATCAGAACGTTTGTTCCCATTCTATAAAAAGAAAGAATCTCAAGAGAACCTTTGAACGTTTTTCATTTCCTAATAATAGCATTAAGATCTGTGTAGACAAATGTGCAACGGGTAACTTGGTTCCAAAACTAACTATAAAGGAAAGAAACAAAAACGAAGGACACTAATATGTACTGTACATCATTTCCTATAGGCCTAATATACAGAACCACAAATTTGGGGAATGTAATTATTTCTTAATAAAGAATAGCATTACAGATAATGTTAAATGTAATAAATTACAAATAATACTGGTCTTCTCATGTGCCATTTTATTACCGTTTTTCATCACTGCAATATAAATATGAATATTCTGTTACAATATATTCTTCTTCAGAGTTTAGTTTGAAAGTTAAAGAAACATGAAAGTGTCCTAACTTTTATTCTATCCAGAATTACACGTTTGCATTGGGCCATTCTGAGTATATTATATCAATGTAGGTCATCCTTTCATAGAACATATCAGATTTCAAATATAATACATATTGCAATTAGATACGTAACTTCTCTCATGCAAAAGATTTCATGCTTGCTGTGTTTTAGTGCTTCGCCAATTTTTGACTCACATTACCCAGGAATAGCTTAGGTTGTGATTGCTGAGACAGCTAAGTGGAAGATCACAGTAAATTTAACTTCAATGGAACTCGGATTCTATTTCCGATATCTAGGCGATCTAATTGTGTAGTCCTGGTTTCTGTGGTTTTCTAATTCTCTTATCCTATCCATCTATATATTCCACACACTATCAAACAAGAGTTCTCCTTTGATCATCGGAATCTATTCTATCTCCTCTAGTTCACAAACAATAAAATAAGTACCTGAATCTTATTAAGTATACCTCGAAATTCAATAAATTTAGTTATGCCGTTCTTAAATTATTCAGAAGAAATTTATCCCTTTTTGCTTCATCGAGTATCAATATATTCTTAAATAACCAAGTCACATCGAATTTTCTCCTCGTGAACTTACATCTAGAAAGTAGCTACGAAAAGGTAGTATTCAAGATTCACATGTCGGTCCAAGTCAGGGCAGACCATTCTAAGGGCGAATTATTCGAGATTGTTCCACAGACTCTTACAACAGCATAAGAAGAAAGACATGACTGAAATCACTATACAGTATTTTTCTCCCGAATTCTACATGAGAGGTAATTGAAATGTTTAGCACAAATTCCAAATTTGGTTTGACAGAAATCTATTATTACTGTCGCAGAAATCAGCATTTACTATAAAAATACAGTAATTATTAGAGTTTTATAATGCGTTTTCTTTGTTCATGGTTAGCTGTATGATGCCACAGGTCCTAATTAAAGCTATATTAACCGTAGAACTCTAAGGTCTTTTCCTGTCTCAAGTACTCCGAATGGGGTTTCATCGAACCCATTACATGAAATTGCTATGTGAGAAAAGTGGACACTTCATTATGTTTATAAACATTTCAAACTGATCTTGTGTCCGATGAGACTTGTCGTTCAGATTGTTCTATTTTTGCTTTCTTGGATTTTGCTTTTGTTATTTCAGTTCAGTCGAACCCTTGCTAATATTTTTATTTATTACAGTCAAATAAGTACAGTTAAAAACAATATTATGGCACTATTATTTTATGCAGTATTGAAATGGCAATAACTCAAAAGGATGTGGTTCTTGAAAAATAATTTGAAACAAACAAGAGTACGATAAAAAGTTGTGGCTTCAAGAACCCCCCACCCCCAATCCTTCGGAGTCCTAGGATTAAAGTAACATTCGTGTGGGTATTACGGGTAAGTTAAGAATGAAAATAGTCTGTCATGTTGTCGCTGTGGTTACTTTTTTAGTGCAATCGATGTAGGCCTATGTCTTTTACACTACGTGGCTAGTCTATTAAAGCGGTTGAATGTTGGTGTTCTCGTAATTGACAGGTCGTAATTGACAGACAGATTCACATAGAACGAATAGTGAAAAGTTAAATTTATTTTCCTTTTGTGTTGAGTAAGATGGAGTAACCTCCGTCGATAGTAGCCTACGAGTAAGATACTGAGACTGACGGAACTCGTTTGAAGGGAAGGGCATTCGGAGTTGGGAGTTGAATTAAGAGAGACAAGCTAGCTTCCCCTCCTGTCAATCATGACAGCCGTATACCTTAGTCAGCGCGATGTGATTCCCTTGCAAACTGCCGTAGGAATAAAACATCACCCTTTCAAGTGACATTTCGATAATGGACTCGTCCAGACTACTGCGCATCTTTCTGAGCAGGTTCTGGAAGAAAAAATTGTTCTGTACGTTATAGTGATAGATACGTAACGGCCACACGCAAATTCGAAATATCTTGTTTGATTGGACACTATTCCTTGAAAATTACATCACAAAACAAATACCTATAATAACGTACTTACTACTTAAACGCATGCTATTAATAAGATGTATCAATATCATAAGGTATGGTTCTAATAACACAGTGTTTTATTTTATGCTATGTTACATTTTATCATATTATAAATCATTCTAATAATTGATTGCATTGCATTAATAATATATAGTGTATCTATTTCTAATATTGTATATTTATCTTATTGTATATTACATCAAATTATTTTGATATATTATATTAAAAGCGCCCTAATATGTGTGTTTGTAACCGAACTCCTTCAAGACATTTTGACCTACAGGTCTGAAATTTTCACCATCCGTTTTCCATGACCCGGGGAGTGTCTTTGTGAAAAGTTTGACTTAATAGCACAGTGAAAATTTAATTTTCTTTGTGCTTTTGGTATTGACAGTAGTATTTTGTAATTTTTTGTGCTTCATGCCCGGTTTCTACAAACTTGTGAATTACCTATGGGTAAATTACCCATGGACAAATTAGTTCCATTTAACCTACAATGGTATAATGAGCAAGGCCTTGGAGTTGTACAGTTAATTTAATTCAGAAGGCTTTGATTCTCATTGTTATTGATCCTATGAAAGGTTAAATTTTATCCAGCCATCCATGAAAGGACAAATTAACCCAAAGATTTACCCTTGGACAGATCTAGCCCGAGTTTGTAGGAACATTTTTTCTGTCATTTTCATATTTACCTAGAGGACATTTATCTAGAAACTCGCCACAAGTGTAAGTGATTGCTATCTTTAAATTATTTGTGTTTGTGTGGTGTTATTCTTGTGTAAATTCTGTAAATTCTGTGCATTAGATAATTTACCCATAGGTAATTCGCGAGTTTATAGAAACCGGCCATCAATCATGTATCCATGGTATGGGTGGTATTTTTTCATTATTTTTACAATTTTCTTTCTGTTGTCTCTACACAGCCTTCTGTCACCTGCAAGGTCATACGGGCCATGTTTGACTGATTTCGCCTCTGATTCAACCAGTCAGAAGGCACCGTAACAAATTTACGTAGGATGTTCGGTTCAAACAGCCAATCGTAACCTCAGTCTTTGCCAAGGTGCAGTCCAAGCGGGTCATGTACGTAAGCCAGTGCTGTTCAAATTGCAATTTACGTATTACAGTCGGTTAGGTCAAAATAATTTTAAATTTTGGTTAAGGTTATTTTTTATGCTTTATGCAGTGCTATACAGTCATGGTATAGGTTGCATACAACGTATTCCTTCGGCGGTGTTGCTAAATTGAAGTGTTATGAGCGCACTGATCATTCCTGTTTCGGAACCTCAGTGTTGTATCGGTAAAATTCATTTAATGGTAAAATTATTTCCCAGCCCATGTAATGGGTTTAATCATTAGTTATATTATGCCATATTATAACATTGTAAAGGGAACAGCCTCAGAAACGACTGTGATACCTATTAATCACTTTTCATGCAAATAAAAGAAATATATCTGATATTTTTCATTAGTAGACGCAAGATAAAATTTCACTTTCGTACACTAAATATCCTCCGATATATTTCACATCGCTAGATTGCTCTCGATAGACTTGAGAGCGGTATTTAATTAGGTGCTCCCATCAAACAGAAGATTCTTTCCTTTGAGATTGTAGGCTACATGTTGAGAAGCAATATACACCAGGAATGCAGAAATATTACGCCCCAGAAGTCTTACAGGAAGCATGCTTCCCCTATCCAGTAATGAAACAGGATACAATACTAGATTTCTCTTATAAAAAACAAATCGGAACTCTGAGAAAATCAGAGCTGATTCAGTTAATTAAATCCATCAAGTTGATCAATTCAGTTGATTTTAATTTTTAGCTTTACCTTAGTCCACCGCTGTGGCGTAGGGGATGCGTTCGCTCCTCTCATTTTTCATGTAGATAAAAAATATATATATTACCCATCTGATATTTTTCATTAGTAGACGCAAGATAAGATTTCACTTTCGTTCGAATCCTGGTCGGGAAAAGTTACCTAGGTTGGGTTTTTTCTGGGGTTGGACTGATCACTCATCCGGGGAGGCCCTCCATGTCCTTGTCTGGTCAAAAACGTATGTATGTGATCCATAGATAATCCCTCTCCCGATAGGTCGCGGCCTTGTAAGGCCCGGGGCGGCTTGGGTAGCTTAAATCCTAAAAGGGAGAGGTAAAACTAAAATAAAGAAAGAAAGAGCTTTACCTTAAAACAATTGAAATGCACATAATGAGTAGCCTACTGGAAAAAAATATAGTTTAATTTATACAGACAAAATAGTCTCTTTGAGACATTCCGCTTCCAAAAAGATTGTAATATTCAGTTAGTAGTACATGATAGACAAAAATACGAGTACTAAAAATTGTACTTCTTGTACCAAATAGTGTATTTGACTAAGTTATACTAATACACGAATTTACCATACATAAAATATACAAATAAAAAAAATACCGGTATACATTTTGCTTAACATCTATCTCTAATCATTATATTAAGTAGCATTCGTGTTAATAAATTTGTTTCTCTGCTTATAAATGAAACTAGTGTGAGTGCTGCATTGCAGTAGTGCAACTCATCATAGGATTCTCTTTTTTAGTGATTGTTCTACTCATACGCCGCGTGTTTGATATTTACCAATACCGTTTAACAATTCATCGGATATAGACCAATCACGATCGTTTATCTTATAAGATCCTTCCTCGGATCGCAAGGATGCAATTTTATCTGATAAAACGTCAGCTCGTTACTGGACACATAAGGCATCAATACGTCACATACTGCCACTGGGTAAAATTAACTTATTAACTTATTATACAACACTATTTTATACAACATAACTTGTTTGGAAATTGAAATTGAAATAATATAACTGAAATGTACATTGAAGAAACACACAATTTCGATTCGGTGCAAGCCATTCCGTGTGCTCTTATTCCGTTCTGCTGTTAGCTTACCTGAATTGGGTTAATTATGTCTCATATGCATCATTGCATTGGTGGCATCGGTCACAACATGGTAACTGGAATCAATACATGGGTGGTTGTTTCATAGTATGCCGTGGCCTCACAGCTGATAGTTTTGATTTTATATGACAAAGCACGAAAGTAATTATTATTTGTATAATCCGTTACAATTTTATTCATGGAACAGTCAAAATAAATCCAACTCGACTTTACGAGTTTCATCAGATAAACTCGTAAACTGTCGTAGGGTTACCTATGATAAAATCCGTTTTCAGTATTTTCGAGCTGCGTACTAGGACTAATCAGGTTCCACAGCTTCGAAAACATTTTTCACATTACACAATGGGCCGGCAAGCTACTAGTGGTAGAGTCGTATGTTCCTCTCCAACACTCACAGAATGCATTCGAGCCGTTAAAAGGCTCATTTACTCGTGTGTGTGTGGGGGGGGGGGGGCGGTATACATCCAAACGTATGAAAGCCAGGTCGAGTAAGCCGATGACTTGGCGCAAAGTTCCTGCAAGATGACTTCATAAAAGGTGTGCTGGGGCAATTTGGACAAAGTCCTTCATAGCCTGTCAGCATTCAACAGACACTATCGCCTCTTAACCACTGCATAATGCATTGTGCGGACACTAGGAACTCCTAAGTGTCTACATCCCTAGAGCTACCTGCAACTCCACGTACTTTACCAAAATATTATCATCTCTCTCTTCTTTAAACAATTTTTAATCTACTCTTCCTCTGTGTTCTCTTTACCATTTTTTGTTACTTTTTTATTTCTCCTATTCTACTTCCATCTCTTAACGGAGTAGCGGCCCGTGGCTTAAAACGAGGGTGTGCTGCAAGTACTATTTCGTATAACCAACTTGAAATATTAAAAAATGATTAGTAGGCCTACAATTACTGCCACAGTGACGCCGTTCCTTCTTACTGAAGATGTTATGAATGACTTTCGTGTTGAATCCATCCATGTTTACAACCATTTTTTTCTGTATGGAAAGCATTGGAAGAACTGTAAGACTTTGCAACGAAATTAATACCGATTAGTACCGAGAGACACTTCGACATCGTGGATGTTTCTTCTGTTTCCTCGTTGAAAATGAACTTTGAGGCATATGTTTTTATTTGATGTCGAAGTGTTTCTCCGTATTAATTTTGTTGCAGAGTCCTTGGTTTGCTGAACTGCCTTCATTAAGCCCGGCATATTGACTCCCACATGTGCCTGTTTATAGGCTACCCAAGTCGCTTAGAAGTTATCATGTAATGGTAATGAAATGATATAATATGTTATCAAATAATGTGTTAAATTATCCAACAGAGAATTTTAAAAATAGCTCCTCTTTGATTGGTTGGTTGATCATCCATTTTATTCTTTAGACAAGTTCTTTGAATTTAGTACCAGATTATTATTTTATTAGCAAGTGTCCGGGGCTTCGCCCGCGTTTACTTACTCAACTGCTGGATGTTTCATTTAAACCTTTTATTTAATAGAAAAATAATTAAAACATATTTTTTACGACTGATATGGTTTTTACATAAATTGAAAAAAAATTACAAAATATTATTCTTAATGATATTAATTACATAATAAATATAAATAATTAAAACGAACGAAACGAATATCTTGCCTATGGGCACCCAGATTCGAAATGAAACAATTAAAACGTACCACAGGGTCATGAACCTTACCCAATCATGAATAAACAATTAAAACAATTGATAATTAAAAAGCTAAAATCCCGACTTCAAGGTGCATTTTGTGATTAAAGTGCTCCGTCCGGGGAAAAAAAAGACCTCCCTAACCCCCCTCCAAAGTAAACCCGCATAGTGAGTTTCGTCCAGATCATTCATTGTTTTCCCATTTACGTATGCGTTCATGATCCCCCTTCTGTTCACCTATTTAAAAAAAATATCAGATCTCTGCCAATTGTAAACAAATGAATCAGGATAGCAACCGAGCAAGTCCACCTTCAATTAATTTCACAATAATTGATTACGGTCTTGTTAATATGTGGCGTTGGATGTACACGGAAACACAAGCTCAAATATGATTGTTATATCTACGTTGAAATTTTTAAATCCATTGTAATAGTTAGGTTCATTGTATATTTCTCATTTAATAAAATTCTACCAGACTCGTCGTTCATTTGATGAATAAATTAAATTGTTACGATTTTTTATTATGAAAATAAGTAATCCATTATATTATTTAATGGTAATTTAATGTTTGAAATGGTTTGGGAAGAGATTAACTACACTAGAGCGGCCAGACTACCATATTCTTGCCTACTTTTCATTTCATAATCTTGCAGTGCAGATGAAAACTGTAAAAATGTGAGTTTTTAATCTCGCTCTTTCTGCGGCTGGGAACCGTGCCATCATTCTAATGTGTTTTGTGAATTATTCAGTGGAACGCGTGAGTCCCTTGTCTCCTGGGCGGAATTCGAGTCTCAAATCCCTCTGCATTTCACGCTCTGTGACTGTGATGTTGTCCTATTTAAGTTACGCACAAAACTGATTATGAATTCTTCATCCATGTTGTTTCAGAAACTAACTTACTTCATACTTGAAACTACTGTCCCAATATCTGTAAAAGAGGGAATACGTATTACAAATACTTCTTCAGATGAATATAATTAAATTATAGCACCTACGTGCACTTATTTTTGTGTAAATTCATATGGACTGAACACTGAAACAACTTCATTCCTGTAGTTTCTTTGTTAAGAAACATTTGATCATTGAACACAGAAATTGTGTATAGGCCTATACAGGGTGTATCATACTTAATGGCACAAACCATAACGGTTGAAAGTATACGATAACAGAAGCAAAAATGTTCCGGCGAACATGGGTCCGCAAACAAGACGTTTGCGAGATTTATTATTGCGAATGTGTGGTTATGAGTTGCCACTGACGTCCTTAATTGTGCTTCACTCGTTGCGCACTTAGAAGCGGTCCACGATGTGGTCTTGTTTACAAAACTAAATATTGACACAAGGTGAAGTTGTAACCAAACCATACACGACTGACAATGGGTACAGTACACAGTCGAAGCAGTCAGATCACTCATCTGAACACAGCTTTGGAACCAAGGTGAAGGAGACTGTGGGTTCGAGTCCCGCCTCGGGCATGGGTGTTTGTGTGTGGTAGGGAAAATACGTAAAACAAACGGTAAAACAAGGTCAACAAACGGTAAAACGAGACAACAAAAAAGTTCAGAAATATTGGCTTATGGCCGGCTAAATTAAATTTAAAAAAAAAAGTCAGGTGTGCTGAAATGTAAATGAAAGAGGTTAGATTCCTCTATTAACTTATACTCATTACAATTCACTAAACAAAAAAAGAAGTCAAAATGGAACCATACATCAACAGCAAAGAATAGTACGTGCTTGTCTAGAATTCCGAGATGATCCTGGGGTGTTAGAAATAATTCGAAGCTCACTGCAGAGACAAGTGCGGTATTGCGTCCAGGTGCAAGGAGACACTTCGAACACCTCCTTTAACGTGAAGAGTGTACTGTATTAATAACATGTAACATACTAAAGTGGCATTGTATTCCTTGTTAAGTTAAGCTATGAGAGAATTAGAATGGTAATTATTCGAAAAGTCTACTTTTCAAATGTATTTGTTACTAATTAAGACGATGTTTCCTAATGTAATCAGTGGCGGCTCATAACCACACATTCGTAATAATAAATCTCATAAACAGCTTGTTTGCGGACCCATGTTTGCTGGAACTTTTTTTTTGTTTCTGTTATAGTAGAATTTCAACCGTTTCGGTTTGCTCTATTAATTATGATACACCCTGTATAAGCTGCATATGAGCAAAAGGAGATATTAAAATAAATTACAATTTTATGTGTGGTGAAGCATTATAAATCTACTATAATAATGAATGCAATATTAATAACATTAGATTTAATTAATAGCAGGCCCACCAGAGAGTTTGATCTTAAATATAAAACCGCTGATCTTAATGGAAAGTGTTGAAAATAACCGCTCACAGCGAGATGTTTCGCTATCTGCTTTCTCGCCTTCAGTAACACTTATAGCGATGTGTTTTGTCTATTTTTGTGGTTTTGGTTATTCATTATATGCATTATATAAGTTTACATATAACTTGAGGTCCGAATTCTCTCAAAATGAATACTTGTTATATTATCTATGATTATAAGTATAACTTCAATGAATATCTAGCCTACTTCTGGCAGAGGACAAAATCGACAGTTTGTCAGAAAAATAACTGACTGACTGACCGATATGTTCAAGACACTTTAAGCACAGTACTGTACAATTTAGTATTTTTCTTAAAGAAATTACCTTTTTCCATGATTTTTCTAATTATCCGGATTGCGTCCGGCCCCAATTAATTAGGATAATTGAAGTTCTATTGTAATTTAATATTCTATAAATTCCTTATTTTTCTGAGTTTTTAGTATGCAGTTTTCATTTCACTACTACTACTACCTGATCTTCAGGGTTATAGTACTTTGATCTTAAATGTACTCTTTGAAAGTAATATAGGCTTACGTTATTCATCACCTTGAAAACTAAAAGTTTATTTACTGTTTTTGGTAGCTGGCAGGTCACTCTACTCCTTATTGAAGTACTGCGCAGGATTTTATGCATTCGTTTGTATGACAGGCACGTTTCTTCTAAACAATCCAGCTGCAAAACAATATTTGGTGAACCTATCTTTAGGGTAATAAATAGAGACCGGATGTTAGACAAAATGCCTATTCTTAACCATTATAGATATCATAAAAATGATTTAATAAAGTTCAATCCACTAACTTTAGAGCTGTTTTCTTTTACAACAGTTAAAATGCCTCTTTTTTTATTATTTCAAGTAACAATGCTTGTAATCATTATTTCCGCTTTTTCGAGATGAAAAACTACATTTTATTGAAAAATTAGATAATAATGGTTGAAACGCACGCAATGTCATGTTGCAGGCCTACAATGCTTGAATTGACTTTTCTCACTTATACAGATTTATTTATTATCATATAATGACGAGGTTTTTAAGTAAAAGTGCTTCTACCGAACTTCTCTAAAGGCAGCTGTCTTTATTGTCATACTTCATCTCTCATGGGAGGCATAACCTAAAAGTGGAAAATTTGAAAAGGAATCTTGTGCAACGAGTACTTGTTAATGATTGGCAAAAGGTATAGTGTATTGAAAGTGGTACAGTGCACTAATGAGACTAGCAATATTGTTCATGCAGTGTTTTTGTATATTATGTGTTAATCACAGGTATCAATTAGTTATTTTTATTAAATGCTGCATGATTTAAATGTTTTATTTCAATTGGTAGCAAGACACATACACATATACAGCAGTTCAAATCCCTGGCGGCAGACTTGTACGATACAAGTATTCAAAAGTTACTTCCACGGAATGACAAATGTTTCAATTCCGGTGGCGAATATGTTGAAAAATATCTTAACACGTCCTGTGTCTGTTGCAATAAATATTTCCTTGAAATTTTATTTTGTTTCTGTAAACGGTCTCAGGGAAACTTACTTTATGGACGCGCCTCATAATTTAAATAAAACATCAAGAAGTTGAGTAATGTAATGTAATGTAATGTAATGTAATGTAAGTGTTTATTAGAGTAATTAACTTTTTACAAATTCCAATGCAAACAATCACACGAGTCCGCATGGACCGTACATGCTTACGCAAAAACACACACACAAAAAAGAAAGAACAAATAATATATATACAAAATAACACAAACAAACTAAATCTATTCCTCACTCTCCACACCCGCTCTCCAATTTTCCGCTTTTTCAAACCTGAGCTGTCTCGCCTTCGTTAAAAACTTCCCAATGCCTTCCTCAACGTTTTTGCCCGTCAGTAACTCCAAACATTTTCGTTGAGTAAGTAATCGCGGGCGAAGCCTGCTAGTATTGAATAATCAATGTCTAGTTGAAGATTTCGCTTAATTCTTTCAATTGATCTAACCGTACCTATGACGTCGGAATATAATTTTTTTTCAATCCCGAGGAAAATTTCAATAAAATAGTCGTATTTTACGAGTGATGTTTTTAACACAAGGATAACGATATGCACTTTTTAACACAAAAAATATATACTTATATTTCAATACTGTCGACTGTATGTGAGCACATTTATCCAAATTTTTCTTACGGTCGCGGCCACAGCAGTTAAAAGGCCAATTCTCGTCAGTAATAATAGACAGATAAACACAAAGAAGATAAATTATTGTGACAACTTGTATTTATAACCCATTGATATTTGATATTTATAAAGTCTAATAAGGACTTTGAGACTTTATAACCGCACTTGCTGCCTTCACATGTGAATTAGAAACTACAATTACTTATGGCTTGTATAGCGGCATTTATATTTTATTTGCTAGACATATCACAAGTAAGTACTGTAGACGGTGCATTATGCATGCGGCTTGAATAAAACCTCAAGAGAAAATGTTGGCTTATTCTGCTTTAATATTCCGGAGTCGTCTGGCAGCTGTCACATGAATACTTTACTATATGAATACCAAATTTATCCTGATGGAATGCACTGTTCCCAGCCATACAATATGGGTTCGATTCAACAAATACCTGTAAATAGAGTACCTATCCCGATGCTGTTATGATGGCGACAAAGATCTTACTAATCTTACTAATCTTTAATAGGAATAATTCTAGATTCAAAATGTTTCCGGCATCCATTTTCGTCCTAGAAGGCCATTCAGACAACTGGAGCTAAAATTAAATTACTAACCAGTACAGGAGCATGGGGGAGAAATGGCAAAATATAAGAAAACTGGGGTGTTGGGAAAAGATATTTGCATATTTGCAAAATAATAGGGTACTAAAGGAGAGTTCATTTCAGAGGAGTATAGGCAAATCAGCTGAAAAGCAAAGAAATTGAGTTGTAAACAATCAGATCTACATATTCACTCTTTTTCAACTAATACAACGAACAATGCACTGCTTAAGTATAGTCCGTTCAATGGTATTTGGACCTTCTGGTTTAGTAAAGCCTTGTTCTCACACACAAGTTTGCACAGGAAAACCAGTTCTCAGAGCATCTTGCCCTATTCAGACTGTCGCGTTCCGATTACCGCAAAATATGTCTTTCGAGTCTGCCATCGACTGTCTGAATAGAGAAAACAGCTCTGACACCTGAGAACCGGTTTTAGAGTGCAAGCCAATGTGTCAGAACAATGTTTCATCAAACCAAAAAACTCAAACACCAGTGAATAGACTATAACGCTACTGGTCGATTAAAGGGACATCTACCTGAAATCATCACCGTGGTATTATCAAGGTTTTTTTGGCAAATATGGTTTAAAGTTACATAACAGGAGGTTATAAAAAGCACAGACAACTACTCTGTTTAGAAGTAATGGGGAGGTTTAAAAAAAAAACAGATTATAACCAAGAAATCGAAAATATGTTTTCTTATTACTTCTGTGTCACTTTCCTGATTTATTTCATTTTTTAATTGTGAAATTGTACATAGATTTTACATTTTCCAATGAAAACTAATTATGTTTTATGACTTCATTGTTTTAATCAAAACTTAACATATCCAGTTGATACATATAACACTAACTACATTTTTTAACTTTATATTTCCATTCAATAAATGCACTTTCCTAAACATTAAAACTAACAATAAATATTGAAAGTGCTGCGAGGTTTGAATCCATTGCTGGGTGCTAGTTTCCTGTTTCAAGATAGGTTCAGTGTAGCTTGTTACTCGTATTGAACTTTACTGTTGTGTGAAATGGAGAATACTGTAGCTCTGGTTTAACATTGGAATTGTGAAATACTCTCTTATAATTTCCTGAATTTTTATCAAAATTTAATAAATCCCTTCTGTTTTACGTATGTTCTTTTCAAAATCTAATTTTCCCAATCTTCTCATTACTTACTGTATCTTTTCTTTTTTTTAAAATTGAGAGGCAATGAAATTTTACACAATTAAATCTTTAATATCGAACTTATAATTCAGACGCCGATTACTGCCTACTATATTTTGAAAAAAGCTCATCGAAAAATTAAGAAACAAACAAATTAACTAACTTCCAAAAGAAGAAATGCCAAAATGCAATTGGCTCATTTTACCTATTGCATTTTACCTCATGTCTCGGATCAATTTCATGAGTTCCAGTGGGTTCAATGTACAGATAAAAAGTTTGCCAGTCCGGGTTTTAGAGTTAGATGTTTGTGAGAGAAGCCATCTGGAACTAAGTCACCTGATCCTTCCACCACATCTGATCTGAAAGAGCATTTCCTTGTCTCGTGAAACCAGCAGCGTAATCGTATTTGCAATGTAAAATAAAAGTAAGACTATGCCATCCTCATTTCATATAACTCACTCAATTTACACCCTAAAATACGAAGCCATTATTTGCTTTGGAGAACAGCAGTATTCTTACTGCGACGGATGGATATTAAAACTGGTTAGTACATCACTGATTTGATCTTTGCAACATGGTAATATTCTGGCCAATTTCCAAATTTCTAAATTTTTAATTGAAAATTTTTAATAACTGTTATTAAAATTAATATTTATTGCAAACGAAGAAAAATAAAATATGTTGTATTTTAACTTGAACATGTTAATGGTAGACTGCTGATTTTTTGTATAAAACTAGTGCCAAGTTTTACATTTCTGGGTATTTTTAAGTTCCTGGGATAATTTTTAGTATCCTAAAATGCAATCTGAATGAATTTGAATTTAAATTTAAATTTTGCTACACAACTGTAAAGAAGTTATTGATTCACACCTTTAAATCATTAAAAATGTATTTATTACACCCCAAAATGAAGATAATGGATTGATTAATGTATGCTGACAATTTTAACTCTTTATTCATTATCGATAAAATGCCAGTCAAAGTGCTGTGTGTTAACGTTAGTTTTTTTTAACTTGAAGTTCTACTGTCTCTGGTTTTCTAAAATCCTCCAGCACTGTGAGTTGTACTTACTCTCTGTATTTTCGTATGTTCAGCTATCGGTATCAGTTTAGTCTGCCTCATAAAATTGATCCACATTTCTATTTTTATTTCGCTTTAATTTAGCTGTAATTAGTTTTAATTAGTTACTGACTAATAGTAGGAGACCATTATGAGGTACATCAAAATGTACAGGAATGATTAGATTATCAAATATCGAATTTTTTAAGTTTTGATTTTTTAATGAAAATTCATTTTAAAAAATGACCATTTTATGCCCTTTAGAACCTTATTTATTAGGGTACCCAGTCTGTCTGGAGGTTCCCGCTGCTCTAAAATAATTCCTAGAGTATATTTAACTGTGGTTTATACTGGAATAATGATCTGCACTTATTTAATTATCATTGATAATTTCTTTATCATCCACTTATAGACTGGGCCCTGTTTACGTCGACACTTGTATTTGGCCAATTATGAATAATTTCTCAAATGACTGTGCGGATGGCGGGTTGAGCAGATCCCACCATTGTATATTCACCAGATCCTACAACATATCGCGAAATCTGAACCACGGCGATCCTCCCGAATGTTTCGCTTTACATGAACTGTAAAGAGTTGAAGGCAGCGGTCATACATAATTGTTTAAGGTGGTGATCACCTTGAATTGTTGTGACCAATTTTTTTTTTTCGATGATTGTACTGAAAGGTTATATCGAAATCTGGCTAGGAAATTACCAAATTTAAAACTCATTATTTTTTTCCGTTAAAATATGAATTGACTTTAATTCAGTATATCTCCCAATACTACAACAGGCTGAAAATTTCTTTTCTTGAACTAATTTTACAACAACAACAACAAAAAATATATATAACATATTTGTTTCTTCTTGTTCGAATTTATGGAAATAATGCATTAAAGTTAAAAGAAAAAATTGTGAAGATAGGAGAAATTTATGCTCAGTGACTGTGAGATATTGAGTTAGAATTAAATCTGTGATCAGAAACTTTCGAGTCAGGAAGAAATTAGTTGTCAGTGGGATAACTTATTACCTTTGTAGGAAGTAATTAACTTAAGGCATTCGCGATTTTTCATTTCTTTAGGAAAACAGCGTAATCTGTCTAGTTCCACATGACACGATTTTATTGTAATTCCCTTTCCTACCATATTTTTTTCCTTTAAATTTTCCAAGTTTAGTTGGAGGAAAAATACAATTCTTTTTCGTTAAATACAGTAACAGTAATGGTAACAATAATAATAACAATAAATATAATATATCAGTAATAAAATATTTTATTTTACCACTAGCTAAGGACTTGTGGACTTCTCTACCAGTCGACCAGATTCAGAAATAGGAATTACGGTGTTCTACATAATTTGATTTCAACATTGTTACAATAATGTTTTCTACTACATTTTTTTTTCGTCCATTTCCCGTTCATCCTATCGTTGGTACTACGAAGAAAATACAAGAATATGTTCTGAAGCTAATTATCGCCAAAATTGAAATAATTAGATACTTTCGATGTTTGTAAGAAATTTGAGACCAGCCACAGTCAATTTGGAACGTATTTTAATATTGTTCTGATTTTTTATGAGTAAGAGAACTAGTTTACAAACCACAAAAGAGGAGAACATAGTGCGAGAAAATGCAGAATGAAATAGGCAGGACATGAAATCAATAATTGATGCTTCCATTTTAAAATAGTTCACTTGTAGCTTCAAAAAATGGCATAATGGAAAAAGTAAAGTCAGGTTAAAAAATCAGAAATAACTGAAATTTTATGAAAGAAACCAATTTGTTTATAACTCATCGGTCTTCAGACAGGCCTCCTATGTTAGCTTAATAGGAATTTCATACATATTTAGTAAGGTGATCATATTTCTGGGAGTCGAAGCTGGAACCACTCGAATAACTGCTCTCGAACCGGAATAAGAATGCACAGTTAAAGGTAATATAAATAACTTATAATCAAAATTATAGGGTCATTCGGCAAACAATACTTTTTTTAAATCGATTTTGCCTTAAAGTTTAACTATGTAAAATGTTATTCTATTCGGGCGAATGGAAAGGTGTTGCTGATGCCATTATAAAATCCCATGTGCTTTAAATTGCGTATGTACTGAATGTCGTGAGCAACATTTTTTCACAATCTTAATCTTTATTGTAAGTAAAACCAAGTATTTCATCTCAATCTACAGAGCTTTCTTTCACTTTTCCTTATAGTCTCTGTTCTTTTTCACACATGTTTCCCATCGTTCTGCAAGTTTGAAAATACCCTTGCGATAGAATTCCATTCCAGCTGCCCGTAGACACTGAAATCGCTGCAAAACTTGCAGTTGGACGTAGTGCGGTGCATGAAATGATTCACATCTTAGGTTTTCGGAAGGTTTGTGCCCGTTGGGTCCCACGTTTATTTACCGAGGACCACAAACGTCAGAGACGAACCATTGCCCAAAACCTTCTTCTGAGATTTCGAAATGAAGGTGACGAATTTTTGACGAGTATTGTTACTGGAGATGAAAGCTGGTTCCATAATAATTATGTTCATAATTATTATGAACCTGAAACAAAACGACCGAGTATGGAATGGCACCACTTTAATTCGCCATCGAAGAAGAAAGCGAAGACAGCTGGAACGGAATTCTGTTGCAAGGGTATTTTCAAACTTGAAGAACGATGGAAAACATGTGTACAAAAAACGGAAACTATGTGGAAAAGTGAAAGAAAGGTCTGAAGATTGAGATGATATACTTGGTTTCACTTACAAATAAAGATTAAGGTTGTGAAAAAATGTTGCTCACGACTTTCAGTATGCTCTCGTAAAAACTTTAATCGCACGTTTTCTCAGTTTCTATTTCCATTTATTTAGTTAAATTCAAAATTTGTCTTTTCCCACAAAAATACAGAAACTGTTCTGAGTGTTTTCAGAATATACTTTACGATGTTTGCAACAAAATTACGTAGCAGGTTTTTTGTATAGGCTATAATTATTTTTTTTTTAAATGATACTAAATAATCATCATACGTCAATTTATTTCAAACTTTTCAGTTTCCTATATAAATTAGTTTTAAGATACAAAGTTTAACTAAGATAACAAATCCTTCAGTAATTTTGTAAAGCAGACAAAGTTCCAGGTTTATGTTTTGATATTTGTCGGAGGAGAGAGATTTTAATTTTTATTACAAATGAAATATTAAACTGAAATTTTAATCAGATATTTATGTTAGGTTTCAGTTAAAGTGGGATCATACACCGCTGTCGTGTATGTAAGAAAACATTTCATTAAATTAATAATACAAACTGTTGTGTACTATCATGCTCTACAATGAGAGATATAAGTAATTTAAATCTATGTTCAATTGAACCCAGTAGTAAGGGAATATACTTTTTCACTTTTTGAATCAAATCACTTCACGAGAAAAATGATTTGATAAAAACTAATAAGTTAGTAAGCTTCATATCTTTTCCCAGTACCTAAGACATTAAGCTAGAAGTTAAATCTCACTGAAACTTTGTAGGTGCTTTCAGAAATTAAAAATTGCACTACGTATACAGACTAAAAATTATTTCACAATGTGGTTTAACTTCTAAAGCAGCTTAAACAAAGAGAGCTTGCAAAATTTCCTGAAAATTGGACCAATAGTTTTAGATAAGTCATGTTTAACGTTCCCAAAACATTTTTTCGAAAAAAATCCAGTTAAAAATTAGACAGTAAGCTAAAACGGCCACACATTATCTGACACAAATGTTTGAAACTCCACGAAAATAGCTAATTTTTATTTAAAACTTCATAAGCATGCTCAAAAAGATATGTTCTTTCCCATAAATCCGTTAAAAAATCAAAGAAATGTACTTATAGCGGTGTATAATGCCCCTTGAGCGTATAAAATGTATATTTTATAGCACAAATCTCTCTCATCTCTTCTTTTATCCCTTAACACAAATTTTGCAAAAAGCGCGTGCTTGCTTTGTAGACCCCATAAACCGACGCAAATGAAACTTGCGTTGGAAGGCGTCTTATGTGTGCAGGCCATTAGAAATCCCCAGAAGCCTGTTGACTTATAATTTATACCACATCAAGTGAAAATCTTGAGCTCTTGCTTGAACAATGGGCTCAAGACGGTGTGATTTAGAGGCTGTCAGATCAATAGACTAATTTTCCTCGCTTAATACCATTGTCATTGTGTTAACAGCTTCACAACAGCCGCTCACTTGTGCTGCAGAGATCTGTCTCTCTGTATGTCAGCACAAGACAACGCTGCTATGTGTGTATATATTACTCCTTTATCTTGTCAAGCAGGCAAAGTGTAATCTTATTATTTTAAACATTCTCACCCTCTTCGGTTAGTTATTTCACGAATTATAGTCGATTTTTATAATAGGCCTATTAACTTTTCACATAATTAATATAGTTATTTAGCTTGGAGCATAAATGTCTCTAATCACGAAACTTCTTAAGTCTGAGTGAAAGATGAAAATTCTAGTTGTAGAAACATTGCAGGCCTAGGGATAATCTCACCCTCTTTGGTTAGTTATTCCGCCAATTGTAATTGATTTTTATCTATGAACTTCTCATATAATTAAAATAGTTCTCTAGCTTAAAGGACAAATAATTTTTTTTAAGTCTGAGAGAAAAATTAAAATCCTACTGTAGAATAGAAACGTCGCGGCTCGATAAGACTAATAACTAGACTATGGATTTTTAGGTTATAGGTTAGATTCTTTCTGACTACAGCTAAATCACATCTTTCTTAGCCGATAGACAAGTGAAGTTCCAAAGAACTATTCCTGAATTGAACTACCCCTGAATTGAACCTTGGACACTAGCCAAGACAAAAGAAGAAAGTAATCGGACAATTATATTACGGTGCATTCTGAGCTATAAGAACCTAAAATTCCAAGGTATACTAATAACACTAGCTCTCATAAAATGGAGCCAACATTTTGCTAACATATTAGCAACTTGCTTTCAAACAGAAGAAGAAATTATTTTTAAGAACGATTCGTTTTCTCGAATATGTAACAGGCGTGCTGTCGTATAACTCTGATAAAGAGGAATTAATTTAATTAAAAACCTTAAATGTATAGACAGAAAGAAAGAAAAAAAAACTACATAAGAAGGAAGTATTGTTTTGGATTATTGTTAGTACAGATTCACTGATTTCTTTCCATAGGTAATCCCACGAAAAAATTATGAAACTCCCAATCACGAGTGGGATTTATTTCATGAACAAAATGAATCAGAGTACTTATATAAATCATTGCTTTCTTACTTGTGTTGTGTAAAATCAGATTGTCATTGTGCCAGCTCTCAGATGACAGCAAAGAATGAACAGTCGAATATGGTACCATATACTAACCAATGCTACCAACAGTGCGCATGAGAAATACTTAACCTATTTATGATAAGCTAAAATCAGAATAGAATAAACACACACGAACAATGACGCATTAATCACTGCGCAGTAATATATTGTCGTGTCCAGTAACGAGCTGACGTTTATTAGGTAAAATTTCATCCTCGCGACCCATAAAAAAGTATTATAAGATAAATGGTCATGATTGGTAGATATCCAATGAATTTTTAAATGTTATTAGTGAATACCAAACCCACGTCAAATGAATGTAATAATCACTGAAAGTATATTTATATTTAACTCCTTTGGTTCAATAGTGAATGTTTCAGAATTTTTATAGCTCGAAAGTTTAGCTTGCAGTAAGAAATGAAACAGTAACCTCACTGGTCGCATGATGAGAGAAATGCTTACACCATAGCGTACATTCGGACGAACTATGTAAATAGGGTGAAATACGAATTGTGAATGCGAATCTTTACAGTTACACAAAATACGGTACTTCATATGTTAGGTAGAGAGCGGAAAATCCCATGCCTTCCTCCAAACCTTGTAAACATATGAAATTTAATGTGAGCAGAATTATCACGAGGCGACCACTCGCGACTGGTTGGTTGAGTAAAACAAAATGTCCTATGGCTATAACTTTAAAAAATAAAATAGAAATATATTGTTCTCATTATTACTATTATCTTTATCTTTTGTATAAAAAAAACTAAGTGGATTATACCTAATCATCTTATCACGTGATCATCATTCACGATGCTCATGACATAAATGTAAAAATAAAAATAAAATACGACACTTTTTCTCTTTCTCGGATCCAATTTGTGGCTTCACTTAGATCTAAAAATAATGTATCCAGATTTATGCTTTATTTTATAGTTCTCTACAGCTGCGGCACCATTCATCTCCTATAAAAGGAAATTAACGAAATTAAAAAGTGAAATACTGTGTAACTGCAAAGCAACTCTTTTAATTCTGAACATATGTACTGCAACACGTAAATATTTTGTTATCCTACTCCTGCAATTAACGTAATTTATTTTATCCACACGTTCTCGTGTTTTTTCCCTGTAAAGTAAAATTCACAAAGAACGACTTTGTTCTCTTTCATAAAGAAATGCCTTAACTCTGTTACCTCTGTAATTTCATAAGTGGAATTTTAAAAATATAGCAGAAAGAAAGATGTGTTGTATACTTTATTATGCACATACATTCCCAAGTCATGGGAATAGTCTAACGTGTATTTCAGAAATCCTCAAAATAGCTTTTTGAAAATATTGTTCCTTCATTTACTTCACATATTGTGTTTAACCCTGCAGTGCTCGCGTGGCGTCTGAGAGACGCCAGACCAGATTCATTTCACTGTATCTAGAATACCTATGAGGCCATTGTGCTGACCTGCCATCTACCTTTCGGTCAACTACTCTTAAATAACATATCCAAACGGCAACCCTCCAGTTTTCACCTAGCAACGGTGGGGTGAAGTTATTGTTGCGAAAATGTAGATGGCGTCTGTGAGACGCCGCGCGAGCTTTACTGTTACAAGGTAAGTTACTGGTTTAAAATAAATTTCTTGCAGAAACTAGTGATCATAAACCTACAATACCAATCTTTTCTATGGAAATGATTTATCTTTAGGCTTGGCAATGAGTGGAAAGGAGAAGAAATAGCATAATCTTTCTGATCCAAATGATTGGAAGATAGTGCAAAGTTGCTAGAAGAAGAAGAAGATGATGTTGAACTTGATTCCGATAGTGATCCTAAAGAAAACATTTCGGAGTCTAGAAGTGAGTCAACGGACACTGGACAAGAAGCAGATGATGATGATAATGATTGTAGTGAATGTGATAGGCCTAAATATTTCGTAGGGCGGGACAAAGTTTCTAAATGGAATAAGAAGAGATCAGTAACTAGTAGTAAAAGTTGTTATACCTATAGTCTTAGGACAATAATATTTTAAAATTATTTTAAAATTGTTACATGCCTAACAACATTGTTTTATTATTAATTAATTGAAGTCATAATGTGCTAACAGTGATTTGTGTCCAATATGGTTAGTTAAATGCTCATTTTCAATAAATTGACTTAATACACATATTTTTAATTAAGCAATGCACGCAAAACATGTCCAATAATATTAAATAAACTACGACAACCCTCAATAAACAAAATGAACACTCAAAACAACATAAAACAATAGAAACAACGTAAAACATGAACGGCGTCTCTCAGACGCCGCGCGAGCTTCTATGTCCTGAAACAGCGCGCGAGCACTGCAGGGTTAATAGTTCTTGAACATAGAACAGTTCCCTTAATAGTTCTTTTTAGTAAAAGTAGGTATTCTAGAGAAAAGAAATTGAAATACTATCGAGTTGCTAAACTACTTTTAATTTCGGCATGATTGGAGATAATATTGTGCCAGATGGAAATTTTAGATTTCTATATCGTAATAGCTAATTTAGGATCTGAGGGTTGAAAACTAGATTTTATTTTGAAAGGGCGAGTGTAGTAATCCTAAGAGCAAAATAAAATGTTTTTACCATGTGTAGCCTATCATACACTATTTTTTAGACAGTCGTTAAAATTTGTGAAATAATAATTAAATATTGGAGAGCGCAGACAGCTGTTATTGATTTTCTGATACAAAAATGCCAACTTAGGTACAGGGATGCCAACATAAGGTACATCGATGCCAACTTAAGGACAACACTTTGCACCCACAAAGTATGACGATTTTTGCTATCACGTAAGAAATTTCATATTTAAAGAGGGAAGTGAAACAGCCTCTATGTAATCATCAGGCTTTAAAACTTAGTGCCCGAACACATAGAGGGAGTTGATTCCGGTTACCAACAACCTGAGTATAGGGGGTGGGGTTGATTGCGTATGCTGATAAGACAGTCATTGATAGTAGTACTGAGAAGTGAATGCGCTTGTGGTACGGTGCCTCTCAAATTGGTCAACAGTGTACCTTGTCATTGTGCGTGTTTAAATTTATAATACGTGTTCGGCATGCCGAAAGTAAAGTGTTCTAAAACGCAAACATATATTGAAACATTTGGGAGGGACTATTATACACAAACAGGAGAAAGTATCGTTTTGCATGCTTGTAATGTGAGTTAGATGATGAGAAGTTATTTTGTGGTCTTCCTATATCTGTATTTCGGTTTGTTTACTATCACGTGAACTAGCATGGTAGCTAGGGCATACGCCGAACAAAGTCTATACAGTACGGTTGCTGTTAACATATTCGATCGGGCACTAAGTTTTAAAGCCTGGTAATCATCATATGTAAATATGTCTAACTGAGAGGTTTCCA
Source organism: Ectobius pallidus (assembly GCA_964059195.1). Lineage (NCBI taxonomy): Eukaryota > Metazoa > Arthropoda > Insecta > Blattodea > Ectobiidae > Ectobius > Ectobius pallidus. The sequence continues at coordinate 112,044,351 of CAXKWD010000002.1, forward strand.
TGTGAAGCATTCAAAGTACAATGACCCAATCTTTCACAATCTTTCATCCTTTCACCCTTGAGAAATCGTTAGTAATAGAGAACTACAATTTGTATTAATTGCTTAAATACAAAACATTCCAGATAATACAGTGTGTTCAGATATTAAATATCTAGGTATTTTGTTCAAAGAATTATTATTCATTATCAACTTTTTCCAGAAATAAGTTGGTTACACATTACTTTCAACGTGTTCACTATCTTACATCGAAATTTACACCCATCTTTCCATAATGACTCCAAAGTAGTTCTGAAGCATTGCTGGTGTTATGGCAGCGGCAGCAGTTTCGGAGCTCTCACAATGTGGTAATGGGTCGGGTAAATATACTTTTTTTTTTAAAATTCCTTAAGCATGAAGACAAAAGAACGCGCCATCCACTTTATGCATCCAAAGTGCAAATTGTTTTGTCTTTGTCCCTGATGGAATCGCAATTAAATCTTTTACGAATGTAATCATGCGATGTCTCCTGCACCTTCCACATTACAATAGCTTCTCTCTGTAGAATGTTGAAATTATGTAGCTTCAGTTAGGAACAACAAGAACTAATTTAATTGCTATCACAAAGTTAGTGCACGAACTCCAGCAGAAATCACAGACAAACATATACAACATACCTACAATGAGGTACCATATAAGTACACTCACATGACATTTAGACTACATTTTGATCGTATAGCTGCCAAATGCAATAAATTCCTCGCTGGTTTGGCATTGGCATCGAGGCCAACTTGGGGGATGAACTCAAGATGCATTACAAATAGGGGGCTGTAGTACCGCTAATACTGTACTGTGCCCCTGTTTTTGTTAAATGCTTTAATAAGATCTGGTTTCAAAATAAACTAGCTCAAATACAAAGAGGTTTCGTTCTAACGAATAATCAAGGCTTATCGGACTACATCAACGGATGCCGCACTCATTATTGCGGGTATTGAACCTTTTTTCCTTACTGCGTTAGCCAGAGCTGAAAGGTCATCCCAAAAGTAAACACTGACTCTCATAATAATTCTCATCTTTATAATGTACTCCGACTATACAATCAGTTGCACAAAATGGACAGTATAGATATTTTTAATACTAACAATAAGCGGTTTAAAAATATATGTGAAAAAAAAATTGAAAATTTTTAAATAATAATTATTAAATTTTGCTCCATGTCATTTTCTTGACTTCAATCTTTCTGATATGTATATTTTCCTCCAAAACTATTACATTATTATTTATATTATTATTTGCTTTTTCATATTATGTTCCCTTGTGTATTTGTGATATTGTTTGTGTTTCTGGTTTTCTTTTCTTTGTGTTTTTTTTTCTTATTGTTATAGCATTAGCTTAATTATTTTGAATATCAATTTAAATATTCAATTTTAGAATCTGATGTATTGATGTAAGTGAGAATATTGTAATTGGGCATTAGCCTGTAATATTCTTAGTACAATAAATAAATAAATAATCAGGATGGCAATTTTCTACAAATGCAAGTGGAAAAGCCTGTGACCGGACACTCGGTCTATCATGCAAAACAATGGTGTCAGAAATGTCTGCGTTAAAGAAGTTGAAATTTATACTGATGAGTCAAAGATAATTAAAGAAGGTGGTGCAAATCAGTTAGGATGTGCTTTTGTGGTTTTTTGCAATGATGCTGAAATTTATAACGAGATGTTCAAACTATCACCTGAGTGCAGGCCGAATTACTGGGTATCAAAGAAGTGGGTAATGGCTAATAATCTGGACAGTAGCATCCACAGTGACTCCCAGACAGCCCTCAAACCAATTAATAATAAATTTAATTTGAATCCATTAGCGGTATCAATTAAAACAAGCCTGCGGACAGACAAAAAACATATTTGTTTAACCTGGGTTAAAGGACATAGTGGACAATGTGGTAACGAGAGAGCAGATGAATTAGCAAAAACTGCTACTGCAGTTACAGATTGTGCCCCTTTTAACATGTTAAAAAGCGCATTTAAGAGCACATTCTGGTTACATAGAACAACAAATGGCTCAGTACCACAAAAGGATTTGTTACAAGGGATACTTTCTTTCCAACGGTTGAAGTATGTCTTAGAAGTGTTGTTAAATCCGACTTTATAGTGACCCAGTTTCTGTCTGGACATGGGAATTTTGGCTCCTATTTCGAAAGATTCAAAGTGATAAGAGAAAATGGATACCTGTGTATACGTTCTAAAAAGACATCTAGATTATTGTAAACTTCTTTACGCTAAACCATTATTTCATCTATTTATAAGAAAATGCTGTCTAGACAATTTTATGATTTTCTTTCTTATGTACATAATCGATTATAGTTTAAAGTTACCAGGGTGATTGGGTGTAATGCTCAGCACTGCTAGTTATAGAACGGAATGGTATATCATATCCAAATAGAGAAAGATAAATATGTAAATTACAAATAAAATTTGTTAAAACTATAACCCTAATGTAACTTCGGATAAAATAGGGTTCCTAAAACTATATATTCAATAAATAAATAAAGTGCATCTTACACCTAAAAACTCTATTTCTGAAAATATATCATTTCTAGACACGCTGTACTAACAAAATAATAGGCTACATGAATGTAGGCCAACTAAATGCGATATGCTTACATACAGACCCTTAACATAATTGCATTTTCTATTTTCCTTGAACGCAAGAAAAATATAGCTTATTACCATTGGCACGTGGAAAGTTCAAAGGTCTATTATGCCAGTGTAGCCTACACTTACATCCTATATAATGCGTGTTAAATCATATAATTTACACGATGTATACACACGTAGATTACGTTCACTGAAAATCCTGTTTTACTATAAATTTCTACACTTTAAATCTGCATATTATGAGACGTGTTTTTAAAGTACTATACATTTTTAAATAACAGAACATTATTATCCAAATAGTTTACTATCATTCATTACCTTACACCACTTCTCCACATAGTCACTGTCGTTTTTCAGGACTTGTCGTAACGAGAAACCAGTTTTTTGTGTCTTCTTCAAAGAATGTTGCCGCCTGTGATGAAAGCCAAGTCTGCACTTCTTGTTTCACATCATCGTCGTCCTTGAAATGTTTTCCACCAAGAAATTTCTTCAGATGAAGAAATAAATGTAAATTGCTTGGTGTCAAATCCGGACTGTAGGGAGCGTGGTCGAATTATTCCCAGCCAATTGATGCATCAGACCTTGAGTATGTTTGTCTGTGTATTGCCGGGTATTGTCATGAACCAAAAGGAATCCACGCGAAGCATTCCACTCCTTTTGTTCTGTATTGTATGTATTTCCTTGGTGGAAAGCATTTAAACAATGATAATGCGGAACAAGAAGTGCAGATTTGGCTTTCATCGCAGGCGGCACCATTCTTTGAAGGATGCATACAAAAATTAGTTTCCTGTTACGACAAGTGTCTGAATAACGGCTGTGGCTATGTGGAGAAGCAGTGTAAGGTGTAAAGTATTTGGAAAACAATGTTATGTTATTTTCTTTTTAAATTATCAGTACCGACTTTAAAAATACACCTAGTATATAATATCTGATCAGTGACATAAACACAGCTCAATTAAAAAAAAACAGTGCTGCGACAAGGCAAATTATTAAAAGGCTCGTTTGATGGGCGTAGATACTGTTCACTTTGATGTCACATGCTCATTAAATTCCGCATCCGATCGTATTAAGTTTCACGTACATGAGAATTTTAATTACTCAGTTAGTATGATCTGTTTCTGTGATTAAATGTATCTCGTGTCGATGGTACATAGGCCACTTGTTACACTTTGATAGCCTATTCATTCCGTTTATTCTGGAACTGATCCTTACTTTCACTTATATAATATATAAAATCAGGTAAACTGATACAAAAAAGTTCCAGATGGAGTTAATAAGCCTTATTTCATATGCTTCTGATATACATGGCACAGACTTGTAGTAGTAATATTGTTTTGTAGGCCTATCTAAAACATAAATGTTTATTATTAATAGAGTGCCGTTTTTAAATATAATAATAATAATTCAATTCAATTCAATTCAATTATTTATTTAAAGAAGCTACAAACAATTTTTACAAATTTTAGACAGTAGGCTTCTAATGATGTATGATGAATTGATGAATTGATGAATTGATGAATTGATGAATAGATGAATTGTTGCTTATGATTATGTGTATGATAATGATAGTGATATTATTAGTGATATACAACCGGAATTACATATTAATGCATAATTAAACATCTGACTGTCAGTCTGCAGTTTTAACCTAATTGAAATAATAAATAATAATAATAATAATAATAATAATAATAATAATAATAATAATAATACGTTTAGTAAGCAATTCATTAGCATTAATGTAAATAAATAACCTTCACAAACTACGGTCACAATTCCACATAATAATAACAATTACTTCCACCGTATGGATTTAATAAAAAAATAATGACAAATATTTATCATTAAACGTGTGTTTACTTACCATGATTTTCTGAAGGTATAAAATTTTCTCTGTGAATTGCAGATATCCATTTAAGCCGTCTGGATTCATTTTTGGGGAATTTAAGACACTTGGACAGACTCTCCGTTGGCATTATTGCTGTAGTACAGCCAGGAACACCACACTTATTAGACATTTTCCGTATTTCTGTATAAAAATAAAATTTTAATATAGCATAACGTATTTAATGGCTGACTCGTGCATTTTCATCAGCAAACCCGGCCCGCTATAGATGATGTGAATATTATGACGTCTTAACTGAGGTAGGAGGCTGTAGTTATGGTTAGCAAGAAAAGGCAGTGCACCGCGGCTTTGTAGTAGGCCAACAGTGATAATTTGTCATTTAAAAAGCAAGTGACCGTTAATTAGTCGTTATTGCGGTACCGGTCAACCTATTTGGTCCATGGACGTGGATAAAGCATATTCGAGTTATCACGCGTACAGACGCACAGACAGACGGACATACATTTTCCCCTCCACCATACAATCTCAGAAAATACCATTCTGGCACTTAAATTAATAAAAGTTACGGAGTTGCTGCAAAAGATCATTCAACCTACATAAGAAATCACACTTATAGTGAAATTATCATATGTATAGAATGTAAGAATCTTTTGAGACAGTGGATTGGGTAGTCATTGTCCGCCCAGAACCGGCCATGATTAAGGATTAAAAAATAAACTGTGTCGGAAAGGTTTTGCGTACTCATCACCAATACGGCCTCTTCTAGTGGTAATATTACTATAATGTAAAGTAGATGGTTTAAAGGATAGTTTCTCATTTTCTGAAAATTAGTCATAATAAACCGAATTCATCATATTATAGCGTAACCTTCAATTAAGATCACACATCATTCAGAACATTAAATTATGGTAATCGTAATCTAATAACCTTGGAAGTACAATCATTGTTCATACTTAACGTAATCGAAAGGTATTATCTTTAAACCATTCAGAGCTAAGTTTATTCACTGATAGTAGGCATTCATCAACTTAAATCCTCAGAGCGCTGTAAGTTTGAATTAAATGGGGAAAATTTCCGCGCAGTAGTTTTCTTGTACAATCCTCACGTTTTACATAAAGTATTACTGTATTAACCTTATATTTCGGCTTTGGTGTGATGCATTTATACGACAGAAGCTGTGAAATGGTAAATTAAGTTTGAGAATATACTGTAGTAATGCTGTGATACAGCGTCAAAGGGTCTCAAACCAACATATTACCTCCCCAGAATAATGTTGTCACGAGGCCGTAACACAAAAAATGTTAAAAAGGAAAGCTTATCCAAATCGTATGCTTCCTCTTTTAAAACTTGTATTCTATTTTTTGCACGACGTAACTAATTAGTGGTACTTACGAATATTGTTGCTGTGGATCGTAACTTGACATTCCCGCACGCAATCTTGTTGCTATGGAAACAAAACAAATTTCCGTGCGGTAAAAATTACAAAAAGCACACTGTGCCGTAAGTAAAATCATAATACAAGCCTTTATGGACCAAGGCCCCCCCCCAGTTTGTGGCGACTTTAACAGGATAAATATTCGGTTCCCATAATAATACAGTCCCTGTAATGGAGTCCCGTAAAAATTTTAGTACTGATTTGTCTAACCAACAAAATCGAGTGAAGTACATATAGGAGAGTCAGAAAAAGTTGGGTAGACATCACCATATTCTGGACCGGGTGTTTTAGATGCCATTTTCCAAAAAGGCCGACATTCTCCTATATTTCTGCTCCTGTGACAGTGATACTCTTCATTTAGGTGTCTAAATATATGTTTTTATGGGCAAGGAATCGATTAAGATGATTTGTGAAGTTACCTGACTGCTATTTATTTGATAAAATCAGTTATTTTGGATTTTAAATAAAAATATGAACAGAAGTGAAATAATATTCTCATAGACACAAAAATAAACTGTTATGGAAAACTGAGTGTAAATCTAGCTTCCTTTTTTTCTCAGTCTATCTGTAACATTGTTCACCGCATTTGCAATACTCTGTGCATGTCAAATATTGCAATTTACATTTACACCTGCTAGAAGCACATGCTCTATAACTGCACTGTATTAATAGTTCATTTTGTTAAGGCACAGATCAGGCTTTAGCACACCATTTGCATCTTTGCACCACCATAATATGTCAGCTGCAGGCTTGTGACAGGAAAATAGTTTTTGATAGGTTTAAGCATTCCCGTAAAATAAAAAAGCATCCTCGATTATGTCCATTTCTTATTGAAAAAGATGAGGGTAACTCTAATTGTGCAACGAATAACGAAGTTCATATTATGCCTTACACTTGTCGTCACGGTGGCTCATGCTTAGCGCGTGGGCCTGGCATGCTAGCGGTCCCGAGTTCAAATCTCGGGGCTGGCGGGCGTGTCATTTGTGGTGGACAAAGCCGTGACCTTTGGGGGTTTTTCTCGGGGATCCTCCCGTTTCCCCTTCATTCATTCCACCAACACTCTCCACTTCAACTTCCTTTCCCCCCTCATTATCATCCCGTTCCCCTTTACTGGTTTTCGGGCCAGCTCCTGCTGCGGGTCTCCCCCGTCCTGCCCCGCTGCTTGTGGTCAAGAGTTGCTGGTGGTGTACCGTGCCTTTGGGGCTCTCAGAGGGACCCTGGGTACGGTGCACGTGGAGTGGTACCTGGTCCTTGTTGGATGTAGGGGAGCTCCGTGGGGGCTCGTGGTGGAGTCTGTTGACTGGGGGGCCTTAGGGCATGCACATCATTCGTTTCCTAGAGGGTGTACAATGGGCCTGCCTATGAGGCCTACGTGCGCGAGCCCGTAAGGGCTCAGCCCCTGAGCCGATAAGATTAGATTATGTCTTACACTTTCATGATGGATTACTTAAACAAGGTATTCCTCTGCTTTGTCGAGTGTTTCTTCAGACAGAGTATTATCTTCTGCAAATCGAAGTAGTAAAGTTTCTAGCGATGCTTTTAGTGAAGATTGTTTTGTTCCAATCTTACTTGAGACATCACAACCTGTAAGTATGTGGACCTTATTTAAAGTGTTGCAATGTGCAGCTCCCAGTTACTTCCAAATTGTGTGTAGAGTCACATAGCGCAAGAGGAGAAACTATGAAAGATATTTCGCAATATAATCTGTTGTCAACTAGTATGTTGTTAGATAGTAGTGGCTACACAAGTAAAGCATGTACTATTGACTGAACTAGAGAAGAAACTCGATCAGACGGAATACTGTTTTGAACAGCGTGATGTAATGGATACTGCTGATTTTAGGTCGCAAATTCGACAACTCATAACTAACTTTAAAAAAATAATTTGATAAATTGTGGAGTAATGCAAGTAACTGCAAGAGAATTAAACGAGTAGACTTTGTGTTTGACAGCTACATTGAGCAGTCACTCAAAGAAGGTGAAAGAGAAAGACGATGAAATGCTGATCCCATCGAACTGATAAAAATCAAACAGGAGACTCTCATTCCTATACAGATTGACAGATTCTGGTCTTCAGATAAAAACAAAGAGATGCTCCAATTGGCTGCTGCTACTAGACATTGAAAAAGGCAAAAATGACTGACTTCACTACAGTGCTAAGTGAAACCATCACAGGAGACAATGACAGCAGGGATGCATTAATAGTATTGAACAAAGAAGTTTAAACTTGCTCGGATTTTCGAACCTTTGTTGAAAAAGCAGATAACAGAATTATAATCCATCTGTTCTATACTGTTCAGTCCGAGATAACATGCCTTATAGTGCTATCAAATGACACCGATGTCGTTGTTCTCATCCTTTGATATATATCTGAACTATTCAGTAACAGATTGCAAGAAATGTGGATCAAAGTGGGAGTGGGTGATAAAATGCTCTATGTGCCTCTACACACACTTGGAAGGTAATGGGAGCTGCACTTTGCTACACTTTAATTAAAGCCCATATACTTACAGGTTGTGATGTCACAAGTAAGAGTGGAACAAAACCACCTACACTAAAGGCATTGCCAGAAGCTTTACTTCTTCGATTTGCAGAAGACAATGCTATGTCTGAAGAAACACTCGACAAAGCAGAGGAATACCTTGTTCAAGTTATCCATCATCTAAGTGTAGGACATATGAACTTCGTTATTCATTACACAAGTAGAGCTACCCTCATCATTTTCAATAAGAAATGGATATAATCGAGGATGATTTTTGTTTTACGGGAATGCTTAAACCTATCAAAAACTATTTTCCTGTCACAAGCCTGCAGCTGACATATTATGGATGGTGCAAAGATGCAAATCGTATGATAAAGCCTGATATGTGCTTTAACAAAATGCCTTCTGAACTATTAATACAGTGCAGTTGTAGAGCATGTGCTTCTAGCAGGTTAAATGTAAATTGCAATATTTGACATGCACAGAGTATTGAAAATGTGGTGAACAATGTTTCAGATATACTGAGAAAAAGTATGCTAGTTTTACACTCAGTTTTTCATAACAGAGTTTATTTCTATGTCTATGAGAATATTATTTAATTTCTGTTCATATTTTGATTTAAAATCCAAAATAACTGATTTTATTTAATAAATAGCAGTCAGGTAACTTCACAAATCATCTTAATCGATTCCCTTCCCTTAAAAGCATATGTTTAGACACCTAAATGATGAGTGTGACTGTCATAGGAGCAGAAATGTAGGCCTATACAAAATAAAATCGGTGTCGAAAATTTTGGAAAATGGCGTCTAAAACACCCGGTCCAGAATATGGTGATGTCTACTCAACTTTTTCTGACTCTCCTATATGTGCTTCACACGATTTTGTTGGTTAGACAAATCAGTACTAAAATTTTTACGGGACTCCATTACAGGGACAGGAGTATAACAACAAACACATGCGAATCACTTTCTGAAATAAACATCTATCTTCAATAATGTATATACATAATATTTTCAGGCAATATCTCAATTAATATAATTAAATTGATGTAAATAATCATCGTGCAAAAAATAGCATGCAATACTCGTGCTCTAAGCGCAAGCGCCTCGTTTTTTCAAACTCTTTCCTCGATCCGTATGCACCGCTTACGGCACTTGTATCGCAATACACTATAGTCATCTTAAGGTGGGGGATGTACATGTTTCTGTGCTAAAAATGAGTAAAACATACATTCCCAATAACCAATCATGCTTTCACCTTCTAATTTGGCATGTTGTATATTCACTACTTCTACTGTCTTACATTATTTTCATATTTCTTGTAACTATTGCCAATACCAATAATAATATAGATAATGCCGCGTGTGACTTGGAAATCGCCGAAAAATTCATGTTGACAAAATCGCGAGAGAATAACAACTTTCAAGAAAGGCTGCGTAAAATAATTATATTAGTGTTATATTTCTTAGCGATAGATAGGCCTACTAGTAAGTACTGTTTCTTGATAATATATTATGCACGTATTGAGAGATTTAGTTGCTCAGCTTCTTGGATTAGATGAGTCTATATGGAAAGAGGATGACTGATAGATTGTCTCTCTCTGAACTACTTTCCCACCTCTCAAATCATTCCCTTCACACGCACCGCACATTTATGCTGTTGAGGTTGTGTGTTTGCAATGTTTACAGGAAGTAATTAGTATTATTAAATTTGTTGCTGAACTATGGAATACATTTTCCGTAAAATGTTATAGTTCTGATTCCTGAATAGATTTTCAGTATAAATCTTAACGTACCGATACAATGATGATGTTTTCATAGTTACTGTCTATAGATAAGAGGACGTGGCTTTATCACTTAAGTAGGAGGTGATAAAGGGAATTCGATAAATATTGAGTGAATCAGGTCTGTGATTTGCTGATTTCAGACTCAATCATACATGTTATTGGTCCAAATCTAAGGATAGACGTATGACTTAAAAACGCATCAAAATTCAGTTTTCTTGTGTACCAATATGATATTTTAAAGGTATTTTTCATTAATATTAATATTTTAATTATTATTTAAATTATTCTCAATTGTAGCATAAACAAAACTACCTACAATCATTGAAATATCATCAACAATAATATTTCTAATTTAATTTTCTGCAGAAACTCACTATGTTCATACATGCTATTTTTATTTAAGTTTGTATTAAAAGTTTTATTTTAAAAAATATGATTGTTAACAAATATGAGAGACCAAAATTTCACTGCAGTACCTTAAAAACATATGGAATTATCATGAAAACAGTTTTTTAAAAAGAAAAGTTTTTGGAAACGAATGCAGCATACCTAACGTGGAGCTTACACATTTATGGCCGTAACTGCGAAAATAATAAAGGTATCAACTAAATTATTTTATTAACGTAAAGATAAATGTTCAGTCTTCATGTTAAAAAATTAGATATTACATATTTACCTGAAACTTGTATAAATTATCTCAGTAATTCGTTAACGAGTTATTTATCTTTTCAATATAATATCGGAAACTAAAATTGTGAAAAATGACTTAAATTACTACGACCGTGAATTAGGGAATATGGTTAGACTTGCTAAGAAGAAGTTTCTTTATTCAAGTCATCAGCCTATTACCTAAAATAGGAAAATTGTTATTATTTTGGTAGTTCGTTTTGTTTTAATTTTAAAGGTTACTTCATTTTATTTATATTGGATAAAATTATTTTTTCAAGCGGTGTTTATATATTGTGTATATTTTAAAATAATGAATTACTAAGAAAAGTAACTACAAGTAATATTCTTATGTATAAAGCACTAAGAGATTAAATATTCTAAAAAACTTCTACTACTTGATTCCATGTCTGTTCACGTTAAATGGAAATAATACGTAAAGCATAAAACCATTTTCCTATGGTAAGATACAACAAACAATTTCCTAGGAACTCATGTCCAAAAGAATATAATTAAGACTACAGATAGGAGTGACAAGAGGTCATAAGCCTGCTGATTATGCAATTGACACTTACTGTTGGAAGTTAGTTGAGCTGATTGAAATTTATCGCGTCCATTTTCCATGCCGGGCTTAGTTAAAAATAACCTCATTTCGTTTTCTTCTAAGTAAGTAAGACAAAATAACGGCAGTGAGAGCTAGTATAAAGAATGGAAATATTTTATTTGCTTCTATGTTCTTGAATCCTTTATTTGACAGTTGGGTTCTATCACAACATAGTGATAACTTCTTAAATGTTCATTTTCAAGATTTGATTTTCATATTGCAATAATGAATACTAGCATATTCTCGCAAATATAAAAAAATGGGGACAGAACTAATGCAAGGCAGATTTTTATATCACGTGCTTTCTTCGGATGACCAAGTGATCGTAGCACAAGATGGAGAGGGTGCAAAGGATAGGCCTATGTGTATTCAACTAGTATTGAAACACAGAAATTGGGGATTGAAAATAAATTCGATGCAGAGCAGTGTTATTAGCGTAACCGCATCTTCCATGGCTTTGGCCAAAACGCTTCTTAGAGTAGACTTTGCGGCGCTCATACGCTGAAACTATTCGTTTTACAAAAAAATGTTACTACATAAATTATAGGAAATTTTGTCTAGTTTAATTTAGTACATAACTTTTTTCATCGTAAAATGAGTCTGAAAGGAAATATTGTCAAAAAAACTGTTTTTGGGCGCCATTTTTCCAATAAGTCGGCGCGAGCGGCAAAGATACGAGGTGGCAAAGTGAAAATTCGAAGAGAGCACATAGAAATCTATAAAATCACCGATTTTCAAAACTCCCGGAAAACTTTCAATGATGGAAAGAAAATTCAGAAAGTGGATGCCTTCCGTTACCTCTGTTCAATATTAGAGAAGAATGGAACCTCAAACAGGAATAAAAATAAATAAATAAATAAATAAGTGATGGAAAGAAGGTAATATGAATGCTCAATTCGATCTTGTGCAGTCGAAATATCATCACGTCCAAGAAGTTAATACAACTCCATACTGCAAAGCATTATGTTGTTTGAAGCAGAAACATGGACTATGGAAACAGAACGAACAGTAGGCGATGCACGAGCAAACGAGACTTACACAGTATTGACATTTCAGAAGAATAGGAAGTGACCGGATCCCAAAGATTATTAAAGAATGGAAATAGAGGGGCGACGATGGAGAGGACGGCCATTGACTATATTGAAAGATAATGTCTACCGTTCAAAAGAGAAGTTTGGCCTAGCACCAGAAGATGCGGAAAATAGGATTCGATGGAGAAGGGAAATAGAAAGACGAAATTGAGTGTACATATTATGCTCAAGCACTGGATTGTATGGTCACCTCTGTATGAAGACTATCCCGTAATAACAAAATCTGGCATAGTATTATGTAATTATTTGTTTGTTGGGCCTTTGATGGTTCAAATAATGCAATGTACTGCAAGCCTAACATTCAGTGTCTTTCCCACTGCCATAATCGCCCTTGAATTCATAGTTTTACTGTGAAAAAATGTGGTCTACTCTTTTCATTACCCTAACCAAAAATTTACATTTTCTTTTTCTATTTGTCATATTCGGAATTGGTGTTCTCCCTGAATGTTTTCATCCACCATAGTAGACATACAAATATCAGTTTCAGTAAATCACAATGTTTAATGTTTACAGTAACCTGTGTGCGTTTGATTTTGCTTTCTCTATTCACCATTTTTTTTCACTTAGGGATGGGAAAACAATATTGTTGATAGCCATTCATTTCCACTAATGGAGATGTATCTTTTATTTATAAATAACAAAAAGTGGCAGGGTTTCAGGATGGGCAGTTTATATGCTGATAAACGGCAACTAGATATTAATAGTCCATATCCCGAACCGCTGAAGTTGATAAATTAAATAAAAGGCATGAGGTTTACGCATTGTGATCGTGTTTCCACTCACACTGCCCCATACCAATTGTTCGCTTCTACCCATGCATGGTTGCCAACACAAGCCAGTAACCGGAATGTACAAAGTATTATTGTAAAGTGATATGTCGAATATTTACAAAGTTAAAGCAAACTCATCGGTAACTCTATCGACCGATTTGGGTATGTTTATGTAAAATATACATCAAAACTCACTTTTGTTACTAGAATAAATTATGGTAATCTAGAATGAATGTATTTTTCATTTAATTACAATATCATTATTCAAATATATTTTTATATTTATTATATTTTTGTGTGAAATGTACCATTTCATTATACAAAATCAATATTTGCCTTTTACAAAAACAGATAAACACAGTTGATTTATTGCAAGTTCATGAAGTATATTTCTACAATAGCATTTTTTTCACCTATATTCTGTTCTTGTTATCATTGTGATAAATCGAACTTCCAACATCCAGTGCCGGTAACTTCACTTAACGCACTAGGCCTATTTATGTCACTTTTTACCGAACATGGGCGTCATTGTATCAATCCCTGTAACTTTTTATATAGGCCTATCTATTATTGCAAACCTGGAATATAATCATATTTGTTATCTCTATGGGAAGAACCGGTGCTAATCGGCATGGGAAACCAAGAACGGCAAAATGTTGATAAAGTCAAGTAGGCCTACTAAAGAAATCTGTTTGCGAAGGACGCCTACTGCACCAACAAATCTGATCACGGATTCCCATGGCCAAACCTACAAAGTATTACTCTCGACTAGTAATTTGAGCTTCGATTTGAGGAAGATTGCTGAAGTTCTACATCTGAAGTATTGCTCTATATGGATCGGAATAATTTATACTTAGAAAAATAGAGGAGAAATACCCGAAAAGTTTTGAAATTTGGTACTGCAGAAGAATGACGGAAAGTGTAATAAATAAAGTTCTGAGTAAAGTGAAAGAGAAGAGTTCAATCCTCTACAGATCTTCGGAAGAAGCAAATGGGAACCTTTCTGTCAACGACTCCCGATAGGTGGCAGCAGGGTCAAAAGAGGTCCAAGCATGTCGTCTGCTGTCCATTGAACATAATGGAACAGACTATTTAAACATCAGTCAGAATGCCAGAAAACATGTTGTGGCGATCCTCTGTGTAAAACAGAGGTATGCTTTACGAAATATATTGTTATAAAATATAAAGAAGATTAAACGGATGCTAATAGTTAATAGTCTATGAGTTCCTTCAAATCTCTTCGCTGAACACTTTTAGATCCTCAGAATTGACTCATTATCTTAATAATTTTTACGAAGAATAAATCTTAACAAGAAGTAGCATTCTCATTATTTACAACAGAAGGTCATGTTTCCAATATCTTCATCAAATGGACAAGATTCACATACGTAGGCCTACTTTTGCTATAAAAAGGAAGTTCGCCCAGCAGGAAACTCAACCATTTATTCTCTTTCAAACTATGATACAAAATTACTTCTTAAAAAGGTATGGACAGCATCAAATACAACTTACTTAATTTATTAACTTCATAACAAAAATTCATATATTTCTGTTTCACATTTATTATAATTTGTATAATAAAATTATGAATATTTTGTTTAAACGGAATTTGTAAGTTTTTTCATTGCAAAAATTAAAACAAATCGTAAAATTGAAACACTTGCAAAACTAAATTATTCTTACAGGCATTGGTGGTTCTTGTAAATTGAAGATTAAAAAAATTTATTATAAAGAAGACGTCAAAGCATATTTTTCCTTTCTATACTGGCAATTGGCACTGGCTATTTTCCCCCTCTGAATAAAAAAATAAAATAAAATAAATAAATAAATAAAGATAAATAAATAAACTATACTGTTATTATATAAAACTCACTTTTATAATGCACATTAATGATACTAAAACACTATATTAGAACTGGAATTCCGATGCACGTAGATATTTTAACTCGAATCGAAGAGAACATAGTATTTTGACTTATTAGCATATGAGAACCCAGTACGATGAATAATAATTCCCTGCGAGCCATAATTCTGAAACTTATGCAATATAATTCTAAAACAAAAAGTATGAACCTATATTATGGATGGGTGTTGACGTTAAAAATATTAGGCCTATAGTAATAACCACAAGAAAACCATTCTCTTATTACCTTATTTTGACATTCCAGCTTCTTTCAAATTACGATGATTTCATGAAAAGAACATTCTACTACTAATATGATACACTATTCAAATACTATTATTTGTATTTGTTTTCCACACAAACACTTAATGACAGCTATAATTCTGGAGCATGTCTTATTCGTAAGCCTCTAAAGGATATTATTTAGAAGCAAGCAAACGTACCTAAATTTATTTATAAAATATTAATGATAATAGGAACAAAATATTTACACATTTATATCCAAGTTCTTTACTTTCTATAACTACTGTGTTATATTAATCAAATACTAGGATCTGTTTACCACACAGTAAATTCATAACCGAAAGCTGAAATATATTCAGAATATTGTGAAAGCAAACAACCATGAACCTAAATTACTTTTTAAAAATGATTTACAGTATAAATAATTTTTTAAACATATTTACGACTATGGTTATAAATATAAAGAAGATGGGATGTTTTCTTTGTGAAGTACTGTACAACAGGTTTTAAATGTTTCATAAAATTTGAATTATTTCTTCACCATTTAACGAATACACATGTCATCGCGATATACAGGAATAACTTTAATATTTTGAATTATTTGTCACTAAGCTACACATCTCTATGCCACTGCAAAATAATTATTGTTCCTGTTTTTGCTGACAAACTCCACGGGTTCTTTTCAACATAATAATTACAACCAATTATTACTTCAGACATTAATTATTTAATTCTTTTAACAAATCAATACTTTTCTGGCGATCTCACACTCCCCTAGGCAGAATATAGGTATCTGATTTCTGGAATATAACGTAAACGTTATTAATCCCCAGTTTTTATAGGAAAGCCAACATTATTCACATCTATTGATACGCATAAGCATATGGCAGAACGAGATGGCAGGACCTCCTCTGACCCTGCTGCGCTCTTGTGGACAAATTTTTAACTGCACGCAAAAGGTTCCCATTGGATAGGTCACATCTTGAGAAGAAATTATCTGCTGCACAGTTCTCCGTAAGAAAGCAACTGGGCAAGTCACATCTCACCTAATGTCTGCTGCAGGACAGTATTGAAGGGAAGCTGGAGGGAACTCATGGTCTTGGAAGAGGAAGAATCCATCTGCTAGAAAAGGAGAAAATACTGTACATTACCAAATCTTACATGTTTACTTTCTTTGAAAGTGAGCTAAGTACTGCAAACTGCATCTCCTCATAAAAATCATGTCGTAGGGAGAATGCATGTTGACGTTTTATGCATATTGAGGAGCTCGTTAAAATAATTATATGTTACACTTACATAACATTTTCTATCCCAAACATGGACAGCGCAAACTCTCACTTGACATTTTTGAATAAGATGCTGTATTGCAGCAGATCCGGGCCCACGCAGAGTATAGGCCTGAGTTAATGCAAACGGTGGCAGCCTGATAACTATTCTTCAGAAACTGTTGCGAAAAATAATTTAAAAAAAAAATTTAGCCCATACTATAAGCATATTGTGTACAAAAATCACAAATATCATTATAGCCGTTTTAGAGAAAATCGCTGAAAGTTAAATGATGTGCTTGTAAAGTAGTAGTAAAAATGAAAGAAAGGCGCCGCCAAACTTAAAGTCACATCTATAGAAGATAGGTAAACCAAAAATAAAATGCTGTTTTTATTCGATTTTTCGTTCACGCATACATTCACACATCCACAGGAATTTGTCTGAAAATTGTATTTTTGGATACAAGGGATCTCAAAACATGCATTCATGCTGCATATTCGACGTCGAATTTCATGCCCGAACACACTAATCTTAACTTCCCTTACCTAAATCCTATGGTAGGGACAGAGACATTAAAAATAAAATCAGGTAAATGATATAACAAAGTGCCAGAATGCTTTTATTTAATCAGTGATAAGTTAAACAAAATAAGTTATTTTTGTAATGTAGGCCTATCTCCGAGTTAAGATCCAGATCGATTCATTAAGCATGGCTTGTGGAAGAACATACTTAACCTTAATTCAAACTCATATAAGTTACACTGATATAAGAAATTCTTAAAATATGCCAACATTTCACAAAATACACTGGCGAAGAACTCCACCTACTTTACGTAGGCCTAATTATTTCACAGTAATATACCTTCTGTATATAAACAGTAATCAACTTGATCAACGAAATAAACATCTGACTAGTTTCATAATCAAATGGAAAGGGATGTATAATGGCTAACTGAATTGCAAATTCCAAAGCCGTATATGATCAGTGTAAAACAATATGTTGTCAGGATAACCGATTTGCATTTGTTCAATTTTATCTAATATATTAGCATAAAATAGGCACAAAATTGAGCATTACTCCGAAACCGGTTAACCGATTTGGTCAAATATCAACAGGTTTCTTCCCATGGACATCAAAAATTCGTATACCAAGTTTCATTAAAATCCGATAAAGCGTATTTGAGTTATCGTGACTTTTGTTATAAATTGCCATGAAAGGAACTAAATTGGGCATTATTCCGGTACCGGCCAACAGATTTGGTCTAATATAAATAGATATCTTCCCATAGACATTATAAATGCGTATAACGAGTTTCATGAAAATCAGATAATGCGTACTTGAGTTATCGTGCCTTTAAAATAGACACTAATTTGGGCTTTACTCCGGTACCGGTCAACCGATGTAGTTCAATATCAATAAGGCTCTTCCCATAGATATTATAATCGTTTATACCAAGTTTCATTAGAATCCGATAAAGCGTATTTGAGTTATCGCGCTTACAGGCACACGGACGGACGGACGGACGGACAGACGGACGGACAGACGGACAGACATTTTCCAGTCCCCCACACAATCTCATAAAGTACCATACTGGCACTTAATAAAGTAACATGGGAAATAATTTACCGTGTCTTATACAGGAGAAAGGGATAATTTTTAAATGTTATTATTGTTACTATTATTAAATGCCAGTAGGGTACTTTCCGGTCCAGAAAACCACCATTAACGGCCGTGGGTGTCGGCATGCTGACCACATGCCCCCCAATCCTGCCGTCTGCCTACGGGAGATGATGCAGCGGTCGAGTGGTAGGCCAAGTCCTTCCGGGGATGTAGCGCCACGGAGTTTAGTTTAGTAGGGTACTTTATGAGATTGTGTGTGGACGAAAAAATCTCTGTCCGTCCGTCCGCCCATCCGTCCATGTGTCTGTAGGCACTATAACTCAAATACGCTTTTTCGGATTTTCATGAATCTTGGAAAACACATGTATAATGTCCATGGGAAGAACCCTATTGATAATGAACCAAATTGGTTCACCGGTACCGGAGTAATGCCCAATTTAGTGCTTATTTTAATAGATTATATTAGAAAGGCGCCATAACTCAAACACGGTGTATCGGATTTCCATGAAACCTGGTATACGCATTTACGATGTCCATGAAAAGTATCCTATTGAATTTGATCCTAATCTGTTGACCGGTACCGGAGTAAAATCCAATTTATTGTCTATCTTAAAGGCGCAATAACTGAAATATGCCTACACTTTATCGGATTTTTATGAAACTTCGTATACGTATTTATAATGTCCATGCAAAACCGTCTATTGAAATTCGACCAAATCGGTTGGCCAGTACCGGAATAATGCCAAATTTAGTGCCTTTTATGTTAATAGATAATTAGTTGCGATAACTGAAATATGCTTTATTGGATTTTCCTGAAACTTTGTGTACCCATTTATAATGTACATGGAAAGACGTCTATTGATATTGGACCAAATCGGTAGACAGGTACCGTAGTAAAACCCAATTTAGTGTCTATTTTAAAGACTAGGTAACTCAAATACGCTTTACCGGATTTTTATGAAACTTGGTATACACATTTATAATGTCCATGGAAAGACGTCTATTGATATTGGATAAAATCATTTGACCTGTTTCGGAGTAATGCTCAATTTAGTTCCTATTTTATGGTAATATACGAATTCGAAAGAATTTTTGAAATGCAAATCAGTTATCATGACAACTTAGTCTATTGTTTTACTGTGATCTTATAAGGCTTTGGAAATTAAAATACATTTAGCCAATACAAATAACACTATTGCTTTACATGCGCTTATCCAACTAGACCGTTAAACTGACCCAGTTGGCCAAGATGGTAACGTCATGGACTCAGATTCTAGAGTTCCATGGTTCAAATCCCGAAACCGTCCAATTTGACTTTTTTTTTATTGTGCAAAATGACATTGCTGTAATCGCTGACCAGCAGGGCTAGGATTTCTATGTAAATACATATTTGTTTTTTTATTACATACATTCCTAGGGTTGCTGATGAGCACTATATATTTTTACAGAGTTATTTTATCCGACTTTCGATCAATGATTCTCTTCTGGAAGTGGATTTCAAAGGCAGAGCATGTTCCAAACGATAAAATAATAAGCTTATATAGAATAATATAATGGTTGAAAATTTTCATTTCGTTTAGATGTCAACTAGAAGTCAGTTTAACAACGAAACTAATTATTCATAACACTAAAATAAAAGAACTTCCACATTCATCATCCTATTTATTTATTTATTGCAAGGAATGATTGACAGGCTGGTGGAAACAGGAAGAAAGTATGGAATGGAAATCAACATAGGTAAATCGAAGGTGATGAGGATATCGAAGAGAGAAGAGCCGCTTCAAATTATCATGGGAAATCAAGAATTAGAGAACGTGAACCAGTTCAAATACTTAGGAAGTGTACTGACGAAAGATGCCTATTGCACCAAGAAGATAAGATCAAGAATTGCCATGGCCAAGAAAGCATTTATGATGAAGAGAACTCTGCTAACTAGTAGTCTGAACCTAGAGCTACGTAAAAACCTGGTGAAGTGTTATATTTGGAGTATTGCTTTGTATGGATCAGAGACATGGACTTTGAGGAAATTAGAGAAGAAATATTTAGAAAGTTTTGAAATGTGGTGCTGGAAACAGATAGAAAATATAAAGTGGATGGACATGGTGACAAACGAAGAGGTTCTGAGTAGAGTGGGTGAGAAGAAGTCAATCATACACACAATTCGTCAGAGGAAAGCAAAGTGGGTTGGGAACATTCTCAGAAGGAACTGCTTATTACATGATGTCGTAGAAGGAAGACTGGAGGGTACAACTGGACTTGGAAGAAGAAGAATTCAGCTGTTGGACGATTTAAGGGAAAAGCGGAAATATTGGATGCTGAAGGAGGAAGCAGAGGATAGACAGTTTTGGAAAACAAAATTCGCGTACCAAGTTTGAAAACCTGCCGGAAGGCAGAATACTTACTTCTACTACTACTAAGGTGTACAATGTTGAAGAAACTCTACAAAAATTTACAGACTATATGGTTAAGAGCCTTTGTTATTGGAACAATATTTGGAAACTGAACATGTCTCAATATTATTTTTCTTAAATTTTTATTATCACATCATCCTGCTCTATCATGAGCTGGATACTCCTTCGCTTCTCTATCCTGAACTGCAATCTCCTCCGCAGCTTTCTCCTCTCTAACATGAGCTGCTATCTCCTCCGCTGCTCTATCATGAGCTGCTATCTCCTCCGCTGCTCTATCATGAGCCGCTACCTCCTCCGCTGCTCTATCATGAGCTACTATTTTCTCCGCTGCTCTATCATGACCTGCTATCTCCTCCGCTGCTCTATCATGATCTGCTTTCTCCTCCGCTGCTATATCATGAGCAGCTTTCTCCTCCGCTGCTCTAATATGAGATGCTACTTCCTCCGCTGCTCTATCAAGAACTGATACCTCCTCCGCTGCTCTATCATGAGCTGCTATCTCCGCCACTGCTATATCATGAGCTGCTATCTCCTCCGCTGCTGTACCATGAGCTGCTACCTAATCCGCTCCTCTATCATGAGCTGCTTTCTCCTCCCCTGCTCTATCACAAGCTGCTATCTCCTCCGCTGCTCTATCATGAGCTGTTACCTCCTCCGCTGCTCTACCATGAGCTGCTATCTCCTCCGCTGCTCTATCATGAGCTACTATTTCCTCCGCTGCTCTATCATGAGCTGCTATCTCCTCCGCTGCTCTATCATGAGCTGCTTTCTCCTCCGCTGCTCTATTATGAGCTGCTACTTCCTCCGATTCTCTGTCATGAGCTTCCACCTCCTCCGCTTCTCTATCATGAGCTGCTACCTCCTCCGCTGCTGTACCATGAGCTGCTACCTAATTCGCTCCTCTATCATGAGCTGCTTTCTCCTCCGCTGCTCTATCACAAGCTGCTATCTCCTCCGCTGCTCTCCCATGAGCTGCTATGCCCTCCGCTTCTCTATCATGAGCTGTTATCTAATCCGCTGCTCTACCATATCCTCCGCCGCTCTATCATGAGATGCTATCTCCTCCGCTGCTCTATCTTGAGCTGCTATCTCCTACGCTGCTCTATCATGAGCTGCTATATTCTCCGCTTCTCTATCATGAGCTGTTATCTCATCCGCTGCTCTATCATGACCTGATATCTCCTCCGCTACTCTACCATGAGCTGCTATCTCCTCCGCAGCTCTACCATGAGCTGTGCTCTCCACCGCTGTTACCTAATCCGCTGCTATCTCCTCCGCTGCTCTACCATTAGCTGCTACCATCTCCGCTGCTCTACCATGAGCTGCGTCTCCACCGCTTCTCTATCATGAGCTGTTAGCTCCTTCGCTGCTCTATTATGAGCTGCTATCTCCTACGCTGCTCTATCATGAGCTGCTATCTCCTACGCTGCTCTATCATGAGCTGCTATATCCTCCGCTTCTCTATCATGAGCTGTTATCTCATCCGCTGCTCTATCATGACCTGATATCTCCTCCGCTACTCTACCATGAGCTGCTATCTCCTCCGCAGCTCTACCATGAGCTGTGCTCTCCACCGCTGTTACCTAATCCGCTGCTATCTCCTCCGCTGCTCTACCATTAGCTGCTACCATCTCCGCTGCTCTACCATGAGCTGCGTCTCCACCGCTTCTCTATCATGAGCTGTTAGCTCCTCCGCTGCTCTATTATGAGCTGCTATCTCCTACGCTCTTCTATCGTGAGCTGCTTTCTCCTCCGCTGCTCTATTATGAGCTGCTATCTCCTCCGCTGCTCTATCGTGAGCTGCTTTCTCCTCCGCAGCTCTATCGTGAGCTGCTTTCTCCTCCGCTGCTCTATCATGAGCTGCTTTCTCCTCCGCTGCTCTATCATGAGCTGCTTTTTCCTCCGCTGCTCTATCATGAGCTGCTATCTCAGCCGCTGCTGTGCCATGAACTCCTATCTCCTCCGCTTTTCTATCATGAGCTGCTATCTCCTCCGCTGCTCTATCATGAGCTGCTATCTCCTTCGCTTCTCTACCATGAGCTGCTATATCCTCCGCTGCTCTATCATCAACAGCTATCTCCCCCGCTGCTCTATCATCAGCTGCTATCTCCTCCGCTGATCTATCACCAGCTGCTATCACCCCCGCTGCACTATCATGAGCTGCTATCTCCTCCGCTGCGCTACCATTAGCTGCTACCATATCCGCTGCTCTACCATGAGCTGCTCTACCATGAGCTGCTATCTCCTCCGCTTCTCTATCATGAGCTGTTAGCTCCTCCGCTGCTCTATTATGAGCTGCTATCTCCTCCGCTGCTCTATCGTGAGCTGCTTTCTCCTCCGCTGCTCTATCATGAGCTGCTACCTCCTCCGCTGCTCTACCATGAGCTGCTTTCTCCTCCGCTGCTCTATCATGAGTTGCTACTTCCTCCGCTGCTCTAACATGAGCTATCTCCTCCGCTGCTCTATCATGAGCTGCTACCTCCTCCGCTGCTCTACCATGAGCTGCTATCTCCTCCGCAGCTCTATCGTGAGCTGCTTTCTCCTCCGCTGCTCTATCATGAGTTGCTACTTCCTCCGCTGCTCTATCATGAGCTGCTATCTCCTCCACTGCTCTATTATGAGCTGCTTTTTCTTCCGCTGCTCTATCGTGAGCTGCTTTCTCCTCCGCTGCTCTATCATGAGCTGCTACCTCCTCCGATGCACTACCATGAGCTGCTTTCTCCCCCGCTGCTCTATATTGAGTTGTTACTTCCTCCGCTGTTCTATCATGAGCTGCTATCTCCGCTGCTCTATCATGAGCTGCTACCTCTTCCGCTGCTCTACCATGAGCTGCTTTCTCCTCCGCTGCTCTATCATGAGTTGCAACTTCCTCCGCTGCTCTATAATGAGCTGCTATCTCCTCCACTGCTCTATCATGAGCTGCTTTTTCTTCCGCTGCTCTATAATGAGCTGCAATCTCCTCCGCTTCTCTACCATGAGCTTCTATCTCCTCCGCTGCTCTATCGTTAGCTGCTACCTCCTCCGCTGCTCTATCATGAGCTGCTATCTCCGCCGCTTAAGTACCATGTGCTTCTATATCCTCCGCTTCTCTATCATGAGCTGTTATCTCCTCCGCTGCTCTACCATGAGCTACTATCTCCTCCGCTTCTCTGTTAGGAGCTGCTATCTCCTCCGTTGCTCTATCATGAGCTGCTACCTCCTCCGCTGCTTTATCATGAGCTGCTTTCTCCTCCGCTGCTCTATCATGAGCTGCTACCTCCTCCGCTGATCCACCATGAGCTGCTTTCTCCTCCGCTGCTCTATCATAAGCTGCTACTTCCTCCGATGCTCTATCATGAGCTGTTATCTCCTCCGCTGCTCTATCATGAGCTGCAATCTCCTCCGCTTCTCTACCATGAGCTTCCAACTCCTCCGCTGCTCTATCGTTAGCTGCTATCTCCTCCGCTGCTCTATCATGAGCTGCTATCTCCACCGCTTAACTACCATGAGCTGCTATCTCCTCCGCTTCTCTACCATGAGCGGTTATCTCCTCCGCTGCTCTATCATCAGCTGCAATCTCCGCCGCTGCTCTATCATCTGCTGCTATCTCCTCCGCTGCTCTATCATGAGCGGCTATCTCCTCAACTGCTCAATCATTAGCTGCTTTTTCTTCCGCTGCTCTATCATGAGCTGCTATCTCCTCCGCTTCTCTACCATGAGCTGCTATATCCTCCGCTGCTCTATCATCAACTACTATCTCCCCCGCTGCTCTATCATCAGCTGCTATCTCCTCCGCTGATCTATCATCAGCTGCTATTACCTCCGCTGCACTATCATGAGCTGCTATCTCCTCCGCTGCTCTACCATTAGCTGCTACCGTCTCCGCTGCTCTATCATGAGCTGCTATCTCCTCCGCTTCTCTATCATGAGCTGTTAGCTCCTCCGCTGCTCTATTATGAGCTGCTATCTCCTCCGCTGCTCTATCGTGAGCTGCTATCTCCGCCGCTTAACTACCATGTGCTTCTATCTCCTCCGCTTCTCTATCATGAGCTGTTATCTCCTCCGCTGCTCTACCATGAGCTACTATCTCCTCCGCTTCTCTATTAGGAGCTGCTATCTCCTCCGTTGCTCTATCATGAGCTGCTACCTCCTCCGCTGCTTTATCGTGAGCTGCTTTCTCCTCCGCTGCTCTATCATGAGCTGCTACCTCCTCCGCTGCTCCACCATGAGCTGCTTTCTCGTCCGCTGCTCTATCATGAGCTGCTACTTCCTCCGCTGCTCTATCATGAGCTGTTATCTCCTCCGCTGCTGTACCATGAGCTGCTATCTCCTCCGCTGCTCTATCATTAGCTGCTATCTCATCCGCTGTTCTATCATGAGCTGCTATCTCTTCCGCTTCTCTACCATGAGCTGCTATCTCCTCCGCTTCTCTACCATGAGCTGCTATCTCCTCCGCTGCTCTATCATCAGCTGCTATCTCCTCCGCTGATCTATCATCAGCTGCTATCACCTCCGCTGCTCTACATTAGCTGCTACCTTCTCCGCTGCTCTACCATGAGCTGCTATCTCCTCAGCTTCTCTATAATGAGCTGCTTTTTCCTCTGCTGCTCTATCATGAGCTGCTATCTTCTCCGCTGCTCTATCATGAGCTGCTATCTCCTCCGCTGCTCTACATTAGCTGCTACCTTCTCCGCTGCTCTACCATGAGCTGCTATCTCCTCCGCTTCTCTATAATGAACTGCTTTTTCCTCTGCTGCTCTATCATGAGCTGCTATCTTCTCCGCTTCTCTATCATGAGCTGCTATCTCCTCCGCTGCTGTACCATGAGCTGCTATCTCCTCCGTTTCTCTACCATGAGCTGCTATCTCCTCTGCTGCTCTATCATTAGCTGCTATCTCCTCCGCTTCTCTACCATGAGCTTCCAACTCCTCCGCTGCTCTATCGTTAGCTGCTATCTCCTCCGCTGCTCTATCATGAGCTGCTATCTTCACCGCTTAACTACCATGAGCTGCTATCTCCTCCGCTGCTCTATCATGAGCTGCTATCTTCTCCGCTGCTCTATCATGAGCTGCTATCTCCTCCGCTGCTCTACATTAGCTGCTACCTTCTCCGCTGCTCTACCATGAGCTGCTATCTCCTCCGCTTCTCTATATTGAGCTGCTTTTTCCTCTGCTGCTCTATCATGAGCTGCTATCTTCTCCGCTTCTCTATCATGAGCTGCTATCCCCTCCGCTGCTCTATCATGAGCTGCTATCTCCTCCGCTTCTCTACCATGAGCTGCTATCTCCTATAACCCGAAAGAACAGTTCTGAAATGCATTGAAACGAGCTCGGGTAAAAGTACTCATATCAAGTATTAAGATATCTCTACAGGGTATTGACTCGCAGAAATATGTACTCTCTTAGTTGAAATCAATGATAACTGAAAATACAAGGTATCTCTGCAATATGAAGGAAAGTCAATTGGTTATGCGCCTAAATAAAATCAATGTATATACACTTGAACACTCGTATATTGTATAGCCAATTGCGTAAAACCAAATTTATGCATGCATGTAGAGGTTTCTGTAGTATCATTAATATAAGAGTTAATATAAGACGTGGTCAAAGTTTCAAATGTCTTTTACTTACCTTGTTATGGCATAGAGTGATACATAAATAAGTTCTAAAATGAATGAATTACTTATGCGTAAAAAATAACACAAATAAAACAATTAAGAACATTTACTGTTAAAGAAATATCTTATAAGAATAGCATCACTTTCATTCCGTGAACACTAGCCTCCATAAGCAAACATATTTTACTTTTATTGAATATCCAAAATTGGATTAAACCCTATTTCATCCGAAGGTGTATATTAGGGTTAGAGATAATGAAAAAAAATGAGTTCTTTAATGATTTTAAGAAGTAAGAAATCTCATTGGAGTTCTTAGCAAAGAGGGATTAAAAGAAAGATATGGCTAATTTTATTTAATAAAATAATATAATAATTCAAAGGTGTAATAATAGTTATGTATGAAACAAATGGCGAAAGCGAGATTTTTGTATGTTCGCGAAACGAGGCGAGTGTAGGAATCCTACGAGCAAACTAAAACCATTTTACCATGTGTATCATACACTATCTTTAGACAGCCGTTAATATTTGTGAAATACTAATTTTATTGCGTGCCATGCAGCCATATTGGGACCTTTCAGCTGTCCTATCATCTAGTATGCACTTGCGCAGATGAGGCTATTGATTTTATGGTGCATGGGTGCCAACATATTATGGAATGGAGTGGACAACGCTTTTCAGCCACCAAGTGACTAGTTTTGCGACTACCATGAGAAATTCAACATTTTAAAAAGGGGTAGGTCTAATGAATTTCAACATTATCAATTTTTATCAAACTGAGTATTTTTATTATTCATATGAATTTTTTTTTAAACTCGGTAAATATTTTCCGTGATATTGAAACCATATTTGGTTACCCTTGAATGTTATAATTTTACAAGACTCAGTGGCATAATATTCTCCTTTTAATTAATATCATCTACCGTTAAAAGAGCTTCTTTTACCTTCGACTGTCTAAAAGGTATTTTAAAATATTATCCAGGATTGTCTATGATATAGTGTGATTTATATCTTAGTACTGCTCTTATAGGCCGTCCCAAGTGTTTAGCATTGTTGACCACGGATCTTCTCAGATTCAATTTGGGGAGCATCAGTTCCATGGAAGAACTGTCTAATAGGACTAGCAATCTGATCAGGAAACAATATCTGACACGACAGATTGCACGTTGGCCACAGGCCTCACCACCCTACCATGTCTTAATGAAGAAGCAAGGTTGGATTTTACCTCCGGGGTTTGTTTTTAGTTTACTGAAAAGCTATCATAGGCTGGACCCTGAAATAAAAGCAACTTAGGTCGACAATCATAAAGTGAATATAATTGGCCCAGTAGTAAATGCATAGAGGCAGTGCCTCTCAAAATGTGGTATGTGTAACCTGAACGTATTTGCAGGACTTTTATGGAGTAAGGTAGTATTTTAAAAGAATAAGTTAAGTTAAAGAATAATATAATTGGTCCAGTAGGCCTATGCATAGATGCAGTGCTTCTCAAAATGTGATATGCGTAACGATATCCTTGGAGGTATTTGCAGGATTTTTAGGGATTACAGTAGAATTTTATAGATTACGGTAGTATTTTATATAGAATAAGTTATCCGGTAAAATGAAATAACCAAGTATTACAGGTTTCTTTTAGGAGTCACTACCAAAGAAACTGATTCGCCGGTAAGGCCGGTACATGATCTAATCTAATTTCATTAAAGCCTATTATTTGCTGATCACTCCATATACACCGCCATCAAGTTTCAGCCCTGCCTGCACCACGTGACCCAACGATTCCCTCCCCCTGAGCAGTCGATTCTGTGAACACACATTATTTCATTGCGCCATTTTAGGTTAATTTTGTGTGAACTTCTTAGCGAGTTTATTTATATTTACAGTATTCCAATAAATAGATGGATTCTCCAAACATTCTCCTAGTCTCAAACAAAGATAAACTTTTTGCTCAGACTCTGATTTTTAATAGATTTGTTTGGAAGGATGTTATAAACCGAGCAAGGCTCCCTTTGTTGAACTTGTCCTTCTGGATTGTATAAGTTTACAAATAATTGAGTCTGCTTTGGTACAGTCAGTATCGTGCTGGCTTTCTGTGTCCAATATTGAGAGTTCGATCCCGGCCCAAGTCTACTACATTTATGCATGCATAAATGTAATAAGATCATCTCCGTAGATTTTCAGGCATATAAAATAACTCCTGCTGAACAAAATTAAGACTCACCAGCAACATCTTATTCACTTTTGCCTAATCACGTTAACGTTATCTTTGTTCGCTTGTACCAACATTTTCTCTACGCTAAGGACCTGATCAAACTCTTTCACATACAGGCAGGTTATATTTTGTGGACCTCTGCTGTAGACTAACAATAAATAACTTGTTGATTTAAAAGTATCTACAGTACAGCATAGGACGCGCTGCTATACCTTCATAAAAATGTGATAAGATTTCATCAGCACTAATTCCATTAGGCTACATTCCATTAGGCTACATTCCAAAATACGGTTTGAAACAACGTTATAGGCTATAAAATTCAGAAGTTCTTAACCATATCTCCTAATGGATATTAAATGAAGCATCATTATATACTAAAAGTATACGCTTTATCTTCTAATTTGGAGGTTTCACGCAAGAAATACGCTTCCCAGTTTTCAAATATAAATATTTAAAAACTCACTTCAGCACATCTGCAAACCCACACAAGAATACAGTATTGATGCCGAAGTTATATAAGAAATCAGGATAAAAACCACTGGCTATAAATACCTTAATTCTAAGTCTACCGAGTGTGGTTTCGGAAGTTGAAGTCTTCGGAGATTCCATTTTATATGCTTTTGAGAAACAGAAATGTTTCTCAAATCACTACTAATTTTGATCCACGCCGAAAATGAAGAGCGATCTCTTAGCAACAAAATTCTTTGATGGCGTACAAGAATTTAGTAATATCTTGGCAACATGTACATAACTTATTTTTAAAAATGCATTTCTCTATGTGGGAAAAATTTACTAAGTGCTATTGACTGGCTTGGATCTGGGAATAACAGTTGGTTCGCTTTGTTTTAAACAATTCTCTGGCAGAATATCAATATTCAGATTCCTGGGACGAGAACGAAAAATAAATTCTATGTAAGAACAAAAAATAAGATTCCAAGGTTTTCTTTACGTATATTCATGACTTACCTGATTTGACGAAATATACCAAACTTCTCATTTCAGTAAGACGTAATTATTCGCAACATCATCCAAAAAGTTTAAGCACATTTAAATAGGAATTATTTAACGAAAACGATGGAGCTTTATAATTTTTAAGAGAATCGTTTCATTTAAAGTACAGTATATCTTTTTTTCTAACTGGATTTTTTTGCTTTTGTTTGCTGTATTGGTTTTCATCCTGAAAATCCTTCTCGAATTTTCAGTTTGAAATGTCTTAAATAAAAAAATACAATTATCACAAAAATGCCTTCGTGATAGGCTATATCTGTGAACAGCTTAGCTCGACAATGAACAATTATATAAAATGAAATTTTACATTTGCGATATAACTTTTCTGGCGATAGAACATAACGAATGGCAATGACTTAATGAACGAAATTTTATTTTTCAATCTACTTTCGAAAACGGATCTAACAATTTCGTTTAAAGCTTTTACGCAAGGTAGCCTATATATACTAAGAGCTAAATCTTTTATTTGAAACAGTTTATGTTTAAAAAATCTGAAGGACATTTATAAGTCAGTCACCCTTTAAAAACCTCAGTCTTTTATTCAGAACAAATAGGCCTATGTATACCTTTCGTGAGGCTAAGAAAACGCACACTTCCTGCAATACAGCCGTTTATTCTATATTAGAATGTGAAATGAGCAAGTTGTATTGCCCATGCATAGGGTTCAGAGTGTTATATTAGTGAATCACATAATTTCTTTTGGGATTTCTCCTTGCAATATAGTCATTAACAACGGGAGAAATTATAAAGGGAAGACTTGGAAAAGAAGTCTAGTGTGATTTACCAAGAACTATGGCTATTGGCTTGTCAACTTCAATGCTAAATATTGGACTTGCTACATGCAGTTTCTTAAAAACGAGATCATCGGCGCAGACTTTGGGGAGGCAAGTTAATTTCTGTCCCGACATTAAATTTTGTATCATAAAAGGCCTATGTATAACTAAAAATCCAATTCTTGCCCCCGAAATATTTTTAAGTCTGCGCCTCTGAACGAGATTGTTATCGGATACACGTCATGAAACGATAATGTAGTAGACTACTAGATGACAAACATTTCTGATTTTCTTCCCTCAGATGACGTTTCAAGTTCATAGACGTAGCTAATTGTACCTTTTGAGTAAAGAATATACAGTAGTACATGTGCAGACTGCAAGGCAACTTAAAATAACCATGAAATGTAGATAAAGTAAAGTTTTCCCTATACAGGCCATGGAGACCCAGAGGGTTCCAGGAGGGTGAGGTTCCCAGACTTTTAGACAATCGGTGCATGAAGGTGGTTAGGTTGTCAGCCTTACGCACCGGCTGCCTTTACCCCCAGGATTGCTCCTGGTACTCATTTCTGTTAGAGGCTGAGTCGACCCCAGGGCCATAGTGCCCGCGACCTTCCGGTTTGTAGAGTTGGATTATTCCCACAAAGTCTCTGGCCTTGAAGACAAACCCAGCCAGCGAGCTTCTCGTTACGTCTCGTTACCAAGATGCGCGAATTCGGTGCGCGTAAGATCAGTAAGCTACCGCTGGGCAGAGAGTGAACATCATACAGCTTGTCCTCAGTCGTAGAAAATACAATAATAGTTGAGTGGAGGGATAATGCCGCTGCGAGAGAGACAGACAACACGTGGAGTGGGATAGGAGAGCTAAGCCAATCAGGGTGCAGCTACCTCCCCTAGCCAGGAAGCGGTGAGACTCGCTCCTAAGGTACATACGTAAAAACCCAGAGACGTTGTGGAGGTAATCCTACTCTAGCGCAGCGCCTCAACCACTACGCTACGGCGTACCCCGATACCAAATGTAGATACTGCATAACATTCTGGAATAAAATGAATTGTGATTCGCACAAACGAGGAGGCTCTCAGCGAATGGAGAGTAGGCTATATTTTTAAAACATAGCCTATTCCTCATAACGCATCCGAAATGATCCACCTATTAAGATCATAAAGTACAAGTTATGAGTGCATTCGTGTTAACAAGCTGAGTAATTGTTTTGTTTTCAAGTTGTTATACATATTCTTTTTTCTTTTTATGTCATATAAGACTAATAGAAAATCATATAACGGTCATACGATGAATAAAAGACATAGCAAACAATCGTATTTTCGCAGTTGTCCTAATTTAGCAATATTTTATTGTTATTTATTAAGTCCCCGAATGGCACTTTATGAGATTGTGTGGGGGATGGGAAAATGTCTGTCCATCTATCTGTCTGTCAGTGTGTCTTTACGCGCGATAACTGAAATACGTTTTGTCGGATTTTCATGAAACTTGGTATACACATTTATAACGTCCATGGGAAGAACCCTATTGAAATTGGACCAAGTCGGTTGACCGGTACCTAAATAACGAGTAATTATCAGTCACATCTATTACCATATAATCTTCGTTCTCCGACAATTCGAAGCATTCTGATTGGCTCTGGCCAGCAAATCAGTGGCCGAGCTCCCGTAACTAAGGTCCTAATGTAAACAATTCTGTAAATAGAAATAATAGGAAAATTACTTATTAAAGAACATGCTTTCATTTCCAATTCAATATAAGTATTAATTTTGTAATGGATATAACACGCTACATATTTAGCATGGCCCACAATATTGTGACAAAGCCAGAAAAGCCTAGAAGCTGATAGAAGAAGGACTCGGGCCGAAAGAACTAGAATTAGATAAATCCAGAAAGGGACGGCCCTCTTATTGCTGATTGGAGCCGCGCGCCGACGGGTGCGGCCTACTCCCTGGCACGGCGCGGTGAATGACGGTGCGCGCTCGTGGGAGGGGCCAGAGGTGGAGCCACGCGCTAGGGCTGTGACTTCGCCCCGCGCGGACATTCTAGACAATGCGCGGGCGGAGAGCTTTCGAGAGACCGGGTCTGGAATATTCGTCGGCCCTATATATAGGGCCGCGAGCGAGCGGCGAGTGAGTCAGAGACGGCAACGAGGAGTGATGAGTCAGTCAGTCAAGGAGAGTTCAGTACAGTGAAGAGTCAGTACATCAGAGGAGAGGCAGTCCGTGAAGAGCCGGAGGGTCAACGAGGGAACAGTCAGAGAGGCAGTCCGTGTGTAGCGGCGAGCGTCAGCGTCAGAGGGTGAGCTGGACGGAGAGGACTGATCAGCGCGGCCTCAAGTGAGTGTGTCTTGGGAAGCTGAGGAGCCAGTGACCGGAGGGACCCGAGAGCGGAATAGCTAGTCAACGGGGAACTAGTGACCGGAGGGAAGGGTGAACGGAAGAGCTGGTGAGCTGATCTGGGCTGAGGCAGTGCCGTCCCGGGGAACTCTGCGCGACGGGTGGATCGCACAGCGGCAGCGAGGACTGTGGAGTTGACCGGCGCGACGTGGGATGATCCGGATTGGACTGGAACAGTGCTGTAATTAGGACTGAGCACAGTGAGAGTGAGCTCTGAACAGGACAGTTAACTGGCGAATAGTCTGGAGTTTTCTGGCTGTATTGTCAATTGTTGTAGGAAATAAAGAAACCTCCATCCTTCAATTATAAACTCGGTGTTCTCATTTTGAACCCCGACGAGCCCTTGTTACAATATATTAAACGTAACGTAACAAATTGCCAATCGTGTATTGATATTGTTAGCCCGCCTTCATCGATTCATTTCTTTATAACGATGTTAGTGTAAGAAAATGTAAATAAAAGATTTAAAACACAACTAGCCGTTGAATACTGATATATAATATTGTTCATTCTATCGATAAGTATGTTATCGATATTGACATATTTTAATGTGAGTATTTTTCTTATTCGTTCATGTGCAGCAATAATACCTAATGTAATTCCTGATAGATAGATTTCAGAGTGACTTTTTATTCGTTCATAACCTATACGGCTGCTTTGAATTTGAAACAAACATGTCAGCGAATCGTAGGCCTATTATACCAATAATATTATTGCCAATGTAAAATGTTGACATATTTTGAGAATTATTATATTAGTGTATAAGAATATGAATTAAGGTTAAGATTCAAACTTTAGACTTTTGTTCTTTCGTGAGCCCTGCTTAATGAATCGATCTGGAGTTTAACTCGGAAATCTATTACAAAAATAAATTCTTTTCTGCATGGGCTTATCATAATTGCAATTATCACTGATTAAAAAAAGTATTCTGGCACTTCGTTATATCAGTTTGCCTGAATTTATTATTACCATCATTATCGTATCTAAAATAGATTAATGCAGCTATTCCATCTTTCAGTTGATTGATAATTTTATATAATCTTATTTTTAGTGTGTTGGGGTATGCAGTGGCGCGGTTATTTGAGACACTGCGCTGTAAACAGAAGGTCACGGGATCGTTTCGTGATGAGATCATTGAAAGTTTTCAATTGACATAATCCTTCTGTTGGCACTATCGACCTACGTTCGACTTAGCCTCTAACACAAATGCGTACCAGGAGCATCTTGGGAGTAAAGGTGGTCGGTGCATAAGGCTGACAATCTTACCCCCTTCATGTGCCAAATTTCTAAAAAATTCTCAGCACCTCAACCCCTCAGGACCTGAATAGGTATCACTTTACTCTATTTTACTTTATTAAAGAAATCAGTGCTGCAGAAATAAAGCTGTGTTGATTCAGCATTGCCTTCAGCCCATGCGTAGCCTAAGTCTAACTTCAGTAGAATGGTCCCATCAGATTTTCCATAATGGGTAGCATAGCAGTGAAAGTATTGGAAATATCAGTGGTATAAATTATCGAGTTCTTGAACTTCAGACGAGTCAGCTTTACAAGCTGAATTGGTATGTCCTATTTGGTATCGATCCCTTTTCCATTTAAACCTATGCGTTAAATTGTTTTTCATAGGGAGAAATGCTGAACCAACCATTCAAACGAATTTTAGGAGATAAAATTCCACCCGTCATGAATATTTGACTTTCACATTTGCTACATCTTGATAACAAAGGGAAATATTCAATCCGTCTCGGTCACTGTCCTATAGCCTACATAACTTTAAAATCGTATCTGATTTGCAAAGTTGGGTTTCAGTGAACGAGCAAACACATCAATTTTTATTTACTTATCGTGATGTATTTAAGACGTATAGGATAATAGCGTGAACAAAAACAGATAAAAATTCCATTATTCATTTCATTCAATCTACAAACAGAAAAGAATTGGTTTGATCTTTCTGTCTGTGTAATATAAATGATGACGTGCGTTATTTTGTTAAGTTGTAATAGTTGTAATAGTTGTAATAGTTGTATGTGCTCTCGTGAATGTAAAAGGTTGAATACATATTAGCAAGGGTGCTAAATTAAATACCAAGCAGTAGCCTATTATAAAACTCTATGCTGCTAACATACCCACACTACAATACAAGAAAATTTTGGTACAATTTAATTTCTTTCTTAATTAAATATACTTAGTTAAACGTCTTCAGAATTCCCCTTTTTTGTTTTGTTAATGATCTGAGCTACTACGAAAAGCTAGCATGACTTGCAGTAGGCATATTTTGATTGTCTATAAAATTAAATTTCTAAATGATTTTTTCTTTCCGGTATACACTTCCCTCGTTAAATAGTAGAAGCATGATTAGGCTTAATCTTACGTAAAGCATTACGATTGCGTTGTTTACCGAACGACTGCACACACAATTTCGCTGAAACTGGCAGTTCGATTGCGCATATTGTAAGTTTCGCAAGCTGCAAAGGAAAGATTGACAGCTTAATCTTTCAAAACCACTATAAGTTAGTTCTAATAATAGGTCAGGTTAGTTTAGGTTAGTTAGATTACTAATGCATTATTAATAGTCTTTTTGTTCGGTCATGCTATAATTCGCTTATTAAGAATTAAGAATTAGAATTAAGAATTAAGAATTTATTTATCAACAAATAACAAGTAGACTTGTGTAGTTGACGTCAAACATTAAAACAGTACACATTAAAACAGTACACAATACACAATACCAAATAGCCTACAATGCAACTTCAACAGAACAGTACAGTAATCAGAAAAAATGTGATAAAAGCATATGTCGATGGACGGGAGGTTGAAAAATTCATCTAAATTATAGAATGGATTAACTGCTAGCCAGTTGTACAGAATGAATTTAAATCGTTTAAAGTTAACCAGATGAGCTTCAGGAGGTAGCTTATTGAACATTCTCAGGCCAACATATGAGTAAGATTCTTGAGTTTTAGAGAGCCTTACACGTGGTAAATCTATTAAATTCATGTTCCTGGTAAAGTGATTGTGCTTGTCACATCTTAAGGGAGTGTTACTTAAGTTACCTTTCACATGTTCCAGACACTTGAATATGAATAAGTTAAACACTGTAAGAATTTTTTCGCTGACAAATAAAGGCTTACAATGAGCTCTATGATTAGAAGAGGTTATAATTCTAATAGCTTTCTTTTGAATCAGTAGAATCCTATACAATTCATGACCACAACCCCAGATTAAAATTCCATAACTGATTATGCTGTTAAAAAATGCAAAATAGGCCATTCGTATATAGTCTCTCGGTATATGTTTCTTTAAATTTCGTAGTAGAAATAAAACTCTTGACAGTCTATTGCAGATCTTTTCTATGTGTGCGCTCCAATTTAGTTTAGGGTCAAGAAGAATTCCTAATAAATTGATACTAAAACTCTCATGGTTATTAAGACAAAAAAGAATTGACTGCGTTTTGTTATCATTTAATAATAGGCCGTTACTTGAAAACCACTTGTTACACTCAGAGATGCAATTATCCATCTGTGATTTTAGTACATCAATATTGCTATTGGTACAATAAAACGTTGAATCGTCTGCATATAATAATGAACCACAAGGTGCTGGTATATTGGTTGGCAGATCATTAATCATAACCAAGAAAAAGAATGGTCCAAATATTGACCCCTGGGGGACACCGTTCTTCGTAACCATCACCTCTGAGAAATTGTTGTTGTTAAAAACTTGTTGAGTGCGGTTGACCAGGTAAGATCGAAGGAATTCGAACTCCACATTTCGTATTCCATAATATTCGAATTTCTTGAGAAGAATGTCATGTGGAACACAATCAAACGCTTTGGAAAGATCGCACAGGGTGGAAAGTGTGCTTGAGTGAAGCTCGAGAGCATTCAAGGCCGTGCTAACCAGGCTTCCGACAGCGTCTATTGTTGACAGGCCAGCTCTAAAGCCAAACTGAGATTTAGAAAATAGATTATGATATTCGAAAAAATAGTTCAGCTGTAGTAACGCTATTTTCTCAATAATTTTTGAGAATAATGGCACGATAGAAATTGGGCGATAGTTTTCGGGGCACAACACATCCCCTTTCTTGAATATCGGTATAACTTTGGATAGTTTTAGGAGATCAGGAAAGGTACCAGTCATAAAACTTTGATTGACACACAAAGTAAGCGGGTGGAGTATCTCGGGGAGCACTTTCCAGATCAGTTCACTATTAATATCATAAATGTCTCGACATTTACTATTTTTGAGACTGTTCACCACTTTAAAGACTTCCTCGTGTGACACCTGCCTCAGTTTGAAATCCGGTATGTTGATACCCTGTTTCTCCAACAAGCTGGTAGCAACGGTAACTGAAGAAGGTACTTGTTTGCATATGTCCTCAATTGAAGTGACAAAACTGTCACAAAAATGTTGCGCTGTCAGCGAGTCCACTGGGTAGTTTGTCTTTCCCACTTTCAATTTATTGATTACCTCCCACGCCTTTTTACACTGATTGGGTGCTGAAGCTATGGCATCTGCATAGAAATTCTGTTTAGCTTGTGTTACAGCTTTCCTGTATGAAACTTTTGCTTCTCTATATCTTTTCTTCATATCATCTTCAAAAATGTTATAGTGTTGAGCCCACTGCCATAAATCATAACATATGGTCATATCCTTGCGCTTTTCATAAAGATCATGGGTAAACCATTTCAGTGAAGTTTTATTGTAAGTCTGCATAGCTGCTCTTGGTTTAATAGTCTTGAAGGGAAAGCATTCTTACATTGCATCTACGAAAGTGGTTACAAATTTATTGAATGCATTATCTTCACTTGAAAGTACTTGAGACCAGTTAATGCCAGACAACACCAATTTGAAATTATCGACATTGGATTGGCTGAAATTCCTGATGAGCCTGGGTCTTATTTTTTCGGGTGTAGATGTACCGTCATTACTAGGCGATAATAAAGTTAGGAGAGCATTATGGTCCGACAGTGGAGGTGAGAGAACTATTGTTCTTATGTGAGACCTAGGTAAGTCAGTAAAGACATTATCAATGCAAGCTTCATGGCGTGTGGGCTTAAGATTTAGGCAGTGACAATTTAGAGATCGAAGGGTATCCAGAAAAAGGGTGGGAAAGTTTTCCTTGTGTCTAATGTCAACATTAATGTCCCCACAAGCGATTATCGGAAGTCCATATCTAGATAAGTTGATGAAAAGTCTTTCAAGGCCATCCAGGAATACTTCCTGGTTCCCATTAGGAACTCTGTATAGGGAGACTATAATCACGTCCATTAAGGGCGTAAGACTCACTTTAGCACATACCACTTCCAGGTCGTTTTCCACACAGTATTTGACCGAGTCTATAACTTGGTAGTTGAGACCTAATTTGATATAAATAGCCACTCCACCCCTCGTTTTGTTCGTTCGACAAAACATAGAAGCACACTTAT
The DNA here is from genome assembly GCA_964059195.1 of Ectobius pallidus. NCBI lineage: Eukaryota > Metazoa > Arthropoda > Insecta > Blattodea > Ectobiidae > Ectobius > Ectobius pallidus. The sequence goes on from CAXKWD010000002.1 coordinate 112,082,510, forward strand.
AACCTTCAATGAAAGCATTGTCTTTGGTTGCCTCCAAGAACCAATGCTCACAGACACAGAATATTGTTATATTGTACACATGAAGTAATAATTCTACTTCGTTCAATTTATCCCACAAGGACTGTGTATTGGCTGATAAAATTTTAAGATTAGTTTCTGAGATAAGGTCAGAGTCTTGTGTAGGCCTACTGTCAACTGTAGGTGCGGAGTTAATCATAACAACAGTCCTGGAACTTTCCGAGTCAATATAGTTCAGACCACATCCTTTATAAGGTGGTTTGCTCCATAATGAAGTTGATAGATTGTTATTATATTTGACGTAAAAGTATCTTGGACGACATCCATTAAAGTACAGAATTGCTAGTAAACACTGGTGTGATATCGATTATTATCGATCACAGAATGATCTTGAAGCCTTGAGAGCAGAAAATGAAACTGCGAATAAGGAACATGTACCTAACAAAATCAATTCTGTTCGTGTTAATTTTAATATTATGCTAAATAGAATTCATTTGGTGTTGTAAAAATCCGTTGGTTTCAAGGAAATGTGCTTGACCGCATTCCATCAGCTGCCATACAGATACAAGACAAATACTACGAGAACATTCTAACAGCTGATTGCGAAAGGCAGCCGTCTCCGTTTGTGTTGATGAGTCTAATATCTCAAAACTGAAACATATTTTAATTATGATCGGGCGAAAACAATCGTATAACTTGCCTATACTGGTAGTTAAGGCACTTGTATGAAAATTATGAAACGAGCGAGTTACATGCATCATAGATTCATCGTATTAAGAATTTCTAGTTGAACGTATAGCCAGTGGCGGTTCCTGTTACTGCACGGGAGTAATTTTGCGATACAAATTGATTTGAAGTATTGTAATCACTACCCGGCAGGACTCAGCCTGACCCGCCGCTGCGCTGAAGGAGGGTGTGAATTACGGCAACATTTTCCCCTCCGCTCCTCTTTTCGTTATTCTCATTATGCTTATGTATTGAGGAAGCAAGTTCCACACCGGACTACTCAGCACTTGACGACTGCAGTTCTATAGACTACACATGACTACCTTCTCACATTCTACTGCCCGAAATCTTTCGACATTGCTGTCAAATAAAGATGATCGGGTTCTTCATACTGGTAAGCTTACAAATGCCAGTGTTTCCTGGAAGTATGGACATTAAAATCTGTCCAGGTAATTAACTTTCAATTAATTAATTGACTGGTGTAAGGTTATTGGTGGGTTGGAATGAGGTGCTTACTGATCAGTTACTGAAAAAATAGACCAATGGAACATGGTCAGCAATGTAAAGATCTCGCACGAAATATGTGCCGATGACGACCGTTACTCGCTAGAGAGAGACATGCTATTGTGCGGGAGAGAGAGGTAGCTTGGCCTTCACAAATAGAATGGGAGGTACTGTTGTACGAGAGAGAAATGTAGCAGGCCAGTCGACGATACAGTCCCCAAGAAAACATAATGCAATGACGTAGGCAATTGGCACAGATTTCGTGCGGGATCTTTATGCACGTTTGATAATATAACGTTGAACAAAACACAATAGGGCTAGTTCATAACGCTGTCAACAGTAAATAAATTAAGACATCCAATAACCATGCAAGATCCTAGATAGAATAATATTGATTTATTGACTTTCAAACAACAGCGCTGATCTACCGAACAGTCATCTTAATCCATCCATGACGTGATATTTACTTTTTAACTTGAACAATTAAATGCGCTAGTCTAAATTTCTCACAGAAAAATGTAATGTAATTTGTGCAGGATTACAAAGAAAACAGTTGATGCAATGAATAAAGGCTTCTGGGGTTGACAGTCAGGTTTGAATGTAAGATCGCAGGATTTCCTGGCATAGAAGCTGAGTGAACGTTTCACGGGTAGTCAGCCACTAGGCACTTCAACACCCTAATGGGGGTTATCGACCAAGAACTAAGCTAAGTTAGTTTAGCTTAGCTCACATACAGTGCGGTATTTCATACGTAGTTGTGCCGACAAAACTACATATGAAATCCGGCACAACTATATATGAAATCCCTCGCTGTATGCGAGCTAAGTTAAGCTAAGTTAGCTTAGCTCTTGGTCGACAACCGGCATTAAGATGAAATGTCGAGAACTCGAGAACAATTATTGAATTCCACACCTGGCTGACTACCCACGAAACCGTTCACTCAGCCAGGTTTGAAGATCTGTTGTCTCGGACGTCAAACCTGGCCGTCAACCCGAAGAGCCTTATTCATACGCTACGCCAGAAAAATCTGAAATCATACAGTTGATGCAATGATTAGGTCCATAACTTAATTGTTATATTTTAGGACTCTTCTGTATTTTTACATGAAATGTAAAATATGTTTCTTTCAATTTATTTTCGTCATTTTATAACAAATTTAACACAAATTGTAGTATTCTATAGCGGCTTAGGATACATTTTCAATCTAAGGTTTAAAATTAATGCGAAAAAAAATTAATACATTTAAGTTAGACGTAAATTATAATTTGTGGAGAATTTTCAAAATACCCTGATACCCTGAATCCTGCTCACCTCTCCTTATGGGAGGCGCTAACGGGAGTGGAGCAGGTCAAGCCGGCTCCCTAGAGCTACGTACTGATGATGGCTGGACTAGAATTGCTTCACGTCAGATACCTGAAAGAAAAAATAAATAACGTCAATATTAACAAACCGCAAAATGGCTACCCCAGTAACCGTACCTATTCAGTACAGATTTTAGGATTTGGGAACAATGCTTTGTATTTCTTTATAAAGAAAAAGATGGTATGGGGCGAGATCGGAGGGCTAGAACATTAATTTGTCTTTTGTTTCTTTTACTCTAATGTTACAAATTCAAGGAGTAACAAAGGCAGTAGGCCTACAGTAGTAATAAAATTAATTAAACCTCTTGGTTCAAAACAGCGTATATTTAAAGTCTTCAAGTTAAATTGTATACACCACAAATCATCGTTTTCAAGTACAACAGCCCAGGAATAGTTAAAATGAAAATTTATTTTTTTAAATATTTTTTAAGCGCAGAGTTTATTGTGTCCCATTGTTTGCCAAGTTTTTTTTCTTCATAATTGGATGGAATTAAAAAGAACTGCTTTGACAGTGCTTAAAGAAATTGCTACTTCTTTCTATAGGCCTTATGATAGCCGAGAAGAAATAAGGAATAATAACAGTCAGGAAAACAAAAAGTGACTTATATCAATGACGAATGCCGCTGCGGTGCATTCAATGAAGCGTTTCTTCTCAAGGAATTATAGATTTTTTCATCTGCTCATAAAAAGTTGGAGTCAGCAGCTGTTTCCCATAGGAACGATTTCAGTTGATGTAATTAAGTTCTATAACGAGGAGAAGGGAGTGGGAGGGTCCTGAAATAATAGTCTCATTCTGAAGAAGCGCAGTCTTCCGCAGTTGTAATTAATGACTAACTTAACTTCATCCATCTTAATTAAAGTGTTATTTAGATCAAGGTCTTGTTTCCGTAAATAAAGATTTTACCATTATAACAAGCTGAGTTATTTAATACTCAAGCAAACATAGCACATTTCGTGTGTAAATAAAAGGGATTTGTGGGGGTTCCATTCTGTATCTTGGATAAATAGCTAAGGGTATGTTTCTACGGTTCCACGGCGAAAGAACTCAGTTTTGTGCTTCTAAGTAATGCTGAGAGAAAATTCATATTGCGGTTCTAAAACAATTTGCATTCCTTATTGATTTATCGACTATCTGCTTAATATACTCTGGGAAACTACCGTGCATTTTATATCGAGTTTTTAGCATATTTCAGTAATTGCAGGTGGTGTGCCCGCTAGCTCCACTAATAAACCAATGATATTTTTATGCTAAGTTATAACTTACAATCGGAAAGCTATTACATACCGTAAATTCGTCTTTTTATTTGATTCTTTAATTCGATAGTTTACGTTCCTGAACACTTACATACCTTGAACTCCGTGGCCCATGGGTATAATTTGCCAATGATGGTTTGGGTAGGAATAATAAAATTTATGATTGCATATGAAGAAGAGCTTATTTCCTGCCATAGCCAATCCTCGTAAAAACAGCAATTACCTGTAGGCTTGGAGCATGTAAGCCCACGGGCGTCCAAAAGCTTATTTAAGCGCACTAACTATATAGGTAGCGGCAGATTACTAAATACTGGACAAATCAGTTGCACTTAATGTAATTTCCACAAGAGGTATATTAGTTGCCAATGGTTGAGATCTAAGTGTATTAATTATAAAATTCTCCAGATATGAGAGATTAGTTCATACATTAAACTCAACATATTCGACTTAAAGAAATATAAATAACTAAGTAAAATTCTAACCAACAACAAAAGAAGCAATTTAATATTCACTCATGTAACTCTCTCTATTAAGTATTAATTTTAACGAAAAACGATCAAATTATTCTAGTTTATCAAATATATTACATACGATGCTACATAAGGTGCTTAAATTTCACTTTGATGCCTTTTTCATAAAATTCTAGCTATGTAGAACTTATCTCATTTTCAGTCTGAAACCCTAATATGCTATGCTGTGCAAAATAGTGTTCTTTTCTGTTTCTGGAAATTAAAGAATGATAATAATGAAAAATTGTATATTGTTGAAATTATGCAAACTTGTCTTTATTCTGATACGTAGAATAACATTTCTTTCATGCCTATACGTAAGATTTTAAATTGGAAAATTCAGTTCTATTCAAACACACCGTGATATCAACCAAATACTGAATGAAAATCAAATTTTAATATAAACCTTCACTTTCTATTTGGTGTAAATTTCCCAAAGCGAAGTTGGAAGTTGGTATACTACTATGCTTTTAAAATAATAAATGCTCATATTAACAATTTTATTTGTAAATATACTCAAAATACGAGTATGTACAAATGAAACACAAATCATGTTGAGATCTCTTTAATATTTACTTATTTTTCTTTTACATATTATTTTATATTGTATTTATTTACATAGAAATAGTCTTGAAAATTAGTAAGCAGTGATTTTATTTTTATTTTTTTTTTTTCAATTTTACTTCTAATACATCCGTTATATGCCGTTTTTGTGGAACTTGGAAGATAAATGACTGATACGAAGGCATATAAAAGAAAGAGTATATCAGAGAGAGATGATGTGGCAGTGTGATTCATTGGTTTCCTTCGAGCAGACATTCGAGTGTTTCTCACACCATTAAACAACAAAGGACCATATTTACCGAAAACATGATGCTGTCACCAATTCCTCGTAATTTATTTTCTTGTGTCCTACATCCTACGACTTTGATATTATTCTGGTGTACCTGAACCCGTTGCCTTTAGAGGATAAATTTGTGATTTATATGGTATCAAGGAGAAGTTTATCACATTGGTTGGTACTGAGCGTTCCACAAATAGTCGTGAAGTAACTTAAAAACATTGGTACTCACTTCTTTTATACGTATACAATGGCTTACTTATTTGTTAATTGTGATTATCATCATGTCAGGCTAAGCATTGACTATCCTGGCTCCATGAAGGTGAAAGATCTGTGCATTCTTTTTCTTTCCTTTTCAAATCCTCCAATCCTCAACTTGCTAATCGTAATTAGTATTAACTACAGATCACAATCTAAAACCCTTTCCACCTTAGCCTACACATGGTCAATGTGAAAGGGTTATTATTCCACTGTGACCTACTACTGGTTTACTATGAAGCCCGGCCTACGTACTTACGGGTTGTAAGTCGCCACTTGGTTGCTATCTCTTATTGAGAACGCCTAGTGGTTTACCGGGGTAAGTGAGGCAGTTCGAGAATTTAATGTTTTACCCGTATGTTGCCATGGTAGCTCAATTGGTAGAGCACGGTATGGACAGTCGAAGATCCTTGTTCAAAACCCGGTTATGGCATGGAATATTTCAATCTGACCCTACTTTTCCATTCTAAAACCCGATCGCAACATAATTGTCTGCTATCTAAACCTATCTATAGAACTAGGCTTGCCAACTAGGCTTCGCAATTGAACATTAAAGATTTAGCAGGAAAATCAACATTTAAAAAAGTGAATTAGCATGTAGGCCTATATATTATATTTATTTTAGTTTGGTCCATGAATCAGAAAAATCGACAAAAGCAAAACTGACAAACATAGAAAATTTACTATAGCGAGATCCGAGTAATGAATTTCTTTTCTAAGTGTTGGGCGTTCTCTTAATACTGCCAACAAGCAGGATTGATCTTCTTGATCCTGAAGAATTACTTGATCCAAATCTTTAGCTGGGGTAATAACTTATATTTGAGAAAAGATTTTGGAATTGAGAAATAGCAGAAATTAACCTTCTCAAATAATTCAGATTTGAAAAAGGGCACAAAACTTTTTTATTAGTCTATATAAAATCGTCTGCCAGAAAACATTGATATTTTGAAGAATATAGGTTTCTTCTCAGTACAGAATATATTGACCATATTAAGAAACCTATTATTCCCATTCTACACATTTGATTTAGATGAAAAAAATTAAATCATGAATTGAGATTCAATACAAAAACATTCATTTGGTTGACTGGACTGATATTACAACTACTGAAAGATTTTGGTATGAAGTATTTATTTTTAGAAATTTTTCGGGAGGCTACACCTTCAAAGAAGGTGCAGGAGCAACTTTCGCCCTAAGTTCATAATTTTGCCAAATTTTAATGCTGAAGTGGAACGGTTATTCAGCAACACGAATCGTGAAAAATAAAATGAGAAACAAAATGCAGTTGCCTATACTTGCAGTAAAATATGGCTTAAAGAGGAATAACAAATGCTGCAAAAACTTTGAATTGCGTAACGATATTACCAGCAGAATTGGAGCTATGGACTCATGTGACCCAAAAATAATATTTTCTGAAGGTATGCATTCTGAAAAGCCTCAAAAAGATAATATGCAGTCTGACTTCTCAAATTATGACGAAACACTATTTCAGCTGTAACTAATAAAACACTTTGATAAGAAAATATTTTAAGAATTTTTGAATAATATAAAACATATTTTCTAGCATCTGTAGCAGTTTACTTTTAAAATCTAGCATCTGAATTGAATTTAGTTACACACATAACATGATGAGTAGAATAGCTTTTGGCATTTTTTTATCTGTTACAAAATATTTTGTAGCATTTAACTTGTAATATCTAACATCTAAAGCGAAATTAGTAAGGCTACACTTATAACATTTGCTCTGAATTGTGGCTTATGCATTGTACTATTATAATAAGTTACTTTTTCTCATCTAGGAAATATCACAGTGTTAGACATTACTGATTGGTAATTAATTTCATTGAACATAGACTTAATTAATTGTAGGCTATATACGTGCGTATATGCCAATTGTATTCTTGTTATAAATATGAGTGCATTTATTGATTTATTATATTTTTAAAATTTCAATTCCGTTTGAGTGTAAGAGAAGGTTTTATGGCCTTATACTGCCAAATTATATGAATTATCATCATCATGTTAGCTATTAGATCCAAGATTAGTGGCTGAAATCCGACTGAAGGCGTGAGACATAAACATCAGGAGAAAATCTTTCTTCAAGTTAAGAATGTTATAAGTTCTCTCTTTACCGGTCGTTTAACGCCTATCATTTGCCGTCCTCCCTTACCTGATACTTCCAGAACAGAAGAGCCTCCTCCTTATATTTTGGAGGAATGCTAATATCATTGTAGAGCCTCGTTAGTTATGTCTCATTTGTTGCCTGCTGGGAAAAGGCGATAATTACACCCATCCCACCCCTCATTCAAGACACAGAATTAGACAGTTTCTCCAGAGAGACTGGGCCTTTTGTATTTGTAAACTCGAATTAAATTAATATATGTTTTGGTCAACTTTCTTTTTACTTTCGGTTAGGAACACCGCTTCAGTGTATTTAACTAGACTTTCATAACAGGACTTGAGACTTTCCCGACAAAGGAACTATATAATTTTCAGATGGAGAGTAGGCCTATAAGCCTGAATATAACATTTCCACTTAAAAAATTGACTATACAACTATTGAAAGATATGAGGAATGAGAAATAAAAAAGGTAGTTTGGGAGGACCGCGGATAAAAAAAATCAGCCAACAATACAGAAAAACGACAAAATGGAAAATACTCACTCAGGTTCACAGGTCTCGGGATCATAACTGGAACTTCTCCTCTAATACGAGCCCAGACGTCGTCCACTTGAGTCGTCCACTGAATTGTTAAAAAAAAAAAGTTTAAAATTGTTACTGGTAAACATAATAACAGTATGTGTATATAAATATATATGTATTTATTTTCTATTTAGGGAATAAATAAACATTCAATCAACTCGCACATCGATTGGTTGTGTTACACAGGGTAGGAATTTATAAAGTGTTTTAATTTTCTCTGCCAAATCACCTACACTTAGGTCCATTTACCTTTCTTTATTTATACGTGTCAGGGTTTTGCAGGAAAGGAGAATGTTGCTCAACAATAAACGCCATCATGTAAGATCAGCTTATATCTTGTCTGTACGACAGCGATGATGGGAGTAACGAACAGACATACTGACATAGTCGCTATAGAAAGATTAAACAGTAAGGCAGAATGGGACGTTGTACATTTTAACTTCCACGTTCACTGGCATCTTTTATCATCAGAATACTCGAGAGGGTTATAAATTAGCTAATTTTATATTTGCATATGATATTTAGTAGCAAAAATTATCAAAGTTAACAACGAAGAACTACGATATGTCAATGAATACACTTACCTTGGCCAAATTATGTCATTCGGAAACTCCACCCGCAAAGAAGTTCAGAGACGCATCTCTACTACATGGTCCAAATTCTGGAGTTTGAAATTTATTCTCACAAGTAAGGCCTATAACATCAGATTAAAGAAAGACATATTGGACACTTGCATCTTACCCATCCTTCTGTACGGAGCCCAAACCTGGGCCCTGACAGTTAAAGAAAGGAAAATGTTAGAAACATGCCAGAGGAAAATGGAGAGAAAAATTCTAGATGTTAAACTCCAAGACAGAATCCGCAACGAAGACTTAAGGGCAATGACAAACATCAAAGACATAACAACATCGGCCATATCTCTGAAAAGAAAGTGGGCAGGCCACGTCATGAGGATGGGCGCATATAACAACAGCTTGGGACCCACGAATCGGCCACAGAACAGTAGGACGACAGAAGAGAAGATGGGCAGAAGACCTAAAGCTTCACTTTGGGACAAACTGGTCTACGAAGGCCAAAGATCGAAGGGAATGGAGGCGACTGACAGAAGCAACATAAAGGAATGCGGATCTTTCCCGCAGTGGCTAAGCGGGATTGCCGAAACAGCCACCTTGCCAGTCAAGAGGCCCATGCCTTTAGGGATGAAACGGGCTAATTCTAATTCTAATTCCTCTTTATGTGAACTAAAATGACATCCAGTGAATTTTACCGTAGTGGCATTTTTCATTGCAGTTTATATATTACAATATTAGGAAACTCTCCTCAGTTTTTTTTTCTTACAGACACATTTGCACTCCATTATCTAAGATTCGCATCTACGTCTTGCCGCTGCCATTCATTTTAGGCGGAAACTAGAGGAAGTTAGACCACGCGTCGAAACTAATTATTTAAAGAAAAAATAATACGTAAAAATATATTTTGCTGCTCTTAAGCACAGTGTAGTGGTTTGTTTTATACGATAATATTTCACAACTGATAAATAGGGGAGAAAATGGAGAAGGTATTTTTGGATATGAACCCGAATTCTAGGAATTGTGACGTACTAGTTTAAATGAATTACGAATCGTGAAGAAGAAAATCAATGCTGGAGCTCAGCACTCTTTCTCGTTGGATAAATGGTAAAGCTCCAAGAGGCGAGAAAACTGATACCCATCTCTTAATGAAGTTAATTATACTAGAAATGGAAACGTTAATGATGATACTCATTTTAAAGTAACTTTGTTGTTGAGGTAACCAATACCCAGTTTTCAAAACTTCTTAAAGTTTCTATTCCATCTCTTAAAAAGAAGAGCGGAAAGAATGAAAGAAAAAGGGAATGATAAAAAAAGAATGGAGTTAGGGAAATTGAAGCAGGGAGTTCCTTGAAGAGGAAAGTTTGTAAAACTTGGCCCCTGGGGTGAGTTAGCGTAACTAGATGCATAGTGCATGCATAGCAAGAGGCCAGGCCGCACTCGTATAAATTACCCCGATAGCTATCGCATCTCGAATCGACACAATCCTTTCAGAGCAGCATACGATAATGAGTATCTTAAGTTATTTATGTGATCTCATGCTTTATACAGTTTCCCAGTCTCTTTTTTTTTCTCAAAAGATATACCGTAGGCCTATGTGTTATCCACAGTTCAGAATACGGTGTATTTAAACTGCATAGCTTATCAAATTATGATATAATATGTAATATGTAATAATCAAGACGTGTCAATCTCAAAATATAATTTTCGTAACTATATAAAGTATCCTTCTTTCTTACTATATTATACTAAAAAAATGCTATTCTGCTATGACAGATACAGTATTTTAATAAATAAGGATAGTAAAAAATACGTTCTGATAGCCTGTAGGCCTATCTTATTTCTCGTGTAAGCAAAATATTTAATTTTTAGATGACAGAAACATAATAAGCAAATCGTGATGCCAATTTTTTCGTCAATAATAAGTGGGATTGATAATTTCTTACTTTGTAATCTTATAGCAATTCGAGTACAAGGTAACCCAATTATTTATTATATTTACTAAGATCACGCTGTGTTGTCCCAAAGGTGGCACCGGCACTGGGCTGATCATCCATCCGTGTCCTTGTCTAGCTAAAAAAAAAAAATTGTCTGTAATCCAAAGGTAATCCTCTCCAGACGGGTCGCGGACGGCTTGGACCGAAAAAATCTGTACATTGGGAAGAGACAGAAGAGAGTTCTGATTCTGTAGACCTATCACTTTAAACTTTCTGTAAATAACAATTCTTTAGATTTTACCCACAACGGGGCGACACTTACGCATTGCATTTTCTTCTATATCTATTAATCATGCCTTGTTAAAGAGATCAAAAAGTGTAGTCATAATTGACACCTAAAACTTTCTTTAAATGTTTAGCCTCGAAGCGTCAGTGTCAGTAAGGCCAACTAATCCAATCATTCTGTAATTTTAAATAGAAGCTAATTGCAATATTTTATTAATGTGTGCAAATTTTCAACAAGCCTATACTACTTTAAACAATTTTTTGTGTTAGTATATTTATATAAAATCGTCATAAATAATAAAACAACTTATCTCTTCAAAATGTTTAAAGCAGATATTCCACAATCCAATTTTTTGTTCATATTTCTACAAATCATCAAATTGGTTCCAATTTTTTGTTCATATTTATAAAAATCATCAAATTGTACCCCATTTTTGTCCATTTTTCTACAAATCATTAAATTGGATACAATTTTTTGTTCATATTTCTATAAACCATCAAGTTGGATCGTGTGACATCGACGGAATACCATTGCACACAATGTATCCTATATTTTCATTCAGTTCTATTGCACACAATGGAATGGGAACGATTCTAATTTTATTTTCTATCCAAAAATATGAAATAAATCAATGAGCATCATTCTTTCCTCGCGTGATTCGCATGGCGTAGAAACATGACAGCTTTCTTTGAACAGCTGATTCTCTGCGCTGCGATCGTGCGAACTTTTACCAAGAAGATAAAATGAAAATTTAGTGTCAAGAAAATTAACATACGTTAAGAAAGTCTTTAAATTTATAATAATACTAACTGCTACTAGCAATACTTTTATTACAACCGGCATAAACGGCAGAGGGTGCTCTGGAAAATATGAAAAAAAAAAATCAGCAAAAAGTGAGGTCGATGTATACTATCGACAGTCACGTAGATTGAAGTAGCGATTGATTTTCGTTTCGGGTGAAAACGTGACAGTATATTGGACGAAAGCGTGCTCTCGTATGCACACCCGGAAATAATGTTATAAAAATGCTACTTGGCACAACTATTTGAACAAATAAAAATTGAATCTTAGAACATTAGTTACAACTCACAGTAATATGTTTTGTATGCTAACACTTAATAGAAAATTACTAAAATTAAGATATTTTTCTTTTCACCTCAATGTTCCTTTTTTAAAAATATGTTTGTCTTTATTGAACATTAAAATACAGCATAATATTTAACTATGACTTGGAGCCTTGCATTTTACTCTGTAAATATGCGAAAACGATCCTAAAAGAGAAAATCCCAGGCTACTAAATTTCAGTATAGGCTTACCTTAAAAACGCACGTTGCGTATATTAAGAAACACGAGTTCAGATAAATTTTGGATAAGAACTGAGCCTGGATTAATCGAGGCTTATGTAATCGGGATTTTACATATCAAATACGGGATAAATTTCTCTCACTTCGTCCATTGAGTAGTAATTGAACTGTAGGCTATCGCTTACTGAATACTGAATAGGTATTAACACATTTAAAGAAAAAGCTAATTTACAATTTCATCGATTTGAAGGCCTCCGATGTTATGTTTTAATTATTATGCCATTCCAAAAGGCCTGTCGAGTGAATACTAACGTAGTAAAAATATTTTGCTGCATACATTTTGTGCCGCAAATTAAAAGACACATAATTAATGTCAATGTTGAGTAAAGATATTTTAATTCTTAGAGAAAGAAGAATGTCCACCGCTGAGGCTTAGGGGATACCCTATATTCAATCTCCTCACTAAGGGGGACGGGATTCGATTCCTGGTTGGAAAAAGTTTCGTAGTTGGAGTTCATTCCGTAGTTTTTCCTCGCCGGTTAGACGAATGAGGCCCTTGTGACCTCATGGATTTCATTTGGCCGTCATTATCACCTTTATTCTATCCGCGCCTTGCTCGGTATGAGTGTGTGTGCGACAGGTGTGTCTCGTCCTAAATGATCATGTTGTCGCGGTGGTGATCCTGATCTTGGGCTGATCACTCATCCCGGGAAGCCTTCCATGACCTTGTCTGGTCAAAGAAGTATGAATGTGAGCTATAGGCAATCCAACTCGCAAACCTTCATTATGTAATATCCAGGCAAGCAGTCTTCTAGGTGAGTTACATTCGTACATTTCCCAGTTCAACTCAGAAGCAGACCTATCTGAATGTGAGTAATCCCCTGCACTTGGTGCAAAACCTATTGATAGGCTATCCACTTTATATTTCAGATTAAATGAAATGAAATTTTATTGATATAAGAATGTTTAAATTACATACAAAGAAAAAATATTATCATTCATTACAAAATCGTAAGCCCCCAGATGAGCGAAGCTCGTGTTTAGTGACTGCAATTATCAAATATTTTAAAAAATAGAAACATAGAAATTTACAAATATACATACATAAATACTTAAACTAAAATCAGTTAACAGTGTTTACAAAAAAAATTAAATTAAGAAATTCGAAATTACAAAAGTAGAATTCAATTTTACATATATGTTTACATGTAGAAACAGAAGTAGTTGGATAAAATTAAGATGAAACAAATGAAAGACAACACAATTGATTTGATTATTGATATTAAATGGTTTTTTTATTCTTTATCTTAAATTGGTTGACGCTATATTTTTTTTAAATCAGGACGCTTACTAATAGGAGTATTATAAAGATTCAAACCATAGTTTGAACTTTAGACCATGTAACTGTCCAGTAGTAAGCTTGCATTTTGTTTCTGCAAAACCAAGCATTGTGTTTCTTCTTGAATTTTGATACCGTTTCAAGGAAATACATTTTCATCGGTCTTTATACTAATAAGACAATAATGCAATCTTACAAAGTTGTTCGATTTTCATAACCTTGAATTCAGAATATACTTTATTTTATGTCTAAATTGTTACGTAATTACAAGTATCACTTTTTAATTTCCGACAAATATTTGGTTCACTGGCCATTAATTTAAAGCATGTTTCCACCTTGAATGCATTATATTTAATATGTACAGGAAATACGCAAAAAACTGATGCATAGAACAACTGTGGCTTGCTCTGGTTGGGAGTTGATGTGTCCCCCAACAGGACTCAAAAATCCCCATCCATTATCAAACAGTATTTTGTTCATTATTACTACTACACTTGTGGATAAACCCGTATTCTGAATTCCTGTGAGAATTTCAAAAATTGGTTTACATTGTGATAAAATAGGTTTTCCACATGTGCTCAGTTATAAAAATTGCATAGGCCTATATAACCTAATCTAAAAACATAACATATTATATTACATTACAAGCAACATAAGGCTTTAGTCAGAATATAAACTATATGCTATAGTTGAAATTTCTTAAAATTGTTTTAAAATCCATAAAAATGAAAATTATGCCTTATGCTAAAACGTACTTCCTGTCTTCTTTTAACACAGTATTCAGCTCAATTGGAAAATGAAAATAAATGGAAAAAATGCTTCCATATGTTCCATTTTAAATGTTGAAGACGTATAAAGATGTTTCACTATCAGTTGTAGAGTAGGCTATACATAATCTGTTTATGTTAACAAGACTAATGAATAATGGATGAGTTTGGGGAATGAGAGGGGTTCATCGACCAGATTAAACATTTATCCATTGAAACCACAAAAAAACAAGATATTATTGGAGAATCTTCCTCATCCATTGTGTTATGCAACTCCCAGCGGATTGAATTGCAAAAGAACGATAAATTATTCAACATGTGGAAATTCATGTAACATTGGTTCTGTTTAAATAACAAAAATATCCATCTGATACTCAACAAATACATTCCTCAGTTCCAAAACCCATGTTTATATTACAATTCAAATTTAAATTACCTTTGCTGCATTACGACTTTATTGTTATTAGCCCTTCTCCTCTTATTATTAATGTTATATTATGCATATCTTCCTGTACACAAAGGCTTACATAATATAAAACTTTAGGGTATAACATAAAAATTGAGACATAACATTTTAAAAGAAAGCTAATTTTTAAGATTATTTTTATTTTATTTAATATATATTATGCATACACCCCAAAGAGCAAAGCTCATGTGAGGGGTGACATACATACATTGGTTGAAAGTAAAGAAATACATTCTGCAATAATTATGAAATTTGTTTATAGAAGCCTTATCGACTATCCTGAAAAACTATTATATTCTGAATTCAAGGTTATAAAAGTCGAACAACTTTATAATTTTGCATTATTGTCTTATTCGTATAAAAAACTATTAACATATTTTATTTACTTCAAACAATATTTAAAAACACACACACACACAATGTTTAGTTTTGCGGAAACAACATGCAGGACTACTACTGGACAGTTACATGGTCTAATGTCCAAACTATGGTTTAAAACTTCATTATACCCTTATTAGTGAGCATCCTCATTTAATAAAATATAGTGTCAATCAAGTTAAGATAAATAATTTAAAAAAACACTTAATATTAATAAAATCTTGTAATTGCCTTCTCTTCCATTTGTATCATCTCATCTCTATCCACTTCTATTTATAAATATATACATATTTGTAAAATTGGATTCTACTTTTGTACCACCGATAGAAATGTGTCAGCTTGCATATTATTCATTCATATGATTCTGCCTCGGTGGCACAGTTTGAATGGTCCTGGCTTACTGTGCCCAAGGTTGCAACTTCGATCCCTGCTCAGGTCGATGGCGTATAAGTGTGCATAAAATATGACAGGCAATGCTTGTAGTTCTACAGGCATGTAAAAGAACTGCTGAGGGACAAAATTTTCACACACCGGCGACAGTCACAAGCTTAAATTTCAGTTTACTCAGTCGTTAAATAACCATAAAATCAACCAGCCAGTTATTTTTCTCTGAGTGACTATAACAAGAGAGTATGACACCTAAAGACAGGAGAGATACCTTGTAATAGAATCCTCTTTTTCCACAGCCTACCTAAAATCTCTAACCAAAGGACCCACACTTAAAAGTGACACTTGATCCGTGCTTAGGACTTCCAATTAAGGGGTAATTATGCCCCTGCTTTCTGGAAAATAATAATGTAAAGGATGCTTTAAACACTAGATACAGGCAAGGCTTCTCTGAATATATATATCCTACATTTACGACTGACTACAGATCCGTCGGCCCGGGTTCGATTCCCGGTATCTCCTCGGTTCTTTCTGAGATAGGGAGGTCTGGAACAGGGTGCACTCAGCCTCGTGATTCAAATTGAGGAGTTACTTGATAGAGAAGTAGCGGCTCCGGTCATGGAAACCACCATTAACGGCCGTGACTGTCGTCATGCTGACCACATGTCCCCCCAGTCCTGCCATCTTCCTACGGTAGATGACGCAGCGGTCGGGTGGTAGGCCTAGTTTCTCAGGGATGTAGCGCCACGGAGTTTAGTTTATATACATATATGAGCTATATATCGCTATTATATAAAAACGCAAAGCCATGGATATGCATGATTTATAGGCAGAGCAAATACTTTCACATTACACAGATTTAAAGGATGTAGGATATAATGTGGCTGTAGGATATCAGGATATCATGTGGGGATTTTACAGAAATGGAAAATTACTTTCGTCGGTTCAGGATTGGTGTTGTGTTGTCCCTTCATCTCCATCTCGTGGAAGGCAATGGAAAACCACAGCGGTATCTGTCTACCTTAGTAGGCCTACCCCGCAAGTGGGTAGTGGTTCTGACCCAAGGTTCCCTTCCCCGATTCCCACAATTTCAGGGCAGTTCAATTCATTATCGTCACAATCGTCGTTCGATTATAGCAACAATGCTATTATTATCTGTAAGGATACGTATCTCATCTCTTCACTCATTTCAGTCATCAAACAGAATGGTGTGTCCCGAAATTTCCAAGTGTATGATGCAGGCTCCATTCTGTACTATAACTAGGGACCATTTTCTTTGCTAAAATAAAATGATTTATTTCAGAGTTACCTTCCTTCTATTTCTTTGGTATTTCGTGAAATAAAATATTTTATACAATTATTCTTATGGGGATGCTACTGCACTCTTGCACGCGGTGCTCTTTTTTACAGCCGCGAAAAAGATCATATTTGAGGTTATAATGTTCTTTATAATCTATAGAATTCATATGTAAATTCAGGTTGTTGATAAAAAATATGTGAATAAAATGTGTAATGTGTAACTTTTACGCACGAAAGTGCCAACTACTGTGGATAAAAAAGAAATTTGATGAATCTACACTCTTTGCCTGAGTCTAACATAGGAATTCCAAACTCGGCACAGAGATAGAAGAAAAGGAGTGTATCGTGATAATTGAATAGCGTACATTCTTCAGTCTTTGCTGTAATCGATCACAAGTATCGATAACTACACGGCAGCCATAGAAATAGCAGAAAAGGAAGCATGCTAAAAGAGTTGAAGGAAAAAATCGCACTAAAACAAAATATTATGATTGTGAATCAAATTTTTAAACACAATTCTCACTTTATGTTTGGAAGGGGAGTATTTCGCGCTTATTTAGACATTTCGCGATATTTCATGGATTAAATTTGCTTAATGTTGGTTTTTACGCATGTACAAAGATAAATATACAGTAGCTAAGGAAAGCTGTTTTCTGAAATTTCGCGCTTATCGCTCGTACCAAAAAATACGGTCCCAAACCATAACAACTTTAACAGGTAATAGGATAAAAAAAACAATCGATTTACATATAACTGGCTTGAAGAAAGTTTGTACACCAGTCCTGATTCCGAAGAATAATACATAATATTACGTCTACTTTCACGATCCCGTTATCTACGCGAAAACTGAATCAATACATAAGCGAAAGATTTTTCCACTCCGGTTTGGATTATTTATATTCATTCTCTCATTCTCTGGAATTTTTAAAAGAATATTATAAAATGTCTTAAATTGTTTTTAAAAAATATAACATTTTACCACACTTTTCAATTCTAAAATCTTAAAAATTAAGTTTAAGATTGAATTTAAAAGTTACTCTGTTTGAATAGCAGGACTGAATTTATTAGCCAGTGGGTTAACGTGTCTTCTTCTTTTGTATTTGATGAGTAATTTAAGTTTAATACTTGTTGGTCTACCACTAAAGGTATAAATTATTATGAAATGTTTGATGTGCTATTTAACTTCTATAAATAGTGCTCCAGTTCGAAGTACAATAATTCTTGATAAACTTGACTAAACTTAACGTGCCGGTTCTCATCAGAGACAAAAGAAGTAGATCTACCTTATCCATGCAAAACATTAGGTCAGAAACCCTGCTGGTCACAATTTTTTACTTCCTCTGCTCGTATCATAAATAGTGGAATTATTTTGTTCGACCCGGAAATTCGAAGTCGAGATTTTAACATAAATAGCCTACCCGTTTTGAGTCCCCTGGATCCAAAAATGCCATTTTCAGTTAATGTATGTGTGTGTGTGTGTGTCTGTTTCTGAACAAGCCTACTCGAGAACGAAAAGTTATATAAAAACAAAATTCTATATTTGGATTAGGTGTCTTCTGGAGATGTGACTCGAAGATTGTCGACGACTTTCTCTTCCTTTTAATGTTATCTTCGATTTCCGCGATTTCCTCGAAGACGACTTTATCAATTTTGTTTAAATTTTGTACATGAAGGACTAAAATTTTTATTTGAAACATGTCGTCGCTTTATTGCCAGAAGGTCGTATGTCGAGTTTACACTGAAAACGAGTTTATGTGCTCATTCACTTCAAACATATGCAAAATATATTGTACCATAAGGTTGTGTTGGAAGTCACTCTCACTTAATCTAGATGTGTTTTCCATATGGTTGTACGTTATTTTTTCCAATAGTTCCAGAACCATAGGCCATATGTTGCGTTTTCAACTTTTGGCAGAAATGCAGCAGATCTTATGGCAGTAAAGCGATGATTTTTTCGTGAAAATTCATTGTTTTTAGAAACTCAGTCTTGCCTAGTGAACAAAAATATTTTGCACCAGGTTGAAGCAACTGAATACGCACTTTTGTTTTAAATTTCCTACATGAACGGTATATTATAGGCTATATTATACTATTGGGTAGAGGAAGTTAAGAGCATCACATCAAATTTTGTTCATTCTAATGTATTTTCATTCTGATAAGGTCTATATGTTATAGATAATATTTAGGTACTTGGAAGTATCGGTTTTTTATGATATGGGGCTTGAAACATATTTTCTTATTAGCATTAACCTATTTTTGGTATTTTTTCTGACTTCACCATAGTCCAAAATACATTTTTCTAATTATATAGTAGCAAATAAAAAATACTATATTTTAATTTTTCAGTACAATTGTTATGTGATGAAATTTATATTCATTAAAAATTATCATTATATTTAAAGTAATGGTAATAAAACTATTCTTTTTTATTGATTTGAGATGTTTAAAGGAATAGTAGTACGCCCCAGTAATATTAATATTAATAATAATAATAATAATAATAATAATAATAGCCTATTGACATTCAGCACTATACAGCAATAGATAACGTCATGATTTTAATAATATGAAGATCATACAAATGCACCTTTAAAACACTATGTACAATAGCCTGTAGTCAAGTTGCGAAATATAAAAGAAAATTATTTATTATTAATATTCCATAGCCTAAATAAACTATTATTGTTACCAATTAAAATACCAACGAAAACATAACAAGAATACAAAGACACTTGCCACCATGACTGTGGCATGCTGTAGCTGGCCTACTTCAATCACATGAGAAGGTGATGCGCCGTAATTCTTGAGCAAGTTTCTCTTCGCAACATCACACACAATTTTGAACCTTAAGCGCAAAATTCACGGTGAATTGTATATTTATTCAAGATTCCGTCGTGAAATTTCAGTGGCAGGTTAAGCAAGTGTTTATCACACAGTAAACAAAACATCGCAGTTAAAGAATGGTCCGCTTTCCTAACATAATTATTTATTTAGTTCGTTGTCAGTTTTCATAGTTACCCAAGGCGAAAATTATTAATTTTTGGGGGGGAAAGGAGTTAAATATTATGTAAATCCATTTTTAGAGTAATTTACATTTTATTATACTTTCACAAGCATGTGCTTTTCAGAATATTTTTAACCCTTTCAGGCCAGTGCTGAATTTATATCTTAATATATAAGCATTCTTTAAGCGAAATCACTAGTGGTTTATAAGCTTGATATCAACAAGGAAAATATCCGTGAAATAGCTGGTTTTCATATACAACAAGTTTAATATGTGGGTAAATACCTTCATATTTTAAGATAAGTCATTAATAATACAAATTGGGGAAATATGTATTATCCATGCATTGGTGTAGGGAAAGTTATGTGTCATATATTTGAACTGAGAAACCAGTATTGTAAATGTTGAAGATAGAGAAAGTTATGCGAGTGTATTGCATAGTGTATGCAAGGATATGTGACGCATATATGAAGTGAGAACGTTGTTGTGTGAATGGTGTGGCATAAAGAAAGTTATGTGACCGTAACAGATATACGAAAACACAACGTTTTATTTTCAATTCTGTTAGAGAAAGTTATGTGAGTGCATTGGGTATTTGAAGTGCCTTTGGTTGGTGATAAGGTTATATGTGAGTGTGTCAAATATAATGGTGATAAGGTTATGTGAGTGTGTCAAATATAAGAAGTAAGAAAGTTGTATTGATCATGCTTTGGTATAAAAAAGTTATGAGAGTGTGTGGTGTATTTCAAGTGAGGAACTTGTATTGACCATGCTTTAGTATACAGAAAGGTGTGTGAGTCTATGGGATATTTGAAGTGAGAAAGATGTATTGGCCATGCTTTGGGTTAGAGAAGGTTATGTGTGTGTGTATAGGATATTTGAATTGTACCGGTCTTAAGGTGTTGACTGTCCAGTGGAATCTAAGAAACCGCCCAACCATCCGGGTCGTATCGGACTTATATAGGAAATACCAAAAAATCCAACCAATCACGGCGTTCTTTTTAACCAGCCAATCAAATTTCGCCTACTATGGGTTTCAGCCAATCACAGAGCAGAATACAATTCCGTATAGTAGCCAATCGGATGTATTATTCTATATGACACCATGAATAGTATATCCGTGTTCCATTTATTGAAAAAGGAACTATAATAATATTAACTTTCACAATAAAATACAAAGAACAGAGATAATTATATAATTTAGATTATAAAGACTATTAAATAGAGCAAGAGTGTACTAAACGTAATGCTGCAATTAGACTGTGAATGAACCCATGATTCTGTAGGCTACTGGTTTATAGATGCTAATCTTAAAAACGTAATATGTAGAAAACAGAGCGTAATTAAGCATATTTTAAGAAGCCGACAATATTATTCACAATGTCACTAACATAGTAACTTGATTGAAAAAAAAAAAAAAAAACGAGGCAGTACTGGTTAATTTAATGATGAGTTCAGTTGACATGTATTGAATAATGCATTAACCATGCCATAAATACATACATGCAGTTCAAACGGGTTTAGGAAAACTTTCAGAATGTTATATATTTTAAACAAAGTCCACCGTGCAAAATCATGTGCTACATACACTAGAAAAACACGAGTTTGTCGAGAATTGAAATTCAACTTCAATTTGTAGTTCATTACTTTCAAGTAGTCAGTTCTACAGAAACATCACACATGTCGGGAAAACATTCACTTCTGCTAGTATTCCACTTCACAATGAATCACGACAAGATTTAAGTTCATGGGTATGTAAGATGCAGATCTGTAGTGTAAGTGCTATGAAGTAAATTGTGTTGGTCTTGAGGTATTGACTTGAAGCGTGAAGGTTGTATTTCCCATGCTTTAGAGAGGAGGAAGTTATGTGAATATATCACTGTATTATTTTTAACATACCCACGTGTCTGTAGTTGTGTAGTGTGATTATGGTGATACATAAAAGTTAACAAAGCATTTATGCTATTTGAAGTTCACTACCATAGATTGAAATGCAATATAGTGGCAAGTAAATGAAAATAAGAGTTGCTTTGCTAATAACTAACAACCAACGACACTGTTTTATTGAGCATTGTCCATATTTCATACTTTAATCATAACGTATACTGCAGGGTTCAGTGAGAACAATCAGGTTCCATTGTTAGAAGAAAGCTTAAGTGTCTTTCTTTAATAAGGAAAGAAACCTATTTCATACCAATAACGTACATAAAGTACATAAGATGTCAGAACAAGCCAACTTCACCAGTCGCAGCTCAAGGTATATATAAGACGAGGGTATGGTGCATATATCATTCCATACATTTTGTTATTGTTAGGCCTACTTACATGACCACTGCCGTGAAATGAAATCCATGTGACTTGCGTGTTGACACTGTTGTTTGGCCCATTGGCTACCTGTGTCATGTTTAAGACAGGATTCTGACAATTTAGTTCCTTTACTTTTATTTTTCCTCTAATCCTTTAGAAGAAAATTACGCCTTCAACAAACTCTCCACTGATCTCATGGTTACTTGCAGATAAACGTTTATGTCAGTTTATTTAACGTTAGCACTCACTTCGTAGGCGTTATAGGTTATGTGAACCTCACCATGTGGTTCAACTAAAATAAATATAAATATCTAAACTCTACGAAAATGGAACTACAGCTAAGTGAACTACAACTAAGTGAACTACAACTATGTAAGATTAAAAGAACTGACAGACAACTATAAATTCTGTTAAGAAAGCTGGAAC
Source organism: Ectobius pallidus (assembly GCA_964059195.1). Lineage (NCBI taxonomy): Eukaryota > Metazoa > Arthropoda > Insecta > Blattodea > Ectobiidae > Ectobius > Ectobius pallidus. The sequence continues at coordinate 112,105,153 of CAXKWD010000002.1, forward strand.
CCACTTCTACTCACATCTCACCCACTTTTCAATACTCAACTGCCAGTGTACTGCCATGGCGCCAAAATCCCAACGATAGTTACACCTGAATCTTCACAGATGTCGTTCTGTTTCACGAAAATGTTTTCAGAAATCAGAGTTGGTACACGAGCCTAGCTCACTCTGGTGGCAGCATCTCTGTGCAGTTCACCAATATCTTAAATGGGCATATACCTTAAGCTTGACGTAGCAACACACATAAATTGGGTTACTAAACTTAAGCGGATCTGTGCTTCAGAGAATGAAGCGAGCTAACTGCGATAAGAAAGCAATTCATATTACCGACTCACAAGACATCATTAGACGACATCTCAGCTGGATCTTCAAAATCTAATATCGCATATTTTAACTATGTCGGTTTTGAGGTGTTCATTTTCCATTGGTAAAAAGAAAGTTATGTGAGTGCATTTGATATTTGAAGTGAGAAAGTTGTATTACCCATGCTTTGGGATGTGAGTGTGCCATATATTTACAATAGGAATGTTGTATTGGCCGTCTTTTGGATTGAAAAAGTTATGTGAGTGTATCGGATATTTGAATTGTGCCGATCTTGACGTATTGATTGCTCAGCGGTATAAACAAAGTTACGTGATTGTATCGGATATTTGAAGTGAGGAAATTGTATTGCCCATGAATTTGTATAGGGAAGAAATATGTGCATCCTATGATATAGAGAATGTGAAGTTAGTGTGACAATTATTAGTCAGCCTTTATGCAATTTTTACGGCGACGCATATGTACGACAAGAGCAGTGAAAAGGTTAAATTGATACCTCCGTCTTAACAGCTTTAACTTATCCATCACTACAGCTAAATCACCAATATCATTATACTCGCATATAGGCTAACCCCTACTTTCAATAACTTAAAAATTCACATACCCACTAAGATATATGCAAAAAAGAATCTAGGACTTCACTGCTATAACCTTTTAAATTTTGTGTGGAATTAGGCCTACCCTAATTTCACTCAAAGTAATTATATTGTAAATAGCTCTGTTCAATACCTCACTGCCATAACTTTCTATTTTTGTTGTGGATGACCTAATTTCACTAAAAATAAAATCAGGTAAACTGATGTAAAAAAGTGCCAGTATGTTTTTTTAATCAGTTATGACTGCAATTATGATATACAGAGTATGTTTTTTTTTTTTTTTAAATTGATTCCCAAGTTAAGCTCCAGATTTATTCATTAAGGAGGGCTTACGGAAGAACAAAGGTCTAGTTTTTTTTAATCAGATTAAAATCTTATAGCATCAGCTGAACTGTACAGAATTGTGATATCTTGACAATCGCACACTCACATAAAAATACAAAAAAAAGTGAAATTGGCCAGTTTCGGGATTTGAACCATGGAACTCCAGAATGTGAGGCCAAGACGTTACCATTTCGGCCACCTGGGTTAGTTTAACGGTCTAGTTGGATAAGCGCATGTAAAACAATAGTGTTTTTGGTCATAGCTACCTGTATTTTAATTTCCAAAGCCTTATAATATTACAGTAAAACAATTGACTATGTTGTCAAGATAACTGATTTGGTTTTTTTTTATATAAATTCTTTCGAATACGTATATTATCATAAAATAGGCACTAAATTGAGCATTACTCCGAAACAGGTCAACCGATTTCATCCAATATCAATAGACATCTTCCCATGAACATTATAAATGTGTATACCAAGTTTCATAAAAATCCGGTAAAGCGTATTTGAGTTACCACGTCTTTAAAATAGACACTAAATTGGGTTTTACTCCGGTACCGGTCTACCGATTTGGTTCAATATCAGTAGACGTCTTTCCATGTGCATTGTAAATGGGTATACAAAGTTTCAGAAAAATCCAATAAAGCATATTTGAGTTATCGTGACTTCTCATATATTAACATAAAAGGCACTAAATTGGGCATTATTCCGGTACTGGCCAACCGATTTGGTTGAATATCAATAGACGTCTTCCCATGGACATTATAAATGTGTATACGAAGTTTCATAATCATCCGATAAAGCGTATTTGAGTTATTGCGCCTTTAAAATAGACACTAAATTGGGTTTTACTCCGGTACCGGTCAACACATTAGGTTCAAATTCAATAAGGCACTTCTCATGGACGTCATAAATGCGTGTACCAAATTTAATGGAAATCCGATACAGCGTATTTGAGTTATGGCGCCTTTTTATTAGAAAAGCGCCATAATCTATTAAAATAGGCACTAAATTGGGCATTACTCCGGTACCGGTGAACCGATTTGGTTTAATATCAATAGGGTTCTTCCCATGGACATTATAAATGTGTTATCCAAGTTTCGTGGAAATCCGAAAAAGCGTATTTGAGTTATGGTGCGTACAGACACACGGACAGACGGACAGACAGACGGACAGACATTTTTTCGTCCACCACACAATCTCATAAAGTACCATACTGGCACTTAATAATTCGTAAATAGCTCTGTTCGTAAAACATTTTCGTAGGCAAGAAAGAACTAGGACTATAGTATGTGGGAACACTCAACAGGATGGCATGTAACCAACTAACTTGCTACTAGTGAGTCTTGGAACTTGCACCATTATTATTGCAGGGAGAGAACGCGATGCACTTTTAATGCTACTCTTCATGCCTGATAATCAGATTGTAGAAGCTTTTACAACTCGCCTGTTGATTGAAAGAAGGAAGTGTTACTATACTTGTAAAAACACAACGCTCCATCAGAGAGCAGAGTAGAATGAATAATTCAACAGTATGAATGAGGTACTTGACTCTATGTTAAGCAGGACTACATAAATGCATTTCCAAGATAACTCAAGAGAATATGGTCAAATATTCTCCTGACTAAATAGAACACCGGGTAAGAGAATTGGAATTTAATAGTCTGGTGTAAGATACTTTCTCTACCCTCAGCATCGATCTTGCTATTTTCTAGCTTCTCATTCTTGCATATCGACATTGATCGTGTTCCAGAAGTGTGCAGTCCTCACACAAGGCTTCCTTTTCTGCTTAGGCGAATTTTTTATAATAGGCTATAACTTTTTATACAGAATTTGACACAAGTCATTATTTAATTTGTTTACTTACCTGTAGACTTACATTTTACTGTTCAACTAAATCCTTTTCCTTGTTTCCTATTGTTTGAGCTATTCGCTTCATTTGGTCTTTAGATTTATGATTGTAATGATATACCTCCGATTTGGTGAAGCTTAGTGAAGTAAAATTTGAAATAAAAAAGTGTGCTGAGAATGTGAAATGCTATACGACGTAAACATACCGTCAGGAACTTACATCAGAAGGAACAAAAATTAAACATTAAACATTAAAATGATAACAAATACTACGTAGTGATTCCTTTTCAACACTCATCCTTCTCTACAATACTAGTGCTCAAGGCGGAAAAAGAATTCTCATATATATATATTAAATCTTACATCAGAGGGGATTGCAACGCTCAAAATAGGAACGCAACATAGATTTCTAATTTTACTGCACAACGCTGTTAGGTTAGAAGAAAGCAGTTAGGTTAGAAGCAAGCAGAGTGCACAACCGATATCCCACGTTGAGTGAGCTTGAAAGACCTCGGTAACTGATTATTTTGGCCTTTATTAAGACTTATTATTATTCTAACTGATTTCTTGTAAATCAATTAAATTAATCTCATTATTTATTATAAGCCTAACTGTTATGATTTTTATTAGAATTATTATAAATTACATTCTGACATTTATAACTATTTATTATGACTATCATAATTATACTCAAGATGTCACAATCACTATTGTTATAGCTATTTTGTTTATTTAATCTTTAGATTATGATTAGCTTTATTGTGAAACAAGCCTAGCTTTACATTGGGCAGTAAAATTTGAACTCTAAGATCATGCTGAGAATGTGAACTATTTTAAAATATAAGCACGTCAAAAACGTGCATCAAAAGGATCGGAGGGCTCAAAACAAGAACTTAACACCGGATTCTAATTTTACTTTAAACGGTGTGTTGTTTTCCTCTAAGAAAAGTTACGATATATTACTCCCCCTTGATCCAAGGTATTTTGTAATGAGTTGGTTTATGTTTTTCTCTTATTAACACTTACATTGTTAGTTTTTATCATTCGGTTAGTACACATGGGCTCCACTATACATATATGTTTGAGCTTATGAAAGTGTCATTGATAAACTTCATTGTGAAGCGTATTAATATTTTTCAACTAGTACATGTTTAATGTATATTTCCGCCGCTGTAATAGTAATTTTGAATGACAGGTAAAGAGACGTTGTGTTGCTGAGTACGAAAAATCTTACGCAGATAAAATTAAATATGAGATGTTTTAATGCATCTGTACATTTAGAGAAATAGGTAAGTTGAGAATTTCATAATAATGCGAATGAACAGTAACATGAAAACATATTACACAACCACTTGGTACATCAATAATTGTATGTTTGAATGGTTCAACATTATAAGTTACTAATACATGTCGTATTCGATATTATAATTCAAAGATTTTTCGTATTCAGCAACGCAAGGTCTTTACCTGTCTTTCAAAATTACTAGTACAGCGGCAGAAATATACATATACATTCTTTTATGAAAGTGTGTTACGCAAAACTGAAAAACTTTCACTGGACTACACTTTGCACTGCGAAAAGTAGGAGCAGACTGTTTTCGCTTTCTTCATTATCTCTAGCGCATGGATTTGTTAAGAAAAAATTACGAAAAAGAAATTATGAAGACCATTAATTGCATGAAATTTCCAAACTAGGGTACAGTATTGTACAGTAAGTAGTGAAAAATATAAGATTCAGCAAATCATTTTGTGCGCTGAATTCAGAGAAAGCAAACGAACAAGGAACGACTTTGAAACCTTGAAAGTATCAAATGAAAGTGCGTAATAAACAACTTGTATTTAAAATAAACAAGTTCTGTTAATAATGTATTATAATTATTTATACCAGTAAAGAAGCATTTTAAATCTCGACTAATCATAATCAATACAGTATTGTAACACTATATTATTATAGCAATGAGGTAAATGTAAAAAATAAAACAAGCAGAAAGCGCAACTATCACTGATGACTAGAAGATCGACATGTTATAATAATAGATGTTTTTGCCATTGGGTATCTCGCTTAAAATGACGCAAATAGCTATGTGTTTTATTCATTTTTCTAGTTTTAATTATTCATGATATGCTTAATTATGTGTGAATTCGCTAATTAGTCACAAGAAAATATAACTCGAGGACCGGATTGTCTCAAGATAAATTCACGGCATCATATTCCCACACAGTAATTGAGTGACCTGCATTTCTTTCTTAATGCGCACCCGCGGCCTCTAATTCCTCCTAATACTTCTTTACATCTGGGTCTTGTAATTCTTGTTGCTTTATTATTATTTTATTATTATTATTATTTGTTTATTGTTCTTCGTCACATATTATTATTATTATTATTATTATTATTATTATTATTCTATTATTATTATTATTATTATTATTATTATTATTATTATTTGAATATCGTATCCTTCTCCTCTTCATCACCCTTCTGTTCCTTCGTCTTTTCTTATTCTTATTCTTTTTTTCTTAAAGTGCTAATGAGTATGGTGGCAGTTAGTGATTAATTTCTGTAAGTTATGTCCCAATTGTCCCAACAGACATTTCGAATAGATTGATGTGACGTGAAAAGGGAATAAGAAATTTATTAATATTTTCTTCGCTATTTTGTGTGATTGCTCATCTATTTAGAACAGGAAAATAGCACATTTTATCTTAATGGAAAATATAAAATTACTCGATAACAAGATGCCGCAGACAATAGATTCATTACATATTATAGCCTACTTACGTTACTGACATTTTGGGAAGGAATAGTTCTGAGAGATCTGAATAACAGTTACCAAGCCTGCCGTTAGAGATCTATAAAGTTAGAAGCTTCTTTTCAATGCAATAATTCACTGAAACTCTCTCTTTTATGCAATCAAGAACCTGTTATTTAATATAGAATAGAGTTCAATTTATGGGTAGAACTTCCAGAAACTTACTTATGAGGTTAAATAAATAACCTTATATTTTTAGAATTGCTGTTGTAACTTGTGGAAGTATGTTATGGTAAATTTAATTAATTGAACATATTTTTAAATTAACTTTCAAAATTCTCTCTAGCTCGGATCCTTTTTAAGTACTGTTTTCAGCAGAACGTCATACAAATAACTAAAAGGTTTCCATGTGTAATATAATTGCAGGGGAGGAAGTAGTACAGAGTAAAAGCTTTTCGCTTCCACATGAGATGCTGCTTACTATACGACTATACAGTAAACTGCCAGAAGTTTTCTACATTTACTGTTTTCAGCTGCATTAATCTCAGCATAAAACAATAGAGATTCTGAATGCGAAAGCTTGGAAAATATTAATACTGTACAAGAAAGTTTTGTGAACACAGAGTCGCAGAAACCATTCAACATTTTTATTCTTCAAACCCAAAACCTTGGGTTAGCTTCTTCAAAAATATATAGACCTATAGGCCTTCTACAAATTTTTGGATAAGCTAACCCAAGGTTTTACATATATATATAACATTACAAATAAAATGAAAAAAGAAGAATATTCAACTAAGTATATGGACTTAACAAAACTTAAGTGTCATTCAGAGCTATAAACAAGTAGGCCTAAGTATTCACGACACGTGAGGACAGGTTCCTGGAGGTCTAAAATAAAATATATTTATTTGAAGGAATTATACAGAACAAATACTTAATATTACCTTCTTTAGATCGTCAACTGCCGAAGGTTTTACACTCTTAAATCTAATTTTTATTCGGGTTTTAGCTAGGGATATTGGGTCTCATAAGTTCATAACTAATATGCCAACCAATCAAAGAATCAAAGTGCTGACAAGCTGATGAAATCCGAATTTAATAATATTACTAATAAATAAAGAACTTAATGAAGTATTTAAGAAACTTTCCCTAGACTCTGGGAAAACATTCAACTCGTACAAACAAAAATTACTAGTGGCTATTCAGTATGAAAAAATAGAAATAATATAACTGTTTTTCCGTTTTATGATAGTCTATATTTAATGGAATATGTTAATCTCTGCAGAATGGCAACAGCGCACTGCCAGATTCAGTGGCGATGGCATACTTTTCGCTAGTAAGAACACTAATCTACTATGTGACGAAAGACACCTTGACTTTGCCATATTTCTTGGGATATGTGACCCACTTACAAAAAACTAAAACTAAAATTAATTAATAATAATAATAATAATAATAATAATAATAATAATAATAATTTTCGGACTCTAGGTTCTTGTATGGTATCTAGGCGTTGAAAGGAAGAAAAAGTATCTAACATCAGTCTCCCTCAGAAAATAACACCGGCAGATATCGATTTTTATCGCATAGAAACTTGTCTTTTTCATTTCCATTACTTTTACAGACTATTCCTGATAGGGGCTAAAGTAAGAACAAAATATAGAATTTCCTCTAATATCAAATTCTATTTTTATTAGAGGAGATCGATTTTCTACCCTCATATCTCGATTATTGTCATTTTTCAATAATAAAAAGAATGGATTACACGTTGCATTAAACTATAGAGAAACAAATTACTGAAGAGACGCATTAGTAGACAAAAAAATCATATTATATCTGAATAAATTAAAATAACATAAGAAAATCTGCTGTTCGTTTAATACAACCCTTCTCAAAGCGCTAGGAAAATTCTTATTTGTAGGCCTACTAAGGAAAGATTGGGAAGCAAAGGTGAAGGACTAAAAGTCATAAAAGTAAAACAAGGGCATAGATGGACCCTAACTATTTGAGACGTTTATATATATATTTTTTTTTTTCATTGGAAGCTAGGCTGATAAATTAGTGTATTACTCAACCGATTTCACAGGCACAAGAAAACGCCTCGAGAGCCTCTTGCGGCCCGCAGGCCATTAGTTGGAAACTTCTGCTCTAGAGGAAATGAATACAGCATTAAATATAATAATTAATTTTTCGGGGCAATCATATGTAAAAGTGCAATCGTTCTATCTTGCATTTCTCTGCTTAAATCATTTCATGCGTTTACGTTTTGTTCCTGTAAAGTAACTTCAGGAAAACAGGACATTATATTCCCCAACCGCTGCCGGTTTGCTCTAGTTAAAGTGTAGAATGGATTAGGAAATTATGTGCAATTAATTTGGATGTAGGGATGCACGGAGAAGAAGGCACCACGACGGCTGTGAACGAGCGTCTCGACGTCCTAGCCACACTGGCGGCGAGATTCACGGCTGATTGATGACTGATGGAGCGTCACAGCGTTGTAAAAAAGAAAACTGCATCTTCCTTCACGCCCAGATTTCAGTCCCCTCCTCATCTTTAAGCTGGTTCTTACTCAAAGTGATTTGAAAATTAAAGGGAGGACAGAGATAAACTTTTTTTTTTTTTTAGATTAAAAAGTTACCAAAAAGCCTAAAAGGTAAAGATTAGCGTCATTAATGTTGTAAGGTTTGACAAGAAACCATCTATGTTGATTTGAAACGTAAACGTTGTTTAATAGTGCTCTCTCCGTCTATGTCAAGTTACAGCAGTAAAGAAAAGAGCTGTAAAGAAAAGGTGCTAGCCCGTTAAGTGTGATTAAAGAGGCGCTGTCATCTTATAATAATTATTCAGGATACCACTAGATGTCAATGTTCTCTTCCTTCATTGTCATTTTAACCACCATGGGCACTATTACTCTACTATTATCGTGTATGTATTAATTAAATATTTACAATTCAAATGAATATAAACAGCTATGTAAGCATAGGATTTTTTAAAAATACAAAATAACAACCTAAGCCAACGCAACAGTTCCATTTAAAACGTTACCAATGCCCTTCTTTTTTCTTCATTCATTTAACTCCCGCAAGTTCTATACTAGCGAAGAACTGTTCGTTAATAGTCAGTTAGTTTCATCTTCAATAACTTCAAGTCGGATATCCATTTATTTATAAACTAACAATTTTAAGATTAAAAATTAAGAGCAAATAGTTAAAACATTATATTTATTAACACTTGCACGCGAAACATTCATAAGCCTAAACTAAACGATTAATAATTAATGAAACAGCTAATAATCCGGCTTTGAAGTGAATTCCTCGATTAGAAAGTATAGAATGGGAAAAACAACCTCAGATTCGAGTTTCCTGGCTCAGAAAACCCCTGCATACTGAGTTTCGTCCAAATCGAACAATGCATGCCCATTTAGGCCTATAGGCTATTCATTATCCCTCTTCCGTATATGTTGAAAATTTCAGATGTCTGCGTCCCTTGACATTATAAACAAATGAATCGACCAGCGTGGGCTTACAAAATTCAAGCGATCGCGGTGCTTTTATTTCTAAGGTATGACAAAAATAGGCAAAGCCATCTGCAACTGATTTGACAAATGAAATGTATTACAGAAAACTGATGCTTGGATAGCGAAAAAAAAGTACGTTTTCTGACAGTTGTTTACTTATAACTCGCGAAAGAAAGCAAAAATTACTCGTAAAAATCCGGCTTCGAGGTGCATTTTTCCACCGTTCAGTCCACCTATGCTTAAAATTTCAGATCTCTGCGTTCAGTAGATTTCGCTGGGCATCGCGGACGAACACTTTCTTTTATTATTATACGAGTAGATAGGTAATTCTTTCTACGAATGATTGTGGTGTTTTCAACTGTTTTCATACAATGATTTGTTTCCAACAAATTGATAGCAACCAAAGGATTCTGTATTCCGCTACAATACGAAATTACCAAAACGTTTTAATCACTATTATAAGCACAAGCAAACTGAAATTATTTTCTTTTTCAATTTATGATTCAAAATAACATAAAACGTCATAAACGATGGACCGTTGTAAATAATTTTTATATAATATTCTTACTTCGTAAATAATTATTATTATACACATGGAAATGACTTCGATTTTCTCTTTTGTAATTTTTAACTCGTTCCATTGGTTTCAAACTGCTACTGCTTTTGTCCAGTTCAATAAGTACAGCCATACAACTTTATTTGTACTATTTATTTTTGTTGTGTTTTCGGTAAGCATGTACGGTCCATGCGGACTCATGCGACTGTTTGCATTGGAAATTGTAAAAAGCTAATTACTGTAATAAACACTTGCACTTCCTTGCTTACTTTATTTGTATTAGGCCCTCCCTCGCATCAATTTCTCAGCCTGTTACTAGCTGTTATGGCGGCCCCACAATCAAAAGTAATCTTTGCGGGAACGCTTTTCCATAATAACATGATTATTGTAGATAACTGAACAGAGACATTTTGAATTTGAAGGATTTTCCAGAATTTAATCCTAAAACATACTCCATAATGAAATAATGACATTAGGCTACATGATGTACCTTACCATATACCGTTTCCCATAGCTTATCCAATTTTGCCTGATGACCAAGTATCTCCCCAACATTGTGACTCTTCCTGCTAAAATTTTAATCGAATTTAGTCATAAAAATGTTAATGTTGAAATAAATGTAGTAACTAATAAATATTCGTTTTAATTATTAAGTAAAAAGAGATGGAAAGGACCTGACGAATCCTCATTAAAACAGCATAGAATATATTTTTTCCAGTGATTATTAATTTAAGATAACAATCCTTTATATGATCTAATGCTGAGTTTTACCCCCATGAAGGTACATTTATGTGGCCTACGCCGCCCTGGAATTACAAGATCGCGACCCATTGAAGAGTGAGTTTCTATGGATGGCATAATACTTTTTTGACCAGAAAACGACACGGAGGACCTCTCCGGATGGGTGTTCATCCCAATGCCGTGACCACACAAACAGACTTACACTTAAAAATAAACATCATGCTAAACTTGATCATTTAATGATTTACTTAAACGATTCAGGATTGTTCATTTACAGGGATTTTTGCGTTTTAATTTGACACGTAAAAAAATTATCCAACACATTTGCCAATTTATAACTAGGGACCGGATTCTTAGGTTTTTACCTATTTTTTTCCTTACTTCCAAAACAAAAAGCGCTCATACACTTTTTCGAATAATGTCCATAGGATTCACCCACATTGATTCTGTGGCACCTAAAAATACCTAAATCGGGTATAAAAACCTAAATATACCTAAACGGGATATAAAACCTAATATATCTCATTTAGGCTACTTTTTTTTAATCTTTTTTGTATGTCAGTTGAGAATTTTGCGGAGAGACAATAATTTGTGTCGGATTGAAATTAATACCACCAGCGTTTTGTTCAACCCATTGTCGTTTAGGATGGACAGTATCAAGAGAGGAAGTGTAAGAGTACCGGCGTATTCCTTTTAAAATATTCGTACGAACAACCATTGTTGCCGTCTCTGAAAAAGGATATAGATTTCTGTATTTTAAAGCGCTTGTTTGCCTTTATTATTGCCCTGTTATTCCTACTGAGTGGTCACACTGTGAGTTTTAAGAAGACGTGTTAATTATGCCGAAACAAATGAAATCGATTTATTACGGCAGTGGATTGGCGACGACCTGAATTTCACGACAGATGAAAAAGTAATATTTTGTCAAGCCTGCCAGAAACACGTATTATTTACCTTTCTAGAAAAGGGGGAAGTTTTCGTTCCTAGTTGATCTGTTGTGCAGTTAGCATGCGTAACAACCGAAGAAATGAAAATAATCAGTTTCACATTATCCACATCTAACCATAAAGTATTTTACTCACTAAATTAGAAGCATCGGATTCGAATCCTGAGAAGCGTAGTGTCTAGATACAGTATTAACTATTAACTATTAACTAAGAGATAACAGGAAGAACTTCACAATTGAGAATCTTGAAAGATACACTGTAACCAGGAAATATGAGGCAATCTTATTTTCACTGCTTCTTTTGATTGTTTATGTTTCCTTTATTTAATTGTACTACTGCCCTAAAGCAAGTTGACACAAATTTAAGTCAATTTTGCTAAGTTAAACTTCAAAACTATTATGTATTGAATCCTATGTAGCACACTCAAATTCATTAAACCAATTATTCCACCCGAAAACGATATTTTGGACAAAAACCTAAAAAAAACTATTTCACCTAATGGAAAACCTAAAACAATGTTTTTAAAAACCTAAAAATCCGGTCCCTAATTATAACCTAAGATTTTTTACTTTAATCATATATATATATATATATATATAGGCCTATATATATATACATACATACATGTTTGTTTTGTTTGCTTCTTCGCTGACCCCCTACTCCGCGGTTCCTCCGATTCCTGGGCCTCGTTACAACGGCAGCAATGTTTCACCCAAGAGACATGCTTCGCTATTTCTTATATGAGCAGTTTTATAACCAGTTTAATAAAATCATGAAAAATGTAATGTTACAACAGCAAAAACACAGGCTAGAAATCTATGAATACGAACGATACTCAGATTTGAGTATGGACGTGGAGAAAACTGGATATGAACAGCCTTCTCCTACAGATTTAATATAGGCCTGTGAATATTTATAATAAACATAATTTTCTCACAGTGAATCCCGAACTCCAAGCATGAACTCAATAATTTAGGCTACATACATGGGTTGATTTTTTAACAGTGGCAACTATTTTATTTCTCCACATATAGCAAACGTAGCCTACATGGTTCTAACTTTTATAGGTCTTCGATCTAATCACCACCATTGCGTACAACATGTTCCCAGCGATGCGGAAGTCTTTGGATCCCATTGACACTGCCTAATCTGTTGATGGTGCGAAGAGAGCGGTCGATTGCCTACAAAAAATCTTCACCAATACGAATTATATCAAAGTCGCAGGGACTTTGCTCGCAGATTGTTTTGCAAAAACGGGCAGTAGTGCTCCGCAATAACGTTCTGACTTGGAGGAACGTTATGTTTTAGGATCACACCATCCCAATCATGTTTTACAGGCAGCCGACCGCTCTCTTCACACCATCAATAGATTAGGCAGTGCCAACGGGGTCCAAAGACTTCCGCATCGTTGGGAACATGTACGCAATGGTGGTGATCAGATCGAAGACTACAGAAGTTAGAACCATGTATGTATGCTATATGTGGAGAAATAAAATAGTTGCCACTACTAAAAAATCAACCCATGTATTTATAGAACATTGAACATGTCATGTATAGAGTTACTGACATTCTATCCGCCTTTTACCTACACCTATAAACATCAAAACTGATCAAAACTATTGTATAGAAAATATTTTTTTATATATTACATTTCCGAAAAAAGTGTAAACTTCCCTATAACTGGCATATCTCAGAAGAGTGTGTTCATGCACGCAGGCGCAGAGTTAGGCCTACTTCTGGCCACTGGGTGCCGTGTCAGGACGTGATGATCTGACTTGTGCTTGATTATGTGGTTATTTAACGTCTGTGGTGTACTGCAACGTAAGCCTGTGACTCTCGCGAATGTACCGAAATTTTGTCCCGCGGGGTTTTTTTACGAACCTGTAAATCTACAGACATGGAAATGTCATATTTATGCACATATAAATGCCAGCGACCTGTCCGGGATAAAACCCACGACCTTGAGCAGAAAGCCACCGCCATACAAGGCTAATGCGCTACCCAGCCTGAATTGTATTTTAGGCCCTCATAGCCTGTTGTTAAAATGCAGACCGATAAACATTAATAATAATTTTAAAGTCGTGAGAAAATAAGAAAAAAAGAATTAATTTGATTTATTATAAGACTTTATTTTTCTACAGTAATGTAGACGATATGCTTCCAAAGATCCATGTAAAACGAAAAGCCATATAATTTCTCATGCGAGAATATAGAGATCTTGAGATTTTGGTTGGTGGAATAGCCGAATGTAACGATGTCTTCTCCATTCAACGCAACATACAAATATCTAGTTCCCCGAAGAAGGGTTTTAAATTAAATTCCGTTACCTCCGTCGAAATACTCGTAGAAACGCGAACTGATGCATGAGGAGGCACGCTTGGAATGGGTCGTAACTATGAAAGGCAAGCTCTTTTGTTTTCCTAGCGATGGACCAACGTTTGCGTAAGTTTAGTTTATTAATCTCGTAAGACCGTTCCTCAAACGTAGGTAACATTTAATACATTGATTTTAAATATTTAATGGATCCAAATTGTTAAATTATTTCAAAAACATTAGGTGAGAACGGTGTATTGCCCATACATAAGGTAAAGAAAGTTATGTTAGTGCCGTACGTGAACGTAATTGAATTGTGCATCCTTCGGAGATGCGACACTAATAGCCATTTGCAGAAAAGAAAATCAATTGTGATCATAGAATGACTGAACCTTAACTGGAGTTAGGTCGCCAATCAGTAACAATCTTGTCGTACAAACAACAATCTGAGCTAACGAACAATCAATCCGTCGTCAGAATTGATCAGCAATATTTTGGTGGTCAAATAATGATTCTCCATCCATTGCTCCTAATGTTGTTTTTGTAGACAGTGGTTGTTCTTTTTTTCTAAATTAATTGAGATAATGGATCCTTCAGATGAAGAAATTTTTTAAAGGTATGAGCAAGAAATTCTGTTAAGGCACCGGAATATACAAAGGCATGACGAATTGTACTTTATGTATGAAAAGCTGGAGTTTTAAAAGCGTTTTAGGTAAGTAGCAATCTTGTTGCATGGTACTTTAAAAAATTGACTGAAATGTCTCTAGGCAGAATAATCGAAAATACCTTTTTTCTCCAATGAATCAGCTTCTTTTAACAATAAGGTTTTATGCAACTGGGACCTTCCAGATGGTTTGGGTGACATGGTGGGGGTTCATAAATCAACCATGTGCAGAATGATTAGAGATGTTACCCACCAACTTGCATTACCATCACAAATTTATATAAAGCCTCTAGATTCCGAGGGGAAACATGTTGAAATTCAAAGAGAATTTTCAGTCATGTCAGGATTCGCACGAGTAATTGACTGCATTGACTGCACCCACTTCCCCATAATATCGCCTGGTGGAAATAATGCTGAACTTTATCTAAACAAAAAAGGATTCTTTTCCATAAATGTTCAGGCTGTGTGTACATTGTCACTGAAGTTTTAGAATGTAGTAGTCCCGTTGGCAAGGCTCCACACATGACAGCACAATATTCCTAACGAACAGGCATTCTCTTTCTACTCTGTACAAACTGCATCGGTTTTTATTTTTATTTTCAGTGATGCTCCTGTATCCTTTTAAAATATTCAGCAACAATCTTTGTCATTGGCGCTTGATTTTCTTTTTTGGTCAGATATTTTCATACGCAAGGAAAGTAAAATATTTAAGGCACATGACAACAATACGTATATACGCAATATAGGAAAAATTTCAGCTGAAATAACTGAATGGCATACTGCGACCTGGTTTACCAGTGCTTTCATGTATGTTTCTCCGTCAAATCGAGATTCAATTGATTGTAATGACCTGACCAAAGATAAGCCATCCTGCAAATCAACACTTAAATGATTGGCAGTCAGACTAATCATACATCAACTGACTGGTGATCAAGAAGTGATTCTCTGCAACTGGCCATAAGCGTGCCCATAAGCATGGAATTCACAAGAAGAAATTTTCGTTTTAGCGATTTTCTCGAAAACTGCTTTAACGATTTTTGTATAAATTTTCTACATAATTGAATAATATTTCATAATATATAGTAGCCTATATTATGTAATATACTAACAGTTAAAACATTCATTTGCAAATTTTCCAATATATTCTCTGAAGTGTAGTTATAAGCTACTCATTTCACAATAATGCGACTTGAATGAGATTGAAACAAGTTAATTTACACGAGTGCAGTACAGTCATGTATTCTACATTGAAATATATTAAGGGCGGATGTTTTTGTTTCCAGTTGGTGGCGCAGGAAAGGCGGTTGAGTACGAACGCCTCCAGAACGATGGCGGCGATGTCTCTTGGATTTATAGTCATGGTAACGCCGTGGACCATACAAGAAGTGGTTGCAGCTTGCACTGGGACGAAGGTATGACCTGTATAATTCTAAAACACAGTATTTTGGTATAAATATCATTCAATAGCACAGTATTAAGGTTATTATTATTATTATTATTATAAGAGTTCCATTTGTTATTTTGCAACAAAGAATTGCCTTGTACTAGATCACGGGAAGATCTATTTTAAAAAAATGTAATTATTACATTTAAGGTTATTGTCGACGTACTGCTTTATTTCCTGGGTCGGTAGGATGCCCCTACCGAAAGACCAAACAAAATGTTCTGGGCATTGTTACTCATTGTGTTGAGTTAGGCGGTGCAGAGGAGGTAGATCGTGTTTTAAAAAGTTAGTTCAGTTAGAAAACATTTGACTATTTGTTTGCTTTGAACGGGTGGCATTCTTTCACACAGGATGACTATGTTTTTGCTTAGCACTTTATACACACTGCGAAGACATGTGCACAACAACTAACACGTCATGCAGCCCTTCATTTCTTTGTTATGTTATAATGGACCCGTCCAAGACGACTACTCACCTTGTTGACACCGGCCATTATGAAATAACCAAGTAATATGTGCTATTGAGAATTCTTTTAAAAGAGTTCATAATTACTTTTTTTGTTCAACCATACTATAATACGCTTATTACGTGTTACGTAACAGTATCATGATTACACTCATTTCGACACTGTTTCTCATTTCAACATGGTTGTGGTATCAATTATTATCGAACACGGAACGAATTTGAGATACTGAGAGTAGCAGCTGAAATCTGCGTAATAAATAGCCAGAATTAAAAATGAAAACAAAATGAATTCTGTTCGTATTAATTTTAATCTCATGCTAACATGAATTTAATTAGTTTTGTGAAAATCTGTTTTATCAAGAAATCAACCATAAGGTAGCTTCGATTTGATCGACTCCATGGCCTGCCCACAGCCTGCCATTTCTCGTAAAAGACAAGAACTACCACAATCAGTTGACGCGAATGGCATGGTTGGCTCGTTGGCGTTTGCTTGAGTGAATCTAAAATATCAACATTTAAACAGTTAGACGAATTAGACAAAAACAGTCATATGCAACTTGCCTATAATGGTAAATAAGTTCATTGTATCTTAATAAATGCCATTATATGCTTCTTGCACAATGTACTTTTTTTTCGTTCGACATACTATAACACGTTTATTCTATGTGATGGAACCAGGGCCGTGGAAAGAAAGCAAAGGCCCCAGGGAAAAAAATTCCCGGGCCCCCGTCAAATATTAAATTCACTGCCCAACTCGCCCTTTAGGCTATAATGTATGCAACAAAAATATTATGTAATGATATTACATAATAATTATTAAGTGCCAGAATGGTACCGGTACTTTATGAGATTGTCTGGTAGTCAGGACTGTCTGTCTGTCCGTCCGTGTGTCTGTAAGCGCGATAACTCAAATACGCTTTATCGGATTTTCATAAAACTTGGTATACCATTTATAATGCCCATGGGACGATGCCTATTGATTTTGGACCAAATCGGTAACTAATACCGGGCACGAAACGGAAATAGTATATTGCGATACAAGTTCCGTAAGCGATGCATACGGATCGAGGAAAGAGTTTGAAAAAACGAGGCGCTCGCGCCGAGTTTTTTCAATTTTCCGAGATCCGTTATGCGCTTACGGCACGAGTATTGCATGCTATTTTTTGCACGATGATTATTTATATCAATTTAATTATATTAATTTAGATATTACCTGAAAATATTATGTATATACATTATTGAAGATAGATGTTTATTTCAGAAAGTGATTCGCATGTGTTTGTTGTTATGGGAACCGAATATTTGTCCTGGGAGGCCTTGTCCATCAAGGCTTGTATTATGATGTACCGTAAGTAAATTCTTACCGCACGGAAACTCTTACCGCACATAGCAACAAGATTGCGTGCGGGAATGTCAACTTACGATCCACGGCAACAATATTCGCAAGTACCACTAATTAGTTAAGTCGTGCAAAGAATACATTAAAATGTTCTAATTAAGAACAATTTTATCTCTATGTACCAGTTTAATCTTTTCAAAAATAGCAATTTTTCTTCAAGATTAATCCGTTTCAGATTAACTGATAATTCCGTGTCGCCGTTATACGACAGGATAATGCAGATAAGATAAACACATAAGACATAACTTAAGCTGTTTATTGACTTATAACAATTTTATTTTAGAGTAAATTTTGAAAGTAAAAAATAAAATCAGGGCCCCGGGGCTGCCCTCCCTCTCGTCGGGCCTGGATGGAACAGTATCATAATGATATCAATTAAAATGCAGAATTTCCTTATAACACTTATCTAACTATCAATGAATATCGTACACAATCTTGAAGCCTAAGAAGCAGCAATTCATACTGCACAAGAACAACCTTTCCGGTATTTAAAATAAAATTTGGTTAAATTTAATATTATACTAAATTGAATTAATTTCGTGTGTGTTTTATTTGCATCCCATGAATTATTCTCACCACTTCATCCTGTATCATATCCATTTAAATTAATATCAGTTGAAATTCACTCTATAAATTGTTCACCCTTTTCCCAGAATTAGTTTATGAACCAAAATTTTGCCAGTACTTTCGTATGTCACATTATGATTTTATGCGGTTGTTTGGATACATTGAAGCAGATATTCAACACATAAATACTTCGTTTCTCACTTGACGCTTTCACACTAGTCGATCGCTGAAGATCCCAGCCGGGCTGTTCGACCTCAGATTGGACGAAGACCAACAAGATGTGAGCCGATCTTTCTTTTTACGGCTCGGAACACGAAAAGAGAACGATTCCATGAAATTTAATAGAAGCTCTTTTCGATCATTCTTGATCGAAACTACTCGGTACGTCTAGTGTGAACCGGGCTTTACTTTCTCAGTGTGTGTGGAGCAGTTGTATGTTTACCTAAGCTTTATAAATAATATATTATATTTTTGTTCATTATGCGTCTGCTCTTTCTAAAAGACATGTGGAGAAAGAGGCTCAGTT
The DNA here is from genome assembly GCA_964059195.1 of Ectobius pallidus. NCBI lineage: Eukaryota > Metazoa > Arthropoda > Insecta > Blattodea > Ectobiidae > Ectobius > Ectobius pallidus. The sequence continues at coordinate 112,124,130 of CAXKWD010000002.1, forward strand.
TGTGACACAGAAGGTTAATTACTTTCGCTCAGCGATTGATGACAAACCGTTCTGAATATTTATGTAGTTTCATTCGTTGCAGGTACCCCAATTCCTCGACTTCCTGGTCACTTGGTTGGCTCTCAGTAACAGCTTCTGGAACCCATTCCTCTATTGGCTGCTCAACAATCATTTTCGCCGCATTAGCAAGGAACTCTTTCTCTCTAAGGTAAGTTATTTCAACATTAAGTGTAATTAAATAAATCATAGTCTTTCTATAGACAGCGTATAAAAGTGGAAGGAACTAATTTCATTTAGGGTACGGTAGTTCATAAAACATTCGCACTAACCCAGACGTTACCAGTACAACCAGTGTAGGCTCTTCTTTAATGTGCTGATGATAGAAGTTCGTTAAAATACCACTCAGATGGATTCTGAAAATATTTCCATACAGACCTACGGTAGTTTTGGTAGCCTATTATTCAGGACATTATAGGCTTGGGTTTTTAGCGACGATCAGATGATAACAATGATCAGTGTGTTTAACAACTATAAGAACGACGTGTTTGAACAGGTAGGGGAAAAAAAGCGGACCGACTAAAATATCTAAGTTGCAGATATATGAGCCACTGCGCATGCCTAACGGCATTCACAGGATAGCAGGGAATGTATTGAAATTTGTTCTAGTGTCGACTGTTGACTTAGCTCATTTCGAAACCCAGAATATGGTTTCTAATCGTATTGTTTTATAACTGAATAACTTATATTAGTTATTAATATTATTATAAAACACTAACACAAATTATATTATATTCAGCTACAAGAGTCGGTCCGCTTTTTTTCCTACCTGTACATAGTGAGATAATGAAAGTGGGAAACTGTATTCTGTAAAGAAACATTTGTGTTTGGTAGGAATTTAACCAGGGTTTCAACTTATCTCTCAATTGCAAATCTCATGAAGTTTCATCTGATCGGGAATCGAACCTTTTCACTGTAGACGTCTCGGAAAATACAGACAGTCAAACATTGCGGACATAAACTGCTTACACATATATACAAAGTGTTGCGTTTCTGCAGCTTTCCGCAATGTGATGCTATATTAGAACAATATCACTATTCAGTATAAAAAGGACTTAATAATATATGTTGATAAAATTCAATACAAAATTACCAAGCAATAATACATTAATTATTAATGGTTTACATATTTGTTGTTGAAGCTTTATTATAACATAAAAGTTATAAGTGCAAAGTTACATTTTAATTGCAGATCAAGTCTCTCTACTTATTCCTAATGGTAGTATTGTAGATATACAAACTCTTCTGGGTTTTCAGCCAGGTGAGAAGTTTGCCGTTATCCGAAGTTTCAGAGGCAGACGCAGCCTCCATCCTCAGGTATCCTTCAGCAGCGTCACCCTCTGATTCGTCGGATAACGGCAAACTTCTCATCTGGCTGCAAAACCCGAAAATCCTGTGGTATTTCATCCATTTCCCACTATCATGATGGAAACTCAATCTGTCTGCTTCTATGAAAACTCTACATCCAATTTCGGGGTCGTACGCAATACTTTCTCTACGTATGTAGTCCTCCTTATCAAAGTGGAAAGTTACTTATTCATTTACTTACTTACTCAATGGTAGTAGACAATTTCTAAGCAAACTAAAGAAATGTTATCTATTTTATGTACTGCGCTTATATGAGCCCCCATTATGTGCCTACTCCAACTAACTATCCCTCGCAAATCCTATTTCCCTTAAATATATACTAATGTTGTCCTCAAACCTCAAAAATCCTACGTCTAGGTCTTCCAAGTGGTCTCTTCCCTCCGGGTCTCCCAGTCAATATTTTTTAGATATGTCTTTCCTCCCCTTTGCGCGCAACATGTCCAGCCCACTTCATCCTTCTTGATTTAAGTACCCTTATTATATTCCGTGAAGAGAACAAGTTATGCTGTTTTCTCCACTCCCCGTTTTCATCTCTGTTAAGTTCGAACCACCTTCCTAAGCACCTTGTTTTCGAATACTCTCAGATTATGTTCTTCCCGAAGAGTAAGGGCTAAAATAAAAATAAAGGACTTCATTTTATTAACTCATCTGTTTTTGACCTAAGCTATTGAACGTTATATTCAGTTTCGCAACTGTCATTTCGCCAATATAGAGATGTTAGATTTCCTCAACTTGATTTGAAAAGTTTACTCCATTAAAGGGGAGTGGTGATATCAAAATAGATGGTCTTGAGAGTACTGGCGTTTGATATAATGTAGTGGGTATATACGTGGGTACATGCAGAAAGTTCAGTAGTGCATATTTAATATAGGCCTACTCGGGAGTTTCTGACAGATCAATAGAAAAAGCTAGCTAACAGAAAAGCAAATACCCCTGTGGAAGAGCATATGAAAAAAAACAGCTTTTTCGATGTCATACAGTGCGACGATAATCAAATCTTGTGTCTGAACCGGAGAGGTACTCAGTGGATTGCGGATTGTGTGTGGACGCAATCTTGTCCCCGCTTATTGATTTATCAATGCTCAATAAAGTTAAACCATCTAATGAATGGACCCGCTCGCTTGGTGGAAGCTTCAACATGAACAAGAGCTTGTACGGACTCGTGATTTAATTTAAACAGCCTTGTTCCCTTCCAGTAATCCGCACTGTATGAATTCATATGCTGCAAGGCTTCATTAGGGGAGGTTCGTCACTCTCTCACCGGTGTTAGTGTTATATTATTTTGCAGTCAACTGCAAAGCTTGCAAGATTGCAGGCCTCATCAAATTTGGCTCAATCTCTCTTCAAACAAGAGGTGTGGAACTATGTCATGAGTATGACTTATGGTTAAGTTAATGATCTGACAGAAGACAAAATATGCATGCTCCAAAATTTGTAAAATTTGCCCCGGAAGCAATGAAGTTTCCTCTACTATTTAAGTAATTTTAATACTTTATGTTCTCTTGTTACCTGAATTACATTATAAAATCAGGGAAACGTTGAGCTATGTACTGTCAATCCTTGTACAGTCGGTTCTCAAAACATTTAGGCCTATATAGAAAAATGTTGTACTCTTTTTTAAAACAACAGAGATACAGTAGAACTCGAATTAATTGGGACCGCACCCCATCCGAATAATCAGATATCCGGATAACTGAATGAATCATGAAAAAAGTATTTTTTAAACTATATTGTACAGTACTGTACTTAGTGTCACATCTTAAACATTTCGGTCAAAGTAAATTGTTTTGCTAACAAATTGTCGATTTTGTTGGCTAAAGGGTTTGCTTTTTTGGAAATAATAACACTGGTCAACAATGATTTTGTTACATAAACAATTTTGGGTGTTTCTTATGTATTTTCATCTGCTGATTCCAAAAATGAAGTCAGTAATTTTCCATCACCCACCATTTTTTTAAAAATCATGTTTATATGCAAAACTGCGATTGTAAGGTAAAGTTTGCAGATGAATAGAAGCTTTCTTAAAAGAATAAAAGCTAATTCTGTACTCTCTTCCGTTGTCAATTGAATTGTGATAGAAGTGTATATTACCATCCTTAGTAGTGCATTATAAGGAGTAGTGTAAAAGTGTATAGTGATAAGAAACATGTCTCGAAAGTGTGTTAATGATAGAAACAACTTCTGTTTTCTGTGTGGTGAGCTGACTTTCAAAGCGCAGAGACAAAACGGGAACTTTACTCCTCTAATAAGAAGAGCTTATCACTGTTATTTTAACAACAAAATAGACCAGAACAAGACATGGGCCCCAGAAATATGTTGTACCAAATGTGTAACACTATTACCTGGCTGGTTGAAAGGATCCTGTCATATGCCTTTTGCAGTCCCCATGATATGGCGCGAACCTAAGGACCATTTGACAGACTGCTACTTCTGCTTGACAAATATATCTGGAATAAGTTCGAAGTCCAGACACACTGTTAAATATCCATCTTTAGTTTCAGCAATTCGACCGGTGCTTCATGGGCCAGGACTTCCCATACCATCTTCACTAGATGACATAACAATGGCTGAAGAATTTCCTGATATTCAGGATGAATTACAGAATGATTCAGATTTTGTGGAAGAAGATGCTACAAATGAACCTCACTTTCTAACGATTTAAATGATTTGGTTCGGGATCTTGGTTTAAGTAAAAAGAAGGCAGAATTACTCACTTCAGGTCTGATAACTACAGAGAACTTATCAGTGAGATGATTGAAAACTACAAGATAATGGGATGTAAAATGTCTTTAAAAATACACTTTCTACACTCCCATCTTGATTTCTTCCCTGAAAACCTAGGGGCTGTGAGCGACGAACATGGGGAGCGTTTCCACCAGGACATCGCGGAAATGGAAAGGCACTACCAGGGTAAATGGTGTCCAAATATGTTGGCAGACTACTGTTGGACACTGAAGAGAGATGTTCCTCAAGCGAAGTACAGCCGAAAATCCAATTCACATACATTTTAGGTAGTAAATGTAATTTCAGTTAAGATATCATAATACTATAGTGAATATACACGAAAAATGTTTTCCATGCGATTACTCAAAAACCCTGGGTGATGGAAAAGTTCTGTAAAAAGATTTGAAATCAGCACAAAAAAGTAAGTCAGACACACCCATTGTTTCTCTTATAACATAAAAAAGTTCAAATTTTGTTGACCAGTGTAATCGGCCCTGAAAGAAGGTTCCCCAAAGGTCGCTGTGGCAGACATCACTTGAATGCAGTCTCAAAGCGATCCGGATAATTATCGATCCGGATAGTTTGAGGTCAGGTAATTGGAGTTCTACTGTATGCACAATATTTAGACTCTGTCAAAAATATTCAGTTAAAAATGTTACAAATTGATAAAATATGCACAGATATTTTACAACAATATCAAGCATTACTGTAAAACACCAAAATATGGAACAATATACAACATGATACCATCCATTTTCTGATATTTCTTTCATCTTCTATTGCATATTTTAACACTAGCTTAGAGTGCTAAACGTTTACACTAGGGCTCATTATTAAAAATATGATTTTTAATACATTTCCGGGCATAACATAAGTTATGACATTATCTGGTATTATCTGGTATTTCAACACATTCGCTCCGCAAGAGACCTCAAATTTTCAAGTAACGCGTTTCTATATTTATAGACTACCTTCATTCTCTTAATTTAACCTCTCCTGTTTGTATAGGGAGGGGTAAGCCGTGGCGAAGTTGTAGTGCATACATGGGCATTTACTGGTTCGCGAGCCACTTGTGGTTCTCGACCTTCCCGCATAAGACACAAGATGGCATTGCGGACATTCGGTGTACGTGGTGGATTATTCCCGTGCATGAATCATATCTCTTTGCAAGCAGTGACGGGTTGCGACACAGTTCCGATTGGAAAGGCGTTATGGCACATTCTAAGCCTTTGTATGATGAAATAATTGCACACGTAAAATAATAATTAAAAACACAAAATTGTTTGTATTATTTGTATATTGTAGAGTATATTATAAAGTGAAATTAGTGTTTCTCTAAGAAGGTGCAACCGCCACTGCACTTATTGTCTGTTTGTGTCTCCATCTACCCGTTCTTTTCGAACTATGTGTAAGTTGACCAAGTTTGCGGGTTGAGTGTCAATGGATAGGGGTTTGCCCATGATTGTTGTAGTGCTACATAAGTTACCAGAAAGTCGCGAGTTTGATCCCGATGAGGTCATTGGGATTTTGCAATTGGTCTCAATCTTAAGGTGACATTATGGCCCTGGGGTTGACTCAGCCTCTAACAAAAATGAATATCAGGAACATCCTGGGGTAAAGGCGGAAGGTGCGTAAGGTTGGCAACCTTATCAGGTTCGTACTTCTTGTTTATTTGTTTAATTTTAGCATTTTAAGAATATTGTATTATTATAAGAGAATAACCAGAAAGTCGTGGGTTCGATCCCTGATGAGGCCATTGGGATTTTTAAATTGGTCTAATCCTTCAAGTTATATTATGGACCTGGAGTTGACTTAGCCTCTAACAAAAATGAATATCAGGAACATCCTGGGGCAAAGACGGAAGGTGCTTATTGCTGGCAACCTTATCTTGTGGCTAGCTTGTGGCTGTTATTCTCTCAACAGAAATAAATAAATATATAAGTGTGTGTGTATTGGGAAAGAGAGTGCATTTCGATCAAAGACATAATTTTTGGCCAGAAAAAGAATTTAGGGCTACGAATGGGTGATCAGCCCAATGCCGGAGCTATCTCCGAGATAACACGAATACATAGGATGAGACACACCAGTCGCACGTATACACTATTTCTGAACAGAACAGGGAGTGGATAGGATAAAGGTGTAATGAGGGCCAGATGATGTCCGGGGACCACAAGGGCCTAAAGTTAGACATTTCTCTCACAGGTGAGGGAAATCCCACCTAGGTGGCTAGCTTGACCTGGAATCCAACCCGGTCACACTGCTTGAGGGAGTGAACTCATACCCTGCACCTTAGCGGTGGACTTTAGACTACCTTACCTGAGATTATTATATCCGTAGCCCTCCCCCACTATCCATTTGAATTCCTTTCTTCCTACAGTCCACATTGTCCTTATCAAAATTTTACTGATAAAATTTTTTTGTAGTTCAAGGAGCGGAACGTGATTATAATACTTCGAAGAAAATAGTTAATATCTTAAAGGAGACTTTCTTTCCGCAGGTAGTTGACACACTAAACAGTTTATAACAGAATTCTTTGCGACTTGTTTATGAGCATGCTAAATTTGGATCCTACAATTTAGGTTTAAGTTAAAAAGTGATTAAACAATGATTATTTCATTTGTGGAAATCTAACTGAAATTAATTTTTTTGTTGTTCAATTTTCGATCACACAGCACTTTTCGTGTGATTAAACCATATTGAAATGTAGTACAACAATTGTAATAGATTGGCAAACAATATCATTTAAAGTATCTCCTCTTTATTATGCATTCTTTCTACTTGTTCATGTGTGTTTTTTTTTCCTTTAGAGGTAAAGTTAAGTTTTTTATTTTCTTCTTAAAAAGTATATAATTTTCGTAGCCTATACCTTAGGACTTTATTTCTTCTCCAAAATTAATTATAAGGTTTATTCAATTCTACATTGGAATTAGGCCGAGAAATGTAGTCATAACATTAAAAAATGTACGGTTTAGTGTGAGAAGGTGGTTATGATTCGGAAGCAATCTTATGAAGTTTTAAATTTATTTTGGAAATACTGATTTGTAAATTTTGTATTCATTTGTGGTACTTATTGTTTATTTATTTTTATCCCATTTTATTCCATACAAAATTATAATTCTTATTTGTTTGGCATGCATGCCTAATCCATTTAAGGGTCACGAAAAAACTAGATTTCTCTTTTCTAATTTTAATCTAAGCGCGTTCGGTCCTTTGAAACCATCGGATCCCAAAAACTTACATATACCGGTACTGTAGTTCAATAGGTTAAATCAATCTCGCACAAAAATAATGGTTTCTTTTAGTTGTATTGTAATTATGGACACCTTTAGACTTTCCATTATAAGCTATCATAAGATTTCCTTACAAAATCTTACTTTTGGAAATTATAGGATAATATTCTTCCAAAAATCACTTCTCGCAATAATTAAATTCAGCATCATCCAGATCAGGAATCATAATGTTTCATAAATAATTATAGGGTTTACTCAACTCAACATCGATTTGAAAGATTTGAAAATGTTAGTCTAAATTATGTCCCTATGTAAAAACCGTCTTCACTTCTATTTATTCTTATTTAAAGAACTAATTTGTCCAATAGTTCGATAGAATTCATCTTGAAAACGTATAAAATAAATTTCTTCGCTCACTCTATATTCCTACCATATAGTAGATGTATTCACATAACTCATGGAAATATTTTAGAAGCTAAAACATTAAACTGTTTAAATTGTCTGCTTTTGTGATATGAAATATAACTATTGCTATATTATTTTATTTTATTGGAACTATATGAACTAAATCACCCCTCTTTCAAGAGTATCAAACTCCACACATTTTCAGACAGGACATAGGGATGTAGGATCAGCACGATGCAGACGCTTCCTTAAGGGGAGAAGGTACCTTGAAATGGATCAAGATAGGGCCTACCAATTATTTTTTGGTTTAATTTCATAATTTGAAGTTTGCTTTATGAAAACACAAATGTATTTTGAACCACATGCCTATTTAAAGGTCCCAAATGACAGATTATTTTGACCGACTATTTGTAGGCCTACAATCTACTTATATCCTGTACTATAGACCTTATTTTGTTCTATTCTGACTCATATGTAATTTCTATTCCTTCTTATGTAACTCATGGCAAATAAACATAAAATTGAATTAAATTGAATTTGGGTTAGATAACGCAAGCCCTCTAGTGAGTGGTGGATCAACAAACATTAACGTAGAACTTAAATTTCGTTTTCCCGTAACTTTTACTTTTTTCTAATAGTATGACTTTTTCTCTGAAATTATTCATTCTGGAACACTGAAATTTTTACAACCTATTTATAACTTATATCAGCAGGACTTTATTTTCTTTCCAACTTCCTTGTACCAATATTCAGACTGATGATAAGATTACTCTTTTCCAAAATTTTCAAAAAAAGGGTAATTAATTTTAAAGATCTAGATGCTACATTTTAAGACACTTCTCTAAAAAAAATACATCTTTTCTAATGAGTCTAAATTTAAGTGAAAAAAATCATTTACAATTCTTGAGAAAAGATACATTGAAATATTGACAAATTTAACTCAATCGGAATAGAAGGCACTTTCTCCAATTGTACATACATTTTCTGACTTTATCCATTTTTTATTCAATTTATTTATATGTAATAACCTGTATTATTTTTTAGCTTTTAATGATGCTGTACTATTCAACCGTATAATAATAGTGAAATACATTCAACTCTATTTTTCTGTTTCGTTAGATATCACCCGCCTCCGTAAGTTCAAAACATAAGTATAAAACAGTTCAGAGATTTCATCTAAGTAGTAAATAATAGGAGAGCAACTGCATTGTTTTCCCATCTAGTAACGGATGTTATCTGGATACTGTATGTAAGAACATAATGCAGTAGTGTTGTTTTTGTGTAATGGCGAGTCTCGGCTAAACCCAGACTGTAGTCTATAGTACAGCCATGCGCAAATTATCATTAGCTCAGTGTAGTCTGCTCACATGATCACAGAATGTTATGTGACTATCAGCAATCTCCTATTAATACAGCGATTAGTATGTATAAAATGTATACAATTTTTTTTTTGTATGCAGTCCTTTTTATAATATAACTAGCGTGTGCCCGCGGCTTCGCACGCGATAATTATTTAAAAAATTAAAAATTAAGAGCATAATAGTTAAATCATTATATTTATTAACACCTAAATCACGTGAATTACATACCTCGATTAGATAGCGTCGCCTGGTAAAAGCGACCTCAGATTCGAGATCCTTGGCCCAGAAAACCCCTGTATAGTGAGTTTCGTCCAAATCGAACAACGTTTGACCATATTTAGGCCTATATTGACTATCCCTCTTATAATAATAATAATAATAATAATAATAATAATAATAACACTGTACAGATTGTGCCTATTGTGCTGGGATGTACTGGTGAGATTCCCTTCAAGCTTCAAGACAGTTTAAAGCGATTAAAAGTACAGAAATATTTGTACTTATCTATGCAGCGTGCGGTAATCCTAGAAACGTGTAACATCGTCAGAAGAGTTCTTGGGGAAAAAGTGGACCAGTAGAAGTTGTGTACAACAGGACAATATTGTTGTTACTATATACATTTACAGTGTACTTACCTGCGTGTAAAGCTGTATGTACATAAATATATACCTGTTTAGTTAAACAGAGAAATAAATAAAGGAATAATAATAATAATAATAATAATAATAATAATAATAATAATAATAATAATAATCCTCTTCGGTGTAGGTTGAAAATTTCATATGTCTGCGGCCTTGACATTATATGGGTAAACAAATGAATCGACCAGCGTGAGCTACAACATTCAAGCGATCGCGAAAGTTTAATTTCCAAGGTATGACAAAAATAGCCAAAGCCTACAATAATTGATTTGTCATTGAAATGTATTACTGAAAACCGATGCTTCGAAAACGCAAAAAATACACGTTTTCTGCCCGTTTTTCACTCATAACTCGCGAACGGAAGCTAAAATTAAAAATGCAGTATGACAGAAACCTTCCCGGGAATGTACCCAACAACTTCCCAAAGTTTCATGGCGATCGGATGAATGGTGTAGTAATGCATAAAGGACACACACACACACACACATACATTCATTTTTATATATATAGATAATAAAATATTGTATAATATTTTATATAAACCCCTGCATATGAAATCCGACACCATGTATCATGCACTGTATACGTGCTCTAGATACAAACAAGACAAGACGAGACCCTATCTAGATAGCAATGCAAACAGGAGGAAAATGGCCGCCAATGCTCAAGTTCTGAACGACAAAATCAGCGAGCGAAGCATTTAAAGACTTCGTGGCATAGGCTACATAATCGTCGACAAGCAACTGGAAATAGACGATACTTAGAAAAAATAGGAATTCAGGCTAACCGATAGTGAGACGCACCCTAGGACAATGCTGAAGCTCCTGGGGAAAACCGAACACATAATGGGAAACTGAAGTGCCGGACCGCTACGGGTGAACCCTCGTAGTAGCCGATCCTCCGATTGAGGTTTTCTCGGGGGTTCCCCTCTATCCGGTGAATACCGTAAGACAGATGACTGGGCACACCCTAGTACTATTAGTGCTGAAGTAAACAGCCAGCTCAACACATTTCCCCATAGATTGAGGACATAGAAGAAGGGAAAATGGAGCAAAAGAACAATGGTCGAGGAGTCCGGGGGCGGTGGAGGGCTAAGCATTTTTTTTTTAATTTTTTTGTTTTTTAATTATTTAAACTGGAAACTTTAACATCAAATGTAATGCACATGGATTCACCTTAAATGAAGTTTTCATTATTTTACATCATTACTCATTACTCGAATCAATATAAGGCTATATAGATTTGTATGAACCTAGAAATAACCTGTGTTCTTACGCCACTAGAAATATGGATGATTTTAACGTTCCAACTTGAAGACTGACTTCAACAGTGTCTAATTTTGAGATTATATCGGATTTATTTTTATTTATTCCATTTTAAAGGAACAGTCTCTGGCTGGCTGACAATGGAGGCATTTTATAAGTTAAATTATTTTCTAATTCGTGGTATAATTTACTTAACTATGTAGTTTTATTTTATGACAATGTCTCGCTTCGCTCGTTTTATGATCATACTCTTGTCTTAATAAAATATCCTTATAGTCTCGTTGCTTAATATACTATTAATAATATGTGTTGTCTTAAATATGCTGTAAACTCATATTACCTCTGATTTATTACGGGAACATTATTTCAATGGCGTAAATGGTTTACGTCACTAAAGGAACTGTCTCGCAGCAGATTTGTCCCAGCCACAACATCCACACGTATTAAAGGAGATCATCGCTCCCATAGGCAAGATCTCACAATTCATTCAAATTTTGAATACTGTACGACAATGTCATAAAATTTTGTAGGCCTATACTAATAATAATATACTAATTTACTTATACTAAATAAGCTTTGCTGACCACATGGCCCCCAATCCTGCCATCTGCCTATGGTTGATGACGCAGCGGTCGGGTGGTAGGCCTTGTCCTTTCTGGGATGTTAGCGCCATGGAGTTTGTTTGTAAATAAGCTTTTCTAAATGTTGTGACATAAACCTTCGACATCTATCTGAAAAAGTCATGCTAATTTTTACTTTTCATTTAATATTATGTTGAACAAAAACATTTAACGAAAATAATCAGAACATTTTTATCATTAACGTAAGAGAAGAGGATGGTGGATTGGTGAAAAATAATCAAATTTTAAAGAAGAAAAATGCTTTAAAAAATTTTGTGATAAGTGTAAAATAGGCCCTACATTGCAAACCAAATTGTGGGTAGTTGTACCCTTATCGGGTGTTGAGACGCCATTTTTAAAGATCACGCGCCTTACTTTTTGCAGTACTGCTTATATGATTTGCCCTGCAAATTACTAAATCACTGATATGGTTTATGGAGAAATAAATAAAAGAAAATAATGCATAAACCATGCTTACGAAAGTGAAAGATGAAGGTGTAAAGGTCAACAACTTAGAAAGAAAATATTTTGGAAGCCTCAAAGCAATTTTTCTGAAAACCATGCTCAACTTTGATTGCCGTTTCCCATAAATACATTTGCTCACAACATTGGCAAACTAGTTTGATCTATCTTCTAAACTATCAAATATACTTCGATGAAATTTGGCATACACACTCTCTACACTATTAAGTAGCTTTCCTTTTGAACAGAATTTTGCTGTTTGACTTCATTGTAAAATTATGCATGTCTATTTTTAAAAAAAGTAAAAAATATGTTCTTAGAATGAAATTTTATATTTTGAAAATGAAGGGACTAATGTCAAAATTCTGTTGAAAGCAATTTATAGAGAGCGTTTTTACAAATAAAATGTAAAAAGGTGTTTGGATTTATCTTTAAAAAGGCTTAGTTATCTGGACTTTAGTAAAACACTGTTTTGGGCCCTTTTCTAAATCTTAACTACCAAATTATTCTGTTTATATATTTTTTATTGACTAAGTTGGTATAGCTATGAGCTCTCTATATAAAAAATAATATTTACACCAAATAATAAAGAACTTCAAAATTAGCAATACTCTCCCCTCAGCCATTATCTTAACAATTTGACCTCTTATTTATAATGTTTAAGGATATAAGTAAAAGCTTACAGAAGTTTTTTAAAGAGTTGCATATTGTTTAGCATCTATTTTCTGTTCAACAAAAATTTAATTTTACACTTGCTTTTCCAACACTAACAGAGTAATTTCCCAACGTAATTTAACTCTGGTGATTTATCTGTTGTTATATTTAATAATTAAAAAGGATAAGATAAAGTTAATTCGTTCGTTTATTTTCCTTAATTTAAATTGTGTTCCTTGGCGATCGTAATTAAATAAAAGAAAGTATTATCTTCAATCTATAGAATTTATCAAATGTTTACATTTCACATCATTCATCAAAGCTTACACTATATTCAGTATTTCAATATTTGAATGTATTTTGAAATCTCATGGTGTATGATCTCATTCAAGAAGGCACTGTCACCAATGACATCGTTTGATTGTATGGAATTTTAATCATACTATTGCAATAAAAAATCGACCAATAAAGAAAAGATACATATTTGTGTTCTATCTGTTAAGAGCGATGCCTTATATAATTTATATGGACAACTCGGAGATAAACCTAACAAGGGTGTAATGAAACTTAGCTTTTTTTATGTGTTTTGTATCTTTTCTTTTGTCTTGCTGATCCTTCACATGCATCAAAAATATTGTTTTCACACACTTCCACCCAAACTAACTTCTTTGCAACTATTTAGAAAACATCCTTTAGATGTATTTATAGCCTATAAAGCTTGCATTAGTGAATAGTTACGAACATCCTTCCGTCTGTGTGCGCTCTCAGATTCTATTTTATTTGCACTAAACATCTCAATTATTTCCGTAACTGAAGACTATCATGGAAATATTCAAAGCCTCAGTACCAAAATCTACCCTAAATTTTAGTTCAGAACTCATGTCCCTAATATCACCGCACGCAAAAATTGTTATTGTTCTACTATAAGGCTCTTTAAGTTGACGATTGAGTCTTTTATTTTATCTCTGAATTGATTTTATATTATGTACTGTTAGGGTCTCCTCAAGTTCACCTAAATAGTCAGACCGATTTAACATCAGAAAGCAATAAAACTTTCTAGTTATAATGGGGTATATAATGCCACGAACTTCAATAAATTTCTGCACAAAAAGCCGAATATGGCGTATATTCGAGAAAAATCAAGCATTCCTCCATTTGGAATACTAAATAAATAAGATGGCCCTTTTACTTTTAAAAAAAAAGTTAGCGCAAAAAGCCACTGACGAAATTGCAGGGTCGCTTATGAAAATATGTATAAAGATACAGCTGGCTGTGATTAATTAAATCTACGTATTCAGCACGAGAGTTACAAAGAACTGTCCTTTTCCAGGCCTGAGTGATAAAATAACAGCACGGGACATTGTATGAATTCCATTCGCATGCACTGTATAAATAAGCTTCTGATACTAGTCTAATATTTGTCTAATTTGTTTTGAAATCCTGTGTGTAGTGTACATTATGTGTAACACATTGCCTTCTTTTTGATACTGGATATTTCGAAGAGTATGTATACCCGTTATACATTTCATTCAGCAAACAACACAATTAGCGACTGCTAATATTTGACACTGAATTGTGCCATTTAATTTGCACAGTGGAAAAGCAGTGTGATCCTACTTTCGCAGTTCGGGAGCCTGCAAGCTCTAACAAAATACCATTGTCTCTTTTAACCACCGATTTGATCTGTTGGATCTCACAGAGAACAGAGAAGGGTGGATGGGTTGCAGTATTTGCTGAGTGAGTAAGCATTTCACAATCTTTTGAACTCGGCTCTGCTGATTTCAGACGTAAAAAAAGAGAGCAGTCTTGTTCAGTGGCGTACCGTATTTGGTATACACAGTGTGCAAATTACAAAATTACAGTACAGTAAAGTAGGCTACAAAATTAAAACATATTACAATATACCCCAGTCGGCCCCGGTGGTATAGAGGCATTTTTATTTGTCTTTCACAGGACCCAATATATTTTTATGTTGTAATCGGGTTACACTACAAATTTATATCCCTTATCACCAGGGCCCAGATTTTGATGATCTGAATATACTTAAAAACGAGCTATTAAATGACTGAAAAAATACAAAAAATGACCCAAATAAAAAAATAAAAATTGTATCAAAATACTAGTTTAATCATCAGATTTGTGTCTATATTCATTTTGTGTTGTTGACCCAATTATAGGCTTACAATTGGTTAATTGATAACCTACGTACGGTTAAATGCAAACAGCTAACACCTTTCTGTATCCAAATTAAATTACAACAAGATCTATTTAAATAATATGCTTATTTAGAGCTCAGATAATATTCAGTGTAAGTAAAAGCACAAAAATTCTATACAATGCAAGAAACAACACAAAATAAGAAAATATTGACTATATATTTTAAAAATTACCTAAAGATATGAAATGTGGAAATAAGACCATATAATGGCCAAAAAATGACCAATAATGACATTGAATTCTAAAAATGATCAATAATGACATTGAATTCTAAAAACGACCTAAAAATAAAATAAAAATTAGAATAAATGACCAAAAATGGCCCTAAAAATTACTATTTTTATAATCTAGGAATCATGATAAGAATATCTACAATAATGGGCAACATCCATGATGTTTCAGTTAACAGATGACATGTCATCAAAATGCGGGTGCTTATCACTAGTAGTTCTGTGAACAGTAGCCCTCGCGTCAAAAGAACCCAAAGGTAAGATCTGCTTTTCATCTTCAAACGTAGTAAAAAGGAAAGTTCTTACACATGGTCGCTTTCATTGACCTCAGGAAACATTTTCGCCAAATTGGAAGAAAATCGAACATCTCGTTTGGTCTTAGCTTCGTAACACACAAAATTACAAACGGGCGGAAATGCCGAACAGAGGAGATAAAACAAGATATATCTTCCCTCGGTCAATTATTATTATGATTACTATTATTGTTATTGTTACTAAGTGCCAGTATGGTACTTTTTGAGATTGTGTGGGGACGGGAAAATGTCTGTCCGTCTGTCCGTCTGTCCGTGTGTCTGCACGCGCGATAACTGAAATACGCTTAATCGGATTTTAATGAAACTTGGTATACGTATTTATAATGTCCATGGGAAAAGGAAGGATTGATATTGAACCAAATCGGTTGACCGGTACCGCAGTAATGCCCAATTTAGTGCCAATTTTATGGTAATATATTATAAAGAATTTAACAAATGCAATCGTTTATTTCGTTGATCAAATTGAATACTGTTATATACAGAAGATATATTACTGTGAAATAATTAGGCCTACGTACATTAAGTGGAGTTCTTCGCTTGTGCATTTTGTGAAATGTTGACATATTTTAAGAATGTCTTATATCAGTGTAAACTAATTTGAATTAAGGTTAAGTATCAAACTTTACACCTTTGTTCTTCCGTAAACCCTGCTTAATGAATCGATCTGCAGTTTAATTCGGAGATAGATTACAAAAATAATTTATTTTCTGCATATCATAATTGCAATTAATTTATCACTGTTTAAATAAAAGTATTTTGGCACTATGTTATATCAGTTTACCTGATTTTATTATTATTGTCATCGTTGTTGTTGTCATAATTATTATTTCAAGCGTGCCTATACTATTCCTCATTGTAAACGTTCAGCAGTGATTTCTGTTTTAAAATTAGTTTTATTTTACCACCTTGATATATTTAAATGAAGATATTAAATTCAGATATTAATTAATAATTTCAAGGAATAGCTTAGAGTAATTTCTTGATGAATCACGTTTATATGTTTATTAGTTTTAATTCGTTTTTATGATGTAAGATATAAACTAAATGAGTTCACCATTCGCCAGCATTAATTGTTAGCCTTCTTCTTTACTAAATTTATAGTCAACAGCATCGTTCCATTAAATTATATGATGGTTGGACTTGTAACACAGGCCTATATTACACACAGACTTTTTTTTAATACTTCATAATATGTTTCATGTGCAAGCCACACACGTATCATAAAATGGTAAAGCGATCCCTAAATGGGCCATGGAGACCCGTAGGGATTCTAGGAGGTTAAGGCTCCCAGATTGTGACATACGGCACATGAAGGTGGCAAGGTTGTCAGCCCTACGCACCGGCTGTTACTTAACCCCCAGGAATACTTCTGGTACTAATTTCTGTTAGAGGCTGAGTCGACCCCAGGGCCATAGTGCCACCAGAAGGATTAAGCCAATTGAAAAATCACAACGACCTCATCGGGAATCGAACCCGCGATCTTCCGGTTTGTAGCGCAGTGCCTTAACAACTTCACCACGGCGTACTTCGGGGTCGAATACAATACTTCCTCTACCTACAGCACCTATGGTACGGGTAGAGAAAGTAATATTGAATGGTTGTTAATAGCATTAGCAAAATAGTATTAAGAGCATTTTTATTTACACAACACGACTTTGTACAGGGACCGGCAGAATAACCTGACGATTTTGAAATGCATATAAAAATAATAAACATCAATGTAATTCAAAGTTTAATTATGACATTTGTTAGAGCAATAATTGTCATTTACAGTTCTTCCATTAATTTTGGTTTGAATTATTGTAAATTGTGTCCGTTAAATGACGACCACCATTTTGTAGGCATTCATATAGTGTTGCCTTTAAGTTTTCCGTCGCTCTCATGAACATGTCGTTCAGTATTGCCGCTATTTCGTTCTGAATTGGTAGAAGTGGAATTAATGCTCCAAACATTGGTTTCAACAAGATGGTGCTACTGCGCGCACAGAAAAACACTCAATATGCATGGTCCGGGGTCCGGGAAATGTTTCCTGGACGTGTTCTGTCAAGAACCTGCTCACTCCCCGGATCTGACGATGTGCGATTATTTCCTCTGGGGCTATCTCAAGTCAAAAATGTATGTGGGAAGACCTCATAAACTGGATGACTTTAAATTAGCTATTCACAACGAATAGCGGCAATACCGAACGACATGCTCATGAGAGGGACGGAAAACTTCAAGGCAACGCTACATGAATGTCCACAAAATGGTGGTCGTCATTTATGGGACACAATTTTCATTTGAAACAAAAAATAATGGAAGAACTGTAAATGGCAATTATTGCTCTAACAAATGTGATCATTAAACTTTGCATTACAGTGATGTTTATTATTTTTATATGCATTTCAAAATCGTCAGATTATTCTGCCGGTCCCTGTATTTACATAACACGACTGAGATTCCGCCACTGATTCTATACCTTCATTACGGTCCTCGTTAGTCACCTTCTTCCACCAGTTGTCTTCAAATGATTAAGCCCCAAGCTACTAGATGTCTGTGCTGGAATGCAGCTTAGCAGACAATACCACTTTCTCACTTCGTTTTTCTAAGGAGTTGTTGGAGAAGATTAGAACGCGAAACGGTAACTCGAGCAATCAGGTCACAAAGAAAGAGGTTTTTTTTAAACTAAATTAGAATGCTAAGTTAAAGCTACCAAATGCTGTTTGTCGCTGATGCTGCTCAGTTTGTCAGTTATTTTGAAATGAAGGCAAGTTAAATCTTCCAGCTTTATTATTATTATTATTATTATTATTATTATTATTATTATTATTATTATTATTATTATTATTATTCCTGTTGTCGTTGTAGAGTAAACATCGTCTTATTTCTATATATGGTCCTAAATTAAAATATATGTAAACATTTTATATGTAAAATTTTAATTATAATTGTCTCTGGTGGGGCTATTAAAATATACAACAAATTTATTTTTCTATCTCTTAACCCTAATACTCAAATGTATCCGGGTCGTATAATTACGCTGAGATATTTACTTTCCTAACAAATCGGACTTGTCAGAAAAAGGAAGATACAAATATGTATAACTCATAGATTATTAAATTTTAATTTTAAAATAAACTTATTTAATTCAATTTTTGAAACATTGTGATGGATTTAATTTTTGAACTACATCTTGAAAAAAATTTAAATAAAAATTGTCTGTAAGAGCCAGTCTAAAGGCATATGTTTCATAACGATACCTCATGAAAAAAACAAACAAACAAAAAAACAAAACAAAACAAAAAGACTCGTAACTCCATTTGTTTTCGATTTTCGGGTTTTGATATAATATGCATTGAAAACATCAACTAATCAACTATGAAAATCTCTTAACTCTAAATGTTTTATATCAGAGCAGACACCAGGATTAAGTATCTCCTTTATCAAGCACAACTGGAAACACAAAGTGTATAGAAAGACTAACCCGCAATCAGGCATGGAAACTCCACACACACAACACTATACAAGTTATGACACATATACAAGTTTCATTTACCACAAACTATTTGGTTCTACTATAAGGGAGGACTACTTGTTTCTACTTCAAGTCCTTTTTTTCTGTATAACAAAGGCCTGAATTTTAAAAAATGTGAGTTTTATTGAGTCATTAACTTTACGTTATTTTTTACTCAAAATCAGAATATGTTGATTGTAACAAGTTTCGAGCAATTTTGGCAATATTTTTAAAAGAGTTACACAAAATGATCCTCTCACGGTCCACCTAGGGCACTCGCTTCCTCATCTCAACTTTGCTGGTTTGATCCTGGTTCAGATCGATTAGAATTTATGTGCTAAATGAAATAGATAGGTGACGGTTACAGGCGTAAGTAGCAGTATTATGCTATCAAATTTTCTATTCTAGTGTTTAAAATGAAAATTAGAGTTCTTGCTGTGTATGGAACAGTGATGAAAATAATTCTACTCACGCTTGTGTTATTTGTTGCTAAGTGAAATTAACTCAAATGTTTCGTAATGTCCATTTGTGTTAATTGATCCCAAGTACGTCTATATATTTGTATATTATGATTATCCAAAGTTGATGAAAAAAGTATAAAACAATGTATAATGTTGTCATTACTTAACACAAAAAGACCAGTGAAATGTGCATTGCTTCTGAAGACCAGTGAAATACGCATTGGTTCAAAAGGCCAATCAAATGTGTATTGTTTCTAACGGCTTGTGCATTGGTTCTAAAGACCAGTGAAATATGTATTGGTTCTAAAGGCCATTGAAATGTGTATTGCTTCTAAAGGCCAGTGAATTGGGCATTGCTTCTAAAGGGCAATGAAATACGTATTGCTTCTAAAGGCCAGTGAAATGTGTATTGCTTCTAAATGCCAGTGAAATATGTATTGGTTCAAAAGGTGAGTGAAATGTGTATTGCTTCTAATGGCCAGTGGATTACGAATTGGTTCCAAATGCCAGTGAAATGGACATTGCTTCTAAAGGCCAGTGAAATGTGTATCGCTTCTAAAGACCAGTGAATTGGGCATTGCTTCTAAAGGCCAATGAAATACGTATTGGTTATAAAGGCCAGTGAAACGAGCATTGTTTCTAAAGGCCAGTGAAATGTGTATTGCTTCTAAATGCCAGTGAAATATGTATTGGTTCAAAAGGCGAGTGAAATGTGTATTGCTTCTAATGGCCAGTGAATTACGAATTGGTTCCAAATGCCAGTGAAATGTATATCGCTTATAAAGGCCAGTGAAATGTGTATTGCTTCTAATGGCCAGTGAATTGGGCATTGCTTCTAAAGGTCAATGAAATACGTATTGGTTTTAAAGGACAGTGAAATGGGCATTGGTTCTAGGAGCCAATGAAATGGATATTGTTTCTAAAGGCCAGTGAAGTGGGTGTTCTTTTTAAAGGCCAGTCAGCCATTTCATAAATACGGGTGGGACATTCTGACAAATTATAGAAGCTATTTTTGTTTATTACATATCATAAATAATAAACTAGAATTGGTTCTTCACATTCTGTAAAATGTACAATGCCTTCTCCTTCACACTACATGCAAAGCATTATTTAAAATTTATTCTGAATATTTTAAATTTGTTTTTCAAAATCTGTTACGGGTGGGACATAATTTGGACACTGATTTTAATGATGCAAAACAAAAGCTCATTTTCTATTCTGCTATTACTGTTAGGGTCTTAATGTTGTTATTAATGAAGGTATGAGGGATTAAATACAAATTATAAACTGTTTCCAGGTTGTCAAAACATTTATTTAACTCATTAATAATAATTTAACAAAACTATCACGGTTACGGGTGGGACAAAAATTCCCTTGTTTGTTATTTTACATAGTAATTAACCACACATACTTTTGAAGTTAATCTTATACCAAATTGTACCTTAAGATGTATATTTTCTCAAATGAAAATGGACATAACTGATTACTCTTGACTACTTGGTATTAAAGAGTGTTAAAATCATGCTAAAAATGGCAAAAAAAAGTAACTCAATGCAATAAATAAGTAAATCAACAGATTTTACACATGAAACCACTTCAGATACACCTAAGTCCTTAAAATTCAGAGAATTTGAGGTTTTAAACTTATTTTTGACCACCCAATTGCAATAATTTTATAACTTCTCTCTTTGAGGGAAAAATTCCATTATTTTATGAAATGGCTGCAGTGTAAAGGTCATTGGTGCTGTTAACTGCATATACCTTCTTTCATACCACTCGCCATGTCTACCATTGTGTCAACTTCTGATGAAACGAACAAACACTAGGCACATCAGCAGAATAGCCATTCAGTTACTGGTAGCATAATATACACTTGTCATTAAATGGTCATAAAAGAATCTCATTGGTTTCATTATCTTCCTAAATACATCTTTAGACCGGATATAACTAAGCCGTATCAGAAATCATAGAAATTTTAAGTTCTATGTAGCTTACTCCTTTTTAAAATAACAATTAGTTTCAGTACTATGTTTTAATGGAAGCATAGTTCGGTGAAAGAAATATCATCGTAGCCTTCTGTTATTAAATCTCATCGACCTCCAAGCTTTGAACATTCAAATATGAGATATTCTGACTGGAATTCCATTGCTCACGGGGCGAGAGGATCTTCTTTTTATATAATCGATATTTCTATTTAATTCATAACATCCAGCTATCCATCCAATATTGCCAGGAGGTACAAATTTAAACAGTAACATTATACGTCAGATCTAATATAGCCTACTAGTTCTTTTTTTTAATATCAAAAGTCTCTTTTATAATGAAGCGGTTTTTTTTTATTTTACATACCACTCTGAAGCTTTCAGTGCAACTTTCATTATAATTATGACAGAGGAACTGGAAGGTATTTCGATTCATTCATTTACTCTCAATTTGAGTTGAACGTGTTTCATAAAAATTGAATATTATATACGTTTAGAAATCTGAATAGGCCTAACCTTATTTTACCTTTGATTTTTAAAAGGGGTACATAACACCTTCAAATATGACAATATATATTTCTTTAATTTCATGACCGTTAATGGTTAAGTTACAATTCAATGTGTAATTGATCATTCCATCTTCAGATTTTTACTGAAAGGTTCACTTCTGCGAGAAAGAGCCCTATATACCAGGGGTGGCCACTAACATTAACTCTGGGAGCCGCAAATTTATGAAGCTGTTCGAAGCGAAGTACATTGTTTTTACTATAGACTAAACATTATTGTTTAATTACACAACAAGAAATAAGGTTTTACTTTTGAGAAGTACTTTTTCGAGTGTTCATTCTTGCTGTTGTTTGAAATCTTGCTGATAATTGGTAAGCACAGTTCGCACGAATTCACTTTACTGTTCATCAGTTAGTTCAGATCGATATTTAGATTTAATTTAAGCGTTCAGTACAGAGATCGACACACATAAGTAGTCCCGAATATCAAGATAAGCCTCTTAGCGCAATCTTTTGTTAGTAGGTATTTTTCTTCTGGAACTTTTTCAAAAATTCTATGGCCGAACCACCACTTAGTCCTTCGTCCTCTTGCAGTTCTAGTAGCTCCAACTCTACTCCAACCATCTGCTTTGTAATTAGTGATGAAACAGGACAGCCGTCGCCTACAGCATCAACAGCAAAAGGATTTTCCAGGAATGAAAATGAAGGTTTAAGTGTTCTCATATCATTAAATCTGCCATTGATTTATTTAGCAAGACCAGACATTTTATACAAATTATCTTCTATTTCCATCTGAACGTCAGGAAAGATTTCAGTAAATTTCTTCAAAACATTTGAAATGAGCGAAGGTTTTAGTCCCAAGGTCTTTCCGAAAGAGTCTTAATTTGCTCTGAAAACTAAATACACTCTGCTCTAAATCAGAAATGTATTTCACTTCCTCGTAATGTTTTCTTTAAATTATATTAACTATATAGGCCTACTTCTTAAAATTTGTATCATATTTACTCTTAGCTTGGTTTCAAGAGTAGCACGAGATGTGACCACCCCTGCTGTATACAATTCTTTCATTTTCTTAATTTCCAGTCTGCACGTCTGTACAAGTTGAGGCGAGGAAACTAAGGAAAAGTTTCTGTGAAATGACAAGGAACATCCTATGAAGTCAAGGAAGCTCTTTCACGTTTATTACGCTGTCGGAAATGTCTCCAATTGCAACTCTAGCAACACTATCTGGAACGCTGTCGTGGCACATTTGTGTACAATTGCCTGACTTCAAACATTGTTTTATGTATACCTAATTGCAGACTGTGTCCTGCAGTATGTATCGTAAAGTAACTTCTTAGATTTATAAATAGGTATTTTTTTACGAGAACTTATACCTATTAGGCCTTCATTACTTGTAGGAGATTTAAAACTAGTTATGTTACATGATATTTATCACTTTAGAACTGATGTTTGTAACCAGCAGGATCCACAGAATAAGAAATTCTACCCAACGTTAAGTATTGCAATTGTCCTTTAAAATAAACTGTTTCTATATATTCTTTTGCAGTTTTACTTAAGCAGAAAACGAAATAATAACACTGATTTTTATCCTTTTATGAAGTAAATGGACTATTGTACATGAAAATTCTACGAAATAGTCCTAACACAAACAAATGAACACTTAGTTGAAAACAATGCCTAGAAAACGATTAACTGTGATAAAGGCCATGGTGTTGCACTTTATTACAAGTCTTTTTATTTTGTTCGTGTTTGCTTAGTTAAAAATACTTTTCTGTCTGAGTAAGCTGTGGCGCGGTTACTTGAGGCACTGCGTAACAAACTGGAAGGAAACGAGTAAAATTTCTGATGAGGTCATTGGGGTTTTTCAGTTGACCTAATCCTTCTGGTGCCACCTTGGTCCTGGGTCGACTAAGAATATAACAGAAATGAGTATTTATTTATTTATTGTATCTCCAAGTCTTTAAGAGCCCTATTTTGCCAGAAAAGACATGTTAGGGTTATAGCTTACACAGCTTACACAGGTTATATACGGTAAAATATAGGATATGAATTACATATGGCTGTGAATATATGTTAGATACTGCATAAAATGATCATAATACCATTGCTTCGTGAAAATTTTTTGACACATGGAAATTTCGTCACAATCTTCAGAAAGCAAAGTTAGCTGGAGTCTGTTTGTTTCGAACATAGGACAATCGAACAAAACATGTTTTACAGTTATTATGGATTCCTGACACAATTGTAATTCACTGTCTGAAATAATGTGAAATCGTAAAAAATAACTCCCAAATTTTCCATGCCCTGTCATAAATTGTGTTTAAATAAAATTTGGTATAAATATTTTAACATTTAGCCGAAAGTGCACTGTAGGGAAGAAAAGTTATTTAGTCAAGGCGCCATTTTTACTTTTTATCCAAATGTCATTCCAACAATTAAAGATGTAATGTAACATTTTGTTTTTAACGTAAGATATGGGGCTCTTGGAATATGAATAACGTAGGCCGGAAGATGCTGCTGATTTAGCTGATATATCCGCACGTTCGTTACCAACACTTCCCTGATGTCCCCGTATCCAGCACAAACACAGATGTTTTGTGTGGTTTATAATATTGAGAAAAAAATACAGAAATGAGTAATCAGGATTAAACCTGAGTAAAAGCGGGTAGTATGTAATGCTAGCAACCTTACCGCCTTCACGTTTCAAGTGTCTCAAAATATGGAATCTCAACTTCCTGTAGCCTAACCTAACGATTTTCACGCCCTGAAGCCTATGCTTTACTTTTTTTATTTGGTCACTAATCACAGCATAATCAATTTTTGAAGTTTTACGAGCTAAATAATTAACCAATTATTATGAAAGTAAATTAATCAATTTAGCGAATTAGTTAATTGTACAACTGTGAAAACCATAATTATTACCAGTTCTGTTAATATAAATATTGTCATGTAGTGTAGCCTACAGAAAACAGAGTGTGATAAGAAAGACAAATAATAATATAGGTCTACAATATAGAAAAGAGCCCAGCCCTCCGGAAACAATGTCGGACAAACAGCAAATATTTATAGGATATAATGCCCGTAGAGTTTATGATCATGGCTGTAACCAGGTGTTATAAATGCAAGGGACTTGGCCACACGGAAAGGCACTTCAAACAGGAGCATGATAAGTTATCGCACTGTGCTCAATAAGGACATCGAGCAATAGAATGTCAAAACGAGAACAAGCCACCAAAATGCGCAACATGCGCACACAATACACTAGAATCCAGTGACCGAGGCCTCCAGTCTAGAATGCCCCACAAAGGTATTCGTGGAGAAAAGATTGCGTGACCGAATAGATTATGGGACATAACGCCCCATCTCTTATGCTATGGCAGATAAATGTGGACCGATCACGGTTGGTTTCGCCCGAAGTTAGATATCAGGCAAATATGGAAAAAATTTGCATCCTTTTGATACAAGAATCATACACGCACAACGGGAAAGTAATAGGATATGGCATCGAAAATAGAATCGTAGTAGGAACTGCACAGGGCGAAGAACCTGCAGCAGCAATAGTAATAGTAAACCCAAAAATTGAAGTAATAAAGCAAACTCATCTTAGTACATCCCATGTAGTATGTGCAACTGTAATGACCACCACAGGACAATATCACTTATTTCCAAGTTACTTCCAATATAGCCAACATCTTGATGAATACATAGCAACAATACGCCGCATAGTGGATACGCTGGATGGTCTTATCCTTCTCTCGGCATTTTTTTTTGTGCCCACCCTTACCCCTGGAGTGCCAAGCAATTAAGCCTTAACCAATTAAGCAATTGCCCATATGTGATGTGTGTATGCCTATTGTGCCCTTATGTACATCCGTAGGAGATATTGATGGTGTGACGTGTTTGGGCTGTGTACTTGTGTCTTTTTATTTTGGCGCAGGATTGACGCGAATTCCCTCGTTTGGGGCCCTCCTCCTACCGAGAGGGTCGATATCCTTACATAAAAATTAATATTTGACCTCCCCTGGCACGTCCTCAATGAGTAAAATCAGCCTCCCACGTGGGAACAACCACAATGGGGTGGGAACAACCACAATGGGGTTGTTCCCACAAATTCAATCATGGAAACTACTAAAGGTTACCTCAAGTTCTCACCGAGTCGTACAAATACTAATAAGAGCAACTAAACAGACAGGAACAGAATTATGTAGACGCTTCTCGTTTACAAACGCAGATTGGAACGACTGCCAGACACGATATGTCCGGGGAGCAACTTCCGAGCAATGTGCCATTGGTTATAAAAACAGACGTAGCGACTAGAATTAAGAATATCAGCAAGGCGATAAGACAGGCGGCCCATAAGGCCATATAGAAACCGCTTCCAAAAAGAACAACTATGAGGTGGTGGACGCCTCAACTAACTCAGCTCAAACGGGACAATATAGAGCGGACGGAGAGGAAAGACAAAGACCTATGCGACTTATCGACGAACACAGAGAACGATACACCCGTGCGGTACACGAAGGCAAGAAAGACAGCTGGCATGACTTTGCATCGGAACAAAGCATGACCAACACCTGGGGAGTAGCCTAGCACATACTAGAAAACAAAATTAGAAACAAGAAGGTAACCAGTGGTCTCAAAAGATCAGACGGGAGACAAGCCGAAACATGCGACGATCTAAGAACAGATGAGATATCGGTTGTTGGACCGGGAATATAGGCAATGACTCAGGTAATCAGGGGTGGAAGGTGGGGATAAAAAAGTAACAATTTATTTATAAATGCCAGAATGCGCAGTCATTTTTTTGGCCTTTCATAGAAATAAGTATAACCTACTGACATAAAATGGAATTTATTATTCTAAGCGTGACTTATTTCTTATTCATTTACGACGAAGCACACAATATTGCCATAAAGCTTGATGTGGAATGAAGATAATTTTTCATATAGAACTAATATAGTGCAGTTAAAATTTAATAATTGCGTGTTTGTTACAATACCAGCGATTACTCGGAGAGAAATTGTATCAAATGATCTGATCTGAAACTAAAATGCACTGTAATGCATTCATTTGTCATTAGTAGGGCCCGGATTGTAATGGCCTAAAAAGCTTTAAAAATTACTTGGAAAAGATGACATTATGACCTTAAATGGATTTAAAAATATCACAAAATAAAGAAGTACTTAAAAATGGCACACGGCTTATGAAAACTGAAATACAGATGCAGAATGCAATGTTACACTAGGACCAATATGTAAACGACAGTTGAGTAAGCTATAATAAAGATGTAGTCTGCATATTCTACATAATCATTTAATTCCTGATTGCATGAGTGATGCTTGTTTTCAATGTTTAGTGTCGTCGGAGAAAAGGTGCAAAGTCATTGAAATCCAGGATCTAGTCAACAGGTTGAACAAATATTCCTCAGTCTTCTAATGCTAATATCCTATAACAATTCAGGAAATAAAAGAAATGTCGAATTTTAGTAGGGTCATGGCTTTCTTCATTACATGAGTTTAATGAGTAAAAGTGATATTCTTTTTTCTCTTAATTTGTCCTCTCCCATTGTAGGAACTTTTGGGCGGCCCATGCCACTCGGACCTTACAGGACCGCAACGTGTCTGGAGAGTGTTTACAGTGAAAGTGATGAAATAAATATAAATTTTAACTTTATATTATACAAGTTAATTGCCAGATCATTGCTTATTTCTTTCGGTCTGTGTTGTGTATGTGCAACGTGATATAAAACCGTGCTTTTAAGTTTAAAAAGGTCAGTTAATGTAATATATAATTATCTACTCTGAAACATTTATATTCTTATTTCCAAAGAAATTTGGAAAAATGTTCCCACAGAGGACCAAAATCTTAAACTATAATATGCAGAAATGACGTCATTTAAATTAATTTACAGATTGAATTCAGTTGTTAAATCAAAATTCGTGCGTAATGGGGATAAATTACTCACAGTTTTTCGTGATTTCGTGAATAGATTATATTTCGTTGTTTTTGTAAATATTTCGTTGAGCTAATTATTTTCTATAAATTAATAATACAATTCCAGTAAAAAAAAATAAAAAATAAAAATAAATCAGACTTTCTTCAGACACAAAAATAAAATAAATGTTCATTTTCTTCTCCTAAAAGGTAATAAAGTTGTTAAACTTCTTTCTCGTGGAAACTGTCAGAGAGCGTTGGAAAGTTACTCCATAGAGCAAGAAATTGAGTTCTTTAGGAACAAAAGAAATGAAGTTAGACCAGATAATAAACAGTAGGAGCGCTCAAGTATCTTAACTGTTTGTCAGGTGGCCAGTCAGCTGTTGCGCGTAATGGTTGCCTGTTGCACACAGTTTAAACAAAGCGATAGTACTCAATGTATATTGTTCCTGACATATTGGTTCATTGAACAGTCGATTCTGTTCCAGAACTCGATTAATTAGAAACGCTCAGTCATTCTCTCTCCCAGTGCAGTACTCGAATAATGGGCGTTCACTAAGCTAGAAAGCATAATTACCTTCAACATTGACTATATAACACGAAAAATGGGGCATAAATCATGACAACTATTTTTTTTTATTTGAAAATGTGGAGCCATTTAATCATTTTGTTATATACAAATGCAAAAGCAGGAACGTACTGTATGTATAATGCAGATTACACAAGTCAACAGCCAAAATGTATTTGAGATAAAATTAACCATACATTAATTAATTGGGGTCGCTAAACACGAAAATGACATCCATTTTTGTCTATTAGTTCTCATTTCTACAATACACAGGTCAAGTTGTTTTACTAAAAACAGGATTTTAGCCGAGTAACTTTGTTTGAAACAGACTGTACCGGAAATTTAAGGGTGAATTTATGGCTCTAGCAGAGAAGTTCAACCCTCAAACTGATATTCCTTTATAAATTCAGTTCATTTCTTGCTTTGTGAGTGAGAAAACTGCCTATCAGTGTGCTTTGAAATAGTTAAAATAGGGAGTGGTTTAATTGTTATTGTGAATGATTATAATTGTAATTATAAAATAACAAATATGCGTATATATTATCCTTTCTGTAATAGAATTGGCATGAAAGGCACAGAATGCCGCGTAAGTGTGTTAACAACACAAATAACTTTTGTTTTATCTGTGGAGAGGCGACTTTTAAATCGCAAAAGGTATGGTTAACTCTATTGTTAAAAAGGCTTATCTTCTTTATTTTGGTTGCAAGGTTGGTGATCAGGACAAATCGTTTGCACCCCATATTTGTTGTCGTACTTGTTCCACAAACCTACGCGAGTGGCTAAATGGAAACGGGAGATATATGAATTTTCCTATACCAATGGAAACAGGGTTATATGAAATATTGTTGCTTTTTATGTGAATGGGATAGTCGTGCGAAGGACAAACACTATGCAACAAAGCAATGGTTTCTCAGAAAAAAAACTTAGAACCAGGTATTAAAAACATTGTTTGCAGACCACTGGTTGACAAGACTGAAATAATCTTACCTGCGTTGCACATTAAGTTGGGACTAATGAAAAAATTTGTAAATGGTATGAATCAAAACGGAGAAGCATTTGAGTATCTCTTTCATAAATTTCCACGATTAAGTGAATCTAAAATCGGAGAGGGAATATTCATAGGTCCCCAAATAAGAAAACTAATGGCTCATGAACATTTTCATGGACTTCTAAGGCAGCGTTCACACTGAGGCGATAAGCGATAAGCGATATATCGCAAGGACGATGTTGCGGTGATATAGGCCTACTGCGAGCGATAAATCGGCGTGACCTGGGCAATAAAAATATGGTGGAACACAATCCTCACTACTTCAGTTACAATTATGAGCTCAAGTGAGGAAGACGTTGTAGTGGCTTATTGGTTCAGGCGTAGAATGAGAAGAAAAAGAAAATATTGGGTACATCCCTACAATCTTACCAACGTGCACCATAGCTCGGCTGTTGTTTCTCGACAGCTGTCTCAACATGAATCAAAATTCTGGGAGTTTTATCGAATAAACCCTGAAAACTTATTTCGAAAATTTATTAAGTGCCAGTATGGTACTTTATGAGATTGTGTGGGGGACGAAAAATGTCTGTCCGTCTGTCTGTCCGTCCGTCCGTCCGTCCGTCCGTGTGTCTGTACGCGCTCTAACTCAAATACGCTTTTTCGGATTTTCATGAAACTTGGAAAACACATTTATAATGTCAATGGGAAGAACCCTATTGATATTGAACCAAATCGGTTCACCGGTACCGGAGTAATGCCCAATTTAGTGCCTATTTTAATAGATTATGGCGCCTTTCTAATAGAAAGGCGCCATAATTCAAATACGCTGTATCGGATTTCCATTAAACTTGGTATACGCATTTATGACGTCCATGAAAAGTACTCTGTTAAATTTGAACCTAATCTGTTGACCGGTACCGGAGTAAAACCCAATTTAGTGTATATTTTAAAGGCGCAATAGCTCAAATACGCCTTATCGGATATTTATGAAACTTCGTATACGCATTTATACTATCCATGGAAAGACGTCTGTTGATGTTCAACCAAATCGGTTGGCCAGTACCGGAATAATGCCCAATTTATTGCCTTTTATGTTAATATATGAGAAGTCGCGATAACTCAAATATGCTTTATTGGATTTTCCTGAAACTTTGTATACCCATTTATAATGTACATGGGAATATGTCTACCGATATTGGACCAAATCGGTTGACCGGTATCGGAGTAAAACCCAATTTAGTGTCTATTTTAAAAACGCGGTAACTCAAATACGCTTTACCGGATTTTTATGGAATTTGGTATACACATTTATAGTGTTCATGGGAAGAGGTCTACTGATACTGGATGAAATCGGTTCACCTGTTTCGGAGTAATGCTCAATTTGGTGCCTATTTTATGATAATATACGTATTCGAAAGAATTTGTATAAAAAAAAAAAGCAAATCATTTATCATGACAACATAGTCAATTGTTTAACTGTTATATTATACGGCTTTGGAAATTAAAATAGAGATAGCTATGACCAAAAACACTATTGTTTTACATGCGCTTATCCAACTAGACCGTTAAACTGACCCAGGTGACCGAGATGGTAACGTTTTGGCCTCACGTTATGGAGTTCCATGGTTCAAATTCTGAAAGCAGCCAATTTCACTTTCTTTTTCGTATTTTTATGTGAGTGTGCGATTGTCAAGATATCAAAAATCTGTACAGTTCAGCTGATGCTGGAAGATTTTAATCTGATTTAAAAGAAAACTAGACCTTTGTTCTTCCCTAAGCCCTGCTTAATGAATAAATCTGGAGCTTAACTTGTAAATCAATTAAAAAAACATATTCTGCATATCATAATTGCAGTCATAACTGATTAAAAAAAACACACTGGCACTTTTTTACATCAGTTTACCTGATTTTATTTGTTTGTAGAAACTCTGTTTTGGCTGTTGAACAAATAAAGTGTGCGTGGAACGCCACGCAACAGAAGTGAAAGTTGTTTTAATTTTTTATTGTTTCAATGTTTGATTATTGGATTTTTCAATTTCGCCTTATTGAACTTTTTAAAATTGGGGTTTTGGACTTTTTAATTTTTAATTTTGGATTTTTTAATTTATATCTTTGAATTTTTTAATGTTGAATTGTTAATATTTTCGATCTTTAAAGTTTTTATATTTTTTGATCTTTAAATTTTGGAGATGTGTCGGTTTACAATACCCAGCCATTTAGTACAACAAATACTTTATATACCTGTAGCCTATATGCTTGGGGAAAAAAATAATACCAAAGTTTAAAAGTTTAATAAGTGTAAGTAATAATGGAAAATTCATTGGTCTTTAAAAAAAATTCCTTGTCATTGTTTCACTATTTTAGGTAATAAATGCATTTTTCTATTTTGCATTTTTTCATTATTTTATGGTCATTAAATGCCTTTCCCTACTCATTAGTAAGTAACTGGATACATTTGGCAGGAGTCATTGGTTTTAAGTGGGAAAGATTCTCCCTTGACAAGCACCGCTTGCAGTTTCCCGCGAAGTAGGTGTTAGCTAAGCAGGTGTTAAGTTTCGTGTCAATTGTTGAAAGATTATAAATAGTAAGAAGTAAATAGAGCTAGCGATTCTTGAATGATAAACAATCCTGAGAAGAGCATGACAATATAATTATGACATCCCCGGGATTCTGAAAATTTCATTTCCTCAGGCACATATGGCTATGCAAAATATACTCCCCATGTTAATTCTGTCAAATTGTATTATAATGAGGGCCCGGATTCTGATGACCTAAAATTGTTTGAAAAATGACCCTAAATTTAAAGAAAATGACTTAATAATTATAACAAAATTACCTAAAAACTGACATTTTATTTATAACAAATTATTATTGTACACACAAAGTTATAGACTAGTTTGTACATAATTATAAAAACTGTAAATAACTGTAATGTTGTGAATGTTCTTTTCTCACGGAAATTTATACTGGCACTGAGGCACTGGCGAGTCAAAATTCGCCATTTCCTTTTGCGGTCTGCTGGATTATGTTATTTAATTGAGGGTAAACAGTAGTTTGCACTCTCAAATCCAAGCAGGTGACAGACTCTGGTGCCAAGTCAATCTAATAACAATAGTAATATAATACAAAATTTTGGAGTTTCTTTGATTCTCATTTCCGACTGAGACATGACAACACTTAACGCCGAATGTTTCCTTCTTGCATTAAACAAACAACACTTCAAAAACAGCACTGCTAGCGACGAAAAAAAGTTAATACACTCAATGTAAATACAGTACATGAAAATGACTAAATAAGGAAGCAAATGACACGAAAATGACAAAATAATGACCTAAAATTGAAATAAATGCCCTAAAAATATAAGATTGCATAAAATGACAAAAAATGACCTAATAAAAATGCATTCCTATAATCTAGAGGTCATGATTAGGATTTATCCACAAGTTGGCAATGCCTATGTAGCATCAATAAAAAGGTGACATGTCATTAGAATCCGGGCCATGATGATCCCTGAATTATAATACTTATTTATTGTGTCAGAGTTTCGAAATATTTACATTATGAATAAATAATATAACAATTTGATTACTTACTTGTCTTACACACTAAATAATTAAATAATGTATTTACCTGTGTCTTTTACTTCTGCTGCAATTTGCTACATGCGGCACTCGTCACATGTCTTACATTTTTTTTTATTTTTTATTTTTTATTTTTATATCCTTACAACTAGTGTTGTGGCATCGAATCTTATGATCCTACCCCACATGAAACTGTTTACACATCTAGGATATTATTACACATAATTAATTAATCCACCACTCACAAATTCTTACTATATGCGACAATGGAATAGTTCCAGATGCACTCATGAGCTTTCACTAAATTAATTCAAAGAATAAATTACAGAATTGTCTTCTCTTCTTCCCGACACGTTCACTGCTCGAAATATCGTAAGCAACAAATCGCTCAGGCGACCAGCATGCTGCACTTCGAGAGATATATCGCTTTTGCGATATATCGCTATCGCGTGAGTGTGAACCTTTTTTTATCGCCTCCCTTTAGATTTCAAATATCTGTCCGTGCGTGTCGCGTATCGTATATCGCTCACGATATATCGCTTATCGCTTATCGCCTGAGTGTGAACCCTGCCTGAACCTTTTTTTATCGCCTCCCTGTAGATTTCAAGTATATGTCAGTGCGTGTCGCGTATCGTATATCGCTTATCGCCTCAGTGTGAACGCTGCCTAACAGGCAAGGAGAAAACTGCATGGGTGGCGTTCACTAGAGTTGTACTTAATTTCCTTGACAACAAAAGGGCGTCTAATTACAGAACATTAGTGGACAATATGTTGATGGCTTATAATAGAATGGGGTGCAACATGTCTCTCAAGATGCATTTCCTTCACTCTCAACTGGTCTTCTTCCCTGACAGTAAGCGACGAGCATGGTGAACGTTTCCACCAAGACATCGCTACTCTAGAATGACGTTATCAGGGGAAATGGAACACGAATATGATTGCTGACTACTGCTGGTCTGTAGTAAGAGATGCTCCTAAGATAAAGTACACTAGAGAAGCCAAAAGACCACGTTTATGAGGTATGTGACTAAAGACTACGTATATTTTCTTGCGCGAACAACAATGAAGGCTATATAGCCGATATCTTCTAAACGAAAACTAATAAAAAAATTTACTGCCATTTTCGAATTTAGGAGGCCAAATTACATAAGATTTGATACATTTTATTTCGGATACAAAAAACTTTTTTAATTTTGTTGACTTGTGTTATGGGTCCTAGATGTAGGATAGTGAAGGAAACATCCATAAACATCCATATGTGATTGCATCGTGCCACTCTAATGTATTGCGGGAGTTGGAAGCATGAAAGCACACTCCACCCACTCCATGAGCCCTTAAAGTTCGGTATGGATGAGGATTATTCCCCAAAGCTTCCATAGCTCCTTGTGGTATTCTCTGGCATTTCTCCCTCGGATGTGACTATCTTGGCGTTAGAATGATTTTCACATCTTGGCATGTCCATTCTGCACGGCGGGTGCCTCGCAACTAAATTACCATCGCCTCTATTCGTATCACCGTACATCACAATGCAACCAAATGATGTGTCCATATAGTCTACCAGTAATGCCACACTATCCTGTGGCATACATCATCTCCTGGTGCCATTACCTTACTTCGAGAAAAAAATAGTTTCTTTAACTTATGCTCCAACCCTGGTATCATAAATTTTGCGCAAAAATGCGTACTGGTATGTTTTGAAAAAAAATACAATAAACGCGATATTATAGTTAGGAAGTTGGCAAAATTTCACTTACAAGTTTAGTTCAGTATTCAATTTTTCGTTTTATGTCCAGCCGATAGGTGTTTCCCGTAGCCATGCATTTTAGGGAGTAATTATAATAATAGTTAGAAAAGCGCAAAATATGCATTAGGTGTAATTATTGTTTCTCATAAATAAAAATTGATAAAATGAAAGTTAATAACAAAGTAAAATAAAGTGATATAAAATAATTCCCTTTCTTTTCTTACCAACACTTTCATACATTACAAAATGACATTTAAGTCTCATTCTCAGAGAACGCGTTTTTGTTTGCTGACTTGTGCGTGTGTGTTTATTAATGTGTATGTATCAGTGCGAGTTTGTGTTATTATATTATGCCACCGGCTGCAATGCATGCGATCGCGCGGTTGTGAAGTGCTCGTGTAGAATTAACAATTTTTCTCCCGTTCTTGACGGATTTGCTCGGCGGCGGCATGACTACTTTGTGTTCTCAAGATTGTGCTCCATCAATTATTAATAATTTTCTACGAAACTTTCTAAAATCGGATATTGTTTCATTTGAACTTCTTTAATAGCATAACGTGATAAATTAATTCTCTGAATAGGCTACGGCAATCGCCCTATAGAACATCTCTAACTTTGTAGTATTTGCTTGTCTGTCAGGAATATCCTTTACATCCGTATTATTTCACTGTATCAAAAGATTGTTTCCTGAAAAATCTAGATATGATTCAGTATTTAAACCTTGAAATATGTACAAAGCACAGAAGGGATAATGTAATATGCAATGAAACTGTTATAAGCTTATGGAGTAACAGAGCATGATTCCATTCTGATTCCATTCTCTTTTATAGCTGGGAGTTGCTTCAGAATCCCATATGAGTACTATCGGCCAAGCACGAGAAAAACTCTGAGCAGCACGAGGAGCGGTACGTGACGTCATACCATGCTACTATTCACTAAGAAAGCACTGTCACTTTGCAGCTTGGAACACACTGCACACTGGAGGCTAATGTTTACAACTCGCTTACAACAGAGAGGCTCGTCTTTTCTCTGCCCAATCAGAACGCTAGTATCCACCTGCTTGTGAACCAACCCCTCTCGCCGCACTCCGCTAACAGAGATTTACTCGTGCTTGGCCGACAGTAGTAATCCTGCAATGTTGGTAGAAAGACCAGTTGCAGTTATTCCTATTGGACATCAAGAGTGCGTATGGAATAGCAATATTCACATGAACCTTGCATGGTAGTGCTTGCTTATTGCCTTTCTCCAAATAACACTGATATAGAAAATAAAAAAGACCACTCTATTATAACTCAGATAACTGTGTACTACAAGTCCTGCATCATTTGTAAAACTTCTAGCAATGTAGTAAATTCCATAAATTGTGAGGATAATAGGCTACGAGGCGTGTTTTTAAAATGAGTACCGATTTTTTTTTAAATAACAGAACATTACTTGAGAAATATTTTATTATCATTCATTACCTTATACCTTATACTAATCCTTCACATAGTCACCGCCGTTATTCAAGCACTTTTGTTAACGGGAAACCAGCTTTTGTATGCTTTCGTCAACGAATGATGCCGCCTGTGATGAAAGCCAAGTCTTCACTTCTCGTTTCATAACATCATCGTCGTTAAAATATTTTCCACCAAGGAATTTCTTTAGATAAAGAAACAGATGAAAATCGCTTGGTGCCGAATTGTAGGGAGGGTTCCCAACGAAATGATGCGATCAGATCTTGAGTTTGTTTGTTTGTATGTCGCCGGCCATTGTCATAAACCAAAAGGATTCCACGCGAAACTATTTTACACCTTTTGCTCTGTGTTGTAAGTCTTCATCTATATTTATTACTTTACTCTAATCACAATAACATTATAGTCACTCAATCTCATTTACTTCCTTAAATATGTCATCACATATGAAGACATCTAAATCATGAATTGTGCATATTCTGTCTTTATACAATTTTCGTGATGACTGATTAAGCAAGTTTTTCAGGCTAACAGAAAAGTCTCTAACGAATACGCTTTCATATTTTTTACAAAGGATATTTTTTAAGTTTCGTTAAACGTGTCTTTGAAATTAATCTCTCGTAAGTAAACTGTCCATTTTGTATAACCGATCTGTTTTCTCTTTTTACAAAACAGTGAACTCAGGTGTTTATGCAAAAGAAGAGTTTCTAATGAATTGTGAATTATATATCACAAATTTGAACAGAGTCTTTGTAGCTTACCCTATTTTCTCGCAGGCATATCTCTTTGATCACAGTGATTCTGAAGATTCTTCATTCTTTTGATGAGTAAGTTTAGGTTTAGATGGATTCTAGGAGAGGATGAAGTGGGTAGGAAGTAAAAATGGTCGGTAATATTGTCCACTGGTCCTCTGTCTCATGATATGTGCCGTAAATCGAAAACTATCTTCATTACTAGTAGGCCTACTACCCTTATGGAGGAAGTTATATTGTTGGTTTTTGCAATTTATGCCCACACTGTTAACCTTTACAACCTTGAACCTTGCTTTAGATGTGAGGAATTTGTTGTAATTTCGTTCTGTTGTTTCCCACTTATTCCTTCACATATGCTTTTCAAAATAAATAATTATAAATATAAATAAACATAAAACAAAGATTTAAGAAAAAACATCTAGCCGTTGAGTAATTAAACCAGCTACTGTTGGTATAATAGGCTACTGTGCATCCTATCGAAATGTACGGCTACCAATATCTACATTATATTTTAATGTATTTATCAGTTTAAACTTTGCTGTGAACGCAAATAGACCAAATGTAATTCCTGACAGATTGATTTCCGATTGAATTTAACTCATTCATAACCTATACTGCTGCTTTAAACCTGAAAAAAAAACATGACAGCGAATCGTAGGTCTACACTTATGTGCATTATATTAGTGTATACGAGAATGAATTAATGTTAATAATCAAACTTTAGACCTTTGTTCTTCCGTAAGGCCTGCTTAATGAATCGATCTGGAGCTTAACTCGGAGATCTATTACAAAAATAACTTCTTTTCTCATAGGCCTATTTTAATTGCAATTATCACTGATTAGAAAAACCATTCTAGCACTTTGTTATATCATTTTACCTGATTATAATAATAATAATAATTATTATTATTAATATCCAGGGCCCGGATTCTGATGACCTAAAATTGTTTGAAAAATGACCTATAAAATGACCCTAAATTGTAAAGAAAATGACTTACTAATTATAAAAAATGACCTAAAAACTGATATTTCTTTATAAAAAATTATTATTGTACACACAAAGTTATAGACTAGATTGAACATGATTGTAAAAACTGTAAATAATTGTAATGTTGGGAATGTTCTTTTCTCACGGAAATTTATACTAGCACTGAGGCACTGGTGAGTAAAAATTCGGCACATCCTTTTGTTATCTGCCGGATTATATTGTTGTTTATTGAGGGTAAACAGTAGTTTGCACTCTCAAATCCAAGCATGTGGCAGACTCTGGTGCCAAATCAATCTAATAACAATAGTAATATAATACAAAAATGTTGGCGTTCTTTGATTCTCACTTCCGACTGAGACATGTCAACACTTTAACGCCAGACTTTTCCTTCTTGCATTAAACAAACAGCTCAAAGACAGCACCGCTAGCGTCGAAAAAAAAGTTAATACACTCAATGTAAATACATGAAAATGACTAAATAAGGAAGCAAATGACATGAAAATGACAAAATAATGACCTAAAATTGAAATAAATGCCCTAAAAATATAAAATTCCATAAAAAGACAAAAATGATCTAATAAAAATGCATTTCTATAGTCTAGAGGCCATGATTAGAATTTATCCACAAGTTGGCAATGTCTATGCAGCATCAATAAAAAGATGACATGTCATTAGAATCCGGGCCCTGATAATTACCGATTATACCTAACATGAATGTCTTTCTTATGTTGTAGGTGTTATGCAGACGCAAAGCGACGCTGAACCCGAAGACCCGGTGCTGTAGCTCTAGCAGCAGTGGAGGCTGTCCCAATCAGGCTAATGCTCATCCGATGACGACATCGGGCTCCAGAGGGGATCTGGAAGGTCTTAGTGAGAAATACTGGGGGGAGATTTTAGAGCGAACAGTCTCTTCAAATAGTCTTCAGAGACTCCAGAGAGTGTACGGTCATCCTCATCCCCTGCCACCGCCGCCTGCAAGACCCAATGGCAATGTCGTCAGCGAACTTCGACTTTTCGAAACAGGCCAAATCGATATATGAAACAAACATTCTGTAACGCGAAGTCCTTGACATGAAGTTGAGAATATAGTTTCCTTATCTACGAGAAAGTAGTAACATTATTGTTATAACATAATCTTCTGTTCTCTGTCTGATATTCATTACTTTAAAACTCCAGAAATATCCTTTATAGAAAATCTATTTTGTTTAAATATTGGCTCTAGATTTATTTTATAATACGCATAGCGTTAAAATATTGAATACACAATGCTATTTTTTATTTTTTTAGACTTGGTGTAGGTATTTAACTAAATAATAATACCAACTTCTTTAAATTCATAAGCGAAATGTCATTTTAGTTCCTAATTATTAGTATTTTAATCCTAGATAAAAAATGATACTTTCTTCAAAACAGTGAAATTCCTTAGCATTATAATTTTTACATTATATTGCATTATGATGATCGCTTGAAGTAATTAGCTCTATTCACAATAGCGAAATTTATATAGTTTGAAATTACAAAATTTTACCGTTGACTTAAATAATGTTCCTTATTACTTTCGACGACCTTCGATTTGACAGTCTGAGTTAGCGGAGTAGAAATAAGAAGGGATTAAAGAGAGTTCCATTCTCATAGATCCCCGAGAGCTCCATTCTCTCAGGGCCCAAATGTAAGAAGGGATTAAACAAAAGAGAGTTTCATTCTCACAGGCCCAGATAGGAAAGAATTGAAGAAAGTTTCGATCTCTCAGGGCCCAGATATAGGAAGGGATTAAAGCGAGTTCCTTTCTCACAGGGCTCAGATATAGTAAAGGATTACACAGGATTACATTCTCACAAGACCCAGATATAGGAAGGAGTTAAAGAGAGTTCCACTCCAACAGGGCCCAGTTGTAGGAAGGGAATAAAATGAGTTCCATTCTTACAGATCCTACATATAGAAATGAATTAAAAAGTTCCATTCTCACAGGACCAAGAAATTAGAAGGGATTGAATAGAGTTCCATTCACACAGGGCCCAGATATAGGAAGGGATGAAAGAGAGTTTCTCTTTCGAAGGGCCCAGATATAGGAAGGGATTAAAGAGTATTCTATTCTCATAGTTTCCATTTACAGGAAGGGATCAAAGAGAGTTCATTCGCACAGGACCCACATATAGGAAGGGATTGATGATAGTTCCATTCTCATAGGGCTGTGACATAGGTCCAGATATAGGAAGACGTAATGATAGTTTCTTTCTCAGAGGGTCCATATAGGGAGACGGGTATCATTTCGCATTACATTCGGCTTAAAACCTTTGCCAGTATAATTTTTTCCCTTAAGGTCTACAATTTCAGTGAGTTCAATTGTGAATACATAACTGCCCCTCATTTCTTAAACTGAGAAAATACACTATATTTAAATATTTCATTCCGTGACCATAAATTTTAATATAGCTCACCAGATCTTGTAATGTGTCTGCGAAGACAATTATTTATGAGAGAATAATTTACTGGTATTTTACAAAACACTTAAAATCTAGTACGTATTCTCATTCTACATTATTACATATTTTCACTGACCGATGTCACTGTATTTCGCAGATTTTATCAAAGTAAATGCCGAAACGAACTTATAAAATAAGTCAAAGAAGCCATTAAGTTTGGATTTTAAAGATTGTCCATATAATTGAGCAGATATTTATTTGTCACGATACAACTTTACGACATATTAATCTTCTAACCTCATATAATAACTTGGTTAAGTTTTCTTTTTTTAGCTTATCTATGACATCTTTCTTATTTTAGAAGTAAAAAACGTGTTAACGTATAGACTCTTAATTTAAGGGACAAATTGCTGGATTTGATATAATAAAATATAACAGGTCAACAAACATTTTATTATGACTTAAGAGAAGTGTTCGCAAATCGAGCATTAATGCGATTTTTCTTGTAGGATTGGAAGTTTTTTCAGAGTTTATTGCTTTTTTAAATACTTTAGGAATAATGGGAAATGTAGTCTTTTTCAATTTTTTCATTTAAATTATTTTGCAATCGTATTTGAATACTGTGAAACGAAAACATGTTATTTCTCAGTTCCAAGTATTGTTAAAATACTAAAAAGATGTTTCAAAAAATGAATACATATACACGAATGAATTCATACCTTGATTGTTATGAGTGCATTTTGTGAAGTCTGGTTTATTCTGCAGTGTATCAGACATAGCTATAAAAAGACAATATTAATAGGTACAAGTTTTGCGAACCTTAATTTATAAAATACAGTAACTGATTAAAAAAATTTAACATAAACGTGAATATATTTAAGTGTATACTACGCACAAATCGAAGAAAGTATCTTTGACTCTTCATAACTTCTTGTGTCGTGCTCAGTGTTTCAAAGAGAAAACAGTACAGAAGAATTATTAAGTGGTCATCCGATCATTGTGTGATTATTGTAGGTTAGTGTAAAATATGTTCCGAGTGTGTGGATCTGAACTTTTTTAATTATTATCAACAACAGACTCAACATTCATAACTATATCATGTGCATTGTGGAAATGAAAACTCAAAACGGAATATTAGAAACCGAGATATCTTCGGATAATCTCATTTATAAATGCTCAATGTCATAAATTTAGTAATAAACAGATAAGTAGATCAACAGTATCGGAATTTACACTTTTAAAACAAGACTATGATGCCTATTCCCTTCCCAAAAAAATCCGATGTTGAAACTTAATTATAATCCAACAGTGTTAGAAGTACGGCCGTGTTGTAGTGGCGCCTTCAGTTCTCTCGGTCTCATTCAAAGTCACAATATTAGTGAAGCAAGACTTAAAATGTAGTCTTATGTATGAAGTAAGTAGCTTATAACTACTCTTCTGAGATTTATTGGGGTAATGTTTCAAATAAAAGTTTTATTCTTTAGTAATACGACATATTATATTAGTATAATTTATTATGTAATAACCAGGGTTAGGATATTTAGGTGCAATTTTCATATGAAAAAAAAAAGAGAAAAGGTGGTGGATATAATGGAAAATAGGGGACGAAAAGGTGCTAATAAACTCGTTATGTGACAAACTTACATTCAGGAACAGCAGACATCTGACTAATTCTACTGAAATTAAAAGAAAAGTGGAATATTTAATAACTGTTTTCCACTCTTGCAGGCATGTCTTCTGTACCGCATTTGCTGAAAACAGAAAGGTTCACTATTCCCACGTTCACTGCAAGCTGATGAAAAGTTCATTGAAATTTACTTAGGATCTTAGATCTTGAAACAAAACCAAGATAATAATTTAATTTAAAAATCTGATATGAAACTCTGACCATTATTATGTATCTAGATTACTACCCGCGCGCGATTTCTTGAGCGCTCGGCTCCCTAGTCCTCATTCGGTAAGTTTCGTTCAACTTCGTAGGTTATGCTGGCAACATTGAAACACGAAGTACGCTATACACCCTGACATCTAGTGGCTTCAATACTAAGCTTTCATTCTGTCTCAGGATTCTTATTTATTTATTGACATTATCTTTTCTGACGCATCGAGTTATGTAGAAAAATACAATCTTTCGAACTGCTGATTTCACAAACACTTCATTGTACCCATTCAACACTTTCCTCACCTCTTTAAGAATTCCGTATGTGCTAATTTCTGACGATCCCGTGAACTCTGATGTCAATTTTATGGACTGAAAGTTGAGCGAACTTTTCACAATTTGTATTAAATACGTTTAAAATTAGGCCTATAGCTTTCTTCACTTTTAGATGCCTTACCTCTCTTACGTTTTAAAACACGAAATGGTGAAGCATGTTCTGCTAAGACTCTTCTTTATGCTTAAAATTAGTCATCCAGTGTAAAAATATTGAGCCTATATAATGCATAATATTCTTATTTGATGACTTATTTGATAACCAAATGTTTATGACGTGTAATTAATTGTTACGCAATACCGTCACCACGTTATATTATTGGACTGCATTAAAATTGTTGTATATTAAAGTCACTACATAAAATACCATTCGCGCGATTCTGCTGGAACGTTATTTCTTTAGTTGACAACACTGCAGAAAGACTGGCGGAATAGCTATGTTTTGTTCCCCCCGACCCTCACTTCCCCGTAAATCCAGCGCTCAAGATATGGCGCGCGGGTAGTAGTTGTAAAATGAAGAGAATGTCATTACCACATCACATCGCATCCCCGAAGGATACATAACCCAAATAGGCCTAATATCAGATCAATGCACTCACGTAACTTTTTCACTTCACATTATGATGTAGAACAAGAGGCCATAT
Source organism: Ectobius pallidus (assembly GCA_964059195.1). NCBI lineage: Eukaryota > Metazoa > Arthropoda > Insecta > Blattodea > Ectobiidae > Ectobius > Ectobius pallidus. The sequence goes on from CAXKWD010000002.1 coordinate 112,167,411, forward strand.
TGCAAAGAGCGTGTATTTTGAGTGGGTAACTTACATTAGCTTAACTTGAGTACCCTTGAGAGAATTTTTTTAGGAAAAATGTTCCAAATCAAAGAATTAGGTCTTAGTATAAGACAAAATGTACAAAAATTAATGTACAATGTACAAAATTAAAACCAAATCGTTTGAGCCATTTTCGAGAAAACCGCGACTAAATTTTCTTCATGTAAAATCCCCCTAAAAATAAGATAAAGACGTCAGCAATCTTCGTATCACATCCTCAGAAGGTACGTAACCCAAATACAAAATTTTGTTTTCATACGATTTTCCGTTGAAAGAGCTCTATTGCAAAGAGTGCGTATTCAGAGTGGGTGGCTTATAACTACCCATCAGAGAATTTAAAAAATATTCAAATAAAAGTTTTAGCTCTTGGTATAAACACTCCATGTCCAAAAAGTAGTTGCCAATCTTCGTAACACGAAAAATGAAACTTCATGCAAAGTGGTTGTAAATCTGAATAAAAAGTCACAAGTTACTGCCACGCTTAGTATCACAAGGATACGCAACCCAAATAAAATCTGGTAAAGGCCTAATGCACTCTTATAACTTGCTATACCATATTCATTGGAAATGCATCTTCCTCACTTCACATAGGCTATTGATATACCGTGTGTCCGTAGAGTCATGGTGCACTTACTGTTTTTACTGTGCATAAAGTCATGGTGCACTTACTGTTTTTACTGTGCATAAAGTGCACCATGACTTTACGGACACACGGTAGAATAAGAGACCTTTTGCTGGGACTGCGTATTTAGCTGTCTCTGCCTGTACTATAGATTGACTTCACATTAAGTGACATTAAAAGTAATACAAAATCGTCATGAATATTCGCGCAACATCCCCGGAAGACAACTAACTCAAATATAAAATATTGTTTAATACGATTTTTCATTCTCGGGCTGTGCTGTTTTCAGACACACACAGACATATTTATAACAATATAATTTTTAATTTTGGGACTTCGAAACTTGTATGCTGTTTGTGTTGAAAAGTGACATAGAATTTTCGAGTCGAACACAATATTTCCTGTACCTAAAAGATTTGGTATTCAGTGAATTAATTTGCAATTTAATACGAGCCAAGTATACGAAGGAAAATATATTAGATTTTCCAGCCTTGTAAACCGTAGCATCCACATTAAGAGCATTGACTTTGCGTCGAACTGAACAGTAAATGCTAATATTGGACTTCGAATCATCAAATAAGTTTATTACTTATGTCACAGTTGTATTCCGCTTGCATAAGACATACAGTTTAACTATTTGAAATTTGGTATAGCCTACACGCTTCGTTAGCTAGCGAAAGGATGAGGTCAAATATTTACACACACATATATTTGTATATTTTATCGCCATTAATAATGGATGCATAACTCACTGATCTACTCTCGGATTTGCAGCTTTTAATTTGGTGTATAATTGCTACAGTAGTTGCGATTGGTTGATTTAGAGAATTGATGTTTAACTAACCAAATACTAACACAGTACGATTTCAGAATGCATGGCGGATTAGCAATGTTCTAACCACAAGAGGGAACATGTGCACAATGTGTAGAACAGGTTTTTACAGTCTTTTTTATATTTAATGGAATAATTGTGTTCATTATTTGGTACGCAAAGATTGGTTATCTCGTTATACATTCTATTCCATACATCTGCTGTGAATATAGCTTCTCTGTTTATACTTAGAGGTTTTACACCGCCCTTCGAACGTATATAAAAATCCTGGTACAGTACAATTGATACGAAAACTCAGTATTAACAAAGTAATAGGTAAGCAATTGAGTACAAATGTTATAAAATGAAGGAAATAATAACAAATTGGCAACACTAAGATTCTTCTAGGAATCATCGCCTTAATTAGCTGACAATAAGAATCATATATTAATTTTGTAAGACTTGAATGGTATATTAGTGAGGTAGTAATATTAAGTACTTTTTAGTAATTATCTTAGATTGGGAAAGTCAAATTTATTATTCATGAAATTACTATTAAAACTAAATCAAAGACGGAAAGGATTTGAAAAACTTCGCGAAACAATACATGAATCTGCTGAGATAGTTCATAAATCAGGATTAATTTATCATATTATCATAGATAATTCTACGAGAGTTGGATTTATTAAAACTATTCCATGAATAAAAATGTAACGGATTATACAAATAATAATTACTTTCTTACTTTGTTATATAAAAACAAAACTAACAATAATTACGTTCTTATTTTGCTATATAAAAACAAAACTAACAGCTGTGAGATCACGGCATCTATGAATCATCCATACATGAAATGATTCGAGTTACTATGTTGGAACCAATGCTCTCAATGGTGCGTATAAGACACAGTTAGCCTAATTCCGGTAAGCTAACAGCAGAACAGAATGAAAGCACTCGATCTGGCTGGCACCTAATCGAAATTGTTTCTTTAATCAATGTACGTTTATATTTACTTTTTACTTTTGCAGTTATTTCCACTTTCAGCAGTTTGTACGTTTATATTATTTCAATTTCCGAACATGTATTTGTATAGAATAATGTGTTTTTATTGTGATCAGCTGGCAGCATGACGTATTAATCACGGCACGATGATGCTTACATGTCAAGTAACGAGCTGGCGTTTTAGCAGGTAAAACGGCTTGCTCATATTAATAGCAAGCATTTTTTAAGATAAACGATCGTGATTGGTCTATATCTGTCGAATTGCTAAACCTTATTGGTCAATATCAAACACGCGGCGTATGAGTGGAATAGTCACGTTAATTAAGGTTTAATATGAAATTAAATAAGGTTTTCAATTAATTAACTGTTCTCGAGATAGGGTAACCCGGGATTTATTCTTTGCTCGGCCATCCTGATTATACCAGGAGACCTTCGCCCATATTGGGGTTATAATGGGCTGATTCTTAAAGCAAAATTAAAATGAAACTCTCGTTCTCGTTTGAGAAAAATATATACAGGGTGTTAATGAATAACACCGAAATATTTTACCTGTATATAGAGAGGACATAGGCAAGCAACTTTTATTAGGAGATTTTACTCTGTGGCGTAAAATGTTTATGATGCAGGGCATTAATGTAATTATAATCATAAGTCAATAATTACGTGAAATAGGGTTACAATTTTCATTAAATTGACTTCATACCTTCCTAGTGATCGATAAAAACCTGATTCTTATTCATTCATCCACTGCTATATCGTAATTTACTGATTTCATAATCTGCAAAATTTACAGACTAATCACATGACTGGCCATCACTGCATTAGTCTTCTTTTATTTATAACTACTGACTACAGTGTTAACAACGAAGTTCCTTTGTTTAGCTTTTTTTTCTAATGTTAGAAGCCAGTGGCGGCCATGCCCTGGGAGATCTTATGCTGTAACAGGAAAAATTTAATCTATAGAGCAAAAATCTCCTAATGAAAGTTGCTTGTCTTTGTCCCCTCTATACACAGGTAAAATATTTCAGTGTTATTCATTAACACCCTGTATATTGTTCTATACAACAGTGAAAGTGGAAAGCATAGGAACAATATAAAAGAAATAAGTAATCAAATAAATAACATTATAAAAGAAAGCATGAAAGAAAGAAAGATACGTTGGAAAGATAGCCTTCAAAGAAAGAAGGTTGGATACTGCTAGCACAACTGCATGAAAACGGATAGCGTGTTTTTCGCACGCCTGAGTACATACTGCTGACTGTTGTATGGACAACTGTATTGGTGTGGGACTCTGCAAACATGTCCACCACATTGATTGCCCACCGTCCAGTGATTGTACCATACTAGCTGTGCAGTTCAGTGCTCTGCCCTAACAAAAAAAAGATACTTCAAACGTAAACATACCGCGGTTTCAATTACTGAATTCAGTGCTATTTAATTTAATAATCTTTTTTTCCTTTGAACTGCAAGATGCAGAAAGGGCATATCTAACAAAATTTTCAATAACAAATGCTTTCCATTAATCGATACCTGGTATGTAACTGTACAACCCGTGTAGAAAGGACACACATATTCTCACTGGAACACGGTTTATCTCCCTGTTGAATTTCTTAAAACAATAACTGTGGAGCATATTTAAAACAGTTTTCTGTGTCTACTGAAATTTTTCATTTTTGTTACCGTGCGTATGCCTTTCTGCATTCTGTAATTCTTCTAGCCTTACATGGATAGCATACAATCAATACAGAATAGTTGTTCTTTTACTATAATAATAATAATATTGTCAATAATGATAATAATAATAATTAATAATATTAATACTGTACACATTTCAACTAGTCGATGATTACTGGCTATCATAGCCTATCTGACTACCAAGAACTTTCGAATTCTGGCTCTGGCTTGGGATTTTTTTTTTGTCATGAATTATTTTTCTTTGTGGACTTTTCATGGTGTGTATGGACATACGGTCTTTTTGTTGTCTTGGGTTACAGTTATATTTATATGTTAAGAATATCCACTGAAAGCAACACTGAGTATGATAGAAGCTCCACTCAGTCGGCAGGAGAATTAGCTTTGATAAGCGAAGATGGGACTGTAGTGGATTCATAATTTTCAGGCAGAGTAGCTGTAATGAACCAGGGTTTTTCTGTTCTTTCTGTCATTTCTTAATAATAAATGGTATTGGCTAAACCAGGGGTGTCCAAACTATTTACTTCAGAGAGCCAATATATGATTAGTGTTCACGTCACAGGCCACACATTTTTTAATGCGGTACGATTATTATTAAAAATTTAAAATCATTATTTATTAAAATTCATAACACATTAAATGCAATAAAATTGTACACATTAAAATGCAGTACACATTTAGAATACTGTGAACGCTCACGGGTAGTAACAAGTTAACCAAAGTAAATTTCCGAAGATGTTGATATTTTTTAATAAATCCTTAAGATAGGCATCGGCAAGTCTGTTTCTTTCTGAAGATTTGACTGTCTTTATAATGGATAATGTGGATTTACACAAGTACGTACTTCTAAATGGTCCTATGGAAGCAATTCTTCTGCTAAACGCATTCAATTCAGGATATTTTGCACGTGATACAAGTTTCCAGAAGTCACCTCCCGTCTCCTGCCTAGTGTGAAGAAATTGATCACTTTGCGCATCACATAGCTCCAATTTTAAATTGTCTTCCTGATCTGAAATGTCACACTGCAACGGATTATTAAATAACTTGAGCTGTGGGCAAAACTACTCATAATAAAGAACCATAAATAAAACTAGAAATATTTTAAATATTATGAATTAACTTTGTCGCGGGTTACACAGAATGAGGTTGAGGGCCGCGTGTGGCCCGCGGGCAACCAGTTGGGTATCCCTAGGCTGAACCATTAATAGCATTCATATTTACTGAAACAAACCTCTCTGTACGATTAAAAGCAAATTGTAAGCTTATTTAATAATCTGTCGTATTTCCTCACGTAGAAACAACGGTTTTAAAGCGCGAGAAAATTAAAATACAATGTTGTAGTTTATTTATTGTGTCGTGTATAATATTTTTGTTCGACCATACCACAATAGGCTTATTAAGTTACATCCGACATAGCAGTATCGTAATAATATCCATTCAAGTACAGAATTCCATTAAACACTGTTGTAGTGTCGGTTAATATTTGCCACTTATCGTAAACCTTATTAACAGCTGATAGCCCAGGTCGGCCGATTCGTTTGGTTGATGAGTTACAAGATATTATAAAAACTCAACATTCATATATTTAATGATGGCTGAACAAAAATAGCCGTATACAACTTGCATATAATGGTACTTAAGACACTCGTAAGATAATTATGAAACGTGCGAAGCATGTCTTAATAAATATCATTGTAGGCTCGTTGCATAATGTACTATTTACGAGTGTGAGTCTTACCAAACAATATCAATAGCTTAATATTTGACAGAAGGCTAATATATATTTACATTATTTAAATCGTGACTACTGCTGGGATTTCTATGTAATTACATAATTTACTCTTTACCTGCACACTGTGAAAAGCCATTGGTACACCAATTGAGGACTATTTTAGTGATGATTCATTTTGCCTATTTAGGGGAAAAGTCATTTTAAATATGTTATTCCCATTACATGAAATAACATATTTAACCGTTCGAAATTGCTTTGTTTCCTATAGTTACTAGACACAATAGGTGGATTAAAATGATTATGACTGATATCCCTTGAAGAGGATGACCACAACAACAGCAGAAACCTTTTAAATGGGGTTTACCAAATATTCCAATTAACTGTAGTATATGTCTTTGACAAATACCACCGCACTAGGACTGCGTAAGTTGAGAACAGATTTTACTTCATCTTGTCAAAGGTACGTTGTTTTCTTACATTAATATATATTTAGTCTGTGTCAAGTTCTAAATAGAGGCATTATTGAACCTCCTGAGAGGATTTCCTCAGAAAATATTCTTTTCTTATAATTTACCCTCGTTACATCATGAAAGGTACTTTTCCGTCCGTAAGAACATTCTTTCTCACAGATATTTTAGAAAAATATGTAATAGTGCACTATCTTGAAAAATGTAATGCATGATTATCTCCTAATCATCATCGCAATCAACAGCGTTAAATATGTGATATTACATAATCTCTTCTTTTTACCTAAATTTTACCTCTCCCTTGTAGGGACATTTAAGCGACCCAAGCCGCCCGGGCCTTACAGGGCCGCGACCTGTCGGGAGAGAGATTATCTATGGATCACGTACATACTTTTTTGACCAGACAAGGACATGGAGGGCCCCCCCGGACGAGTGGTCAGCCCAATGCCGGGGCCACCTCCGAGACAACACGAACACATGGGACGAGACATACCATTCACACACACTCACTCCAAGCAAGGCGAGGATGGGATGAAGATGATAATGACGGCCAGATGATATCCGGGAACCACATGGGCCTAAAGTTACCGGAATTTTTTCTCACAGGTGAGGAAAAAACCCCACCTAGGTACCCGCTAGGAACCCGGACCCGCTGCTACGCCACAGCGGAAATTACATAATAATGATTTTAAATACTTTGTTACACATTCAGTCATTTTCATTACGGTACATATTTATGTACATACTTTCCAAATTAATCTACATAAGAATCCTAATTCGGATCATGACTCACTGTTACAATGCCCTAACAATCTCATAATACATATTTTTAAATATAACCATGTTGAATAAAGAAATATGTTTAGTACCCCACGAAGAGGCGAGAGGCGGGTTGGAACGACACATGCCCGGGCCCATTGTGCCAACCCCCGGTAATGGGATGATTGGCATGCCCAAAGGCCTCGAAGCAGATTCAACCGCGAGCCCCCACGGAACTCCCCAACATCAAGCAAGTACCTAAAACCTAACCACGTACACCACATCCTCAGTCCCTCTCGAAGAGAGCCCGTAGGGTCGCGCACATCCGAGAGCCCTTAGGAGCGCAGCACACCACCAGCAACCAACATGACCACAAGTCACGGGTCGGGACGGGAGAGGCCCGCAGCGAACGCTGCAGCGGGAGATGGCCCGAAGGCCGGGAAAGGAAACGGGATGATAATGAGGGGGAATTCGAAGGTGAAATTGAGTGTGTTGGTAGAATGAGAGGGAAAACGGGAGAATCCCCGAGAGCCCCCCTAAGTCACGGCTTCGTCAACCACGAATAACACACCCGCCTTCCTCGGGATTTGATAATAAAATAATAAATAGGAAGCAATATTAGGACAAAATATACATTTCACACGCTTTCTTTGTGTGCATGTTTTAAAGCGATTGCATACCTCTCACTCTGTAACCAATAACATATTATACAATGTGAAGTATTCTTATGTTATTAAAGAACCATGAATTATTCTTATTTGAAGAAGGCGTTATTTGTTTGAGAAAAGTGAAGTAACTATGTTTGTAACAGTAACAGCAACAGCATTATATCCAATCAGGCGTATCCAACTCAGCTCACAAAGGCACGGTATAAAAAAGAGTATCATCTTTCACTCTCGCACAGTCATGAACCCAGTATTACACGACGACAAAACGAAAGAATCGTTGTAATCTACTTCCAGCAACTGGTCATGACGATCGTTTTTTATTAGCTGTGGACACAGTAACTTATTTCAAGAATCAATTTTTTTTTATAACACATTTTCTTAACAAAAATCTGATGTGAAATTCATATAACTTCCTCTCCCCAAATAAAAGTTAGCCTCATAGTATAATAAAAGTGTATGATATTCTCTTCATGTAAATTGGCTGTAACAATTAACAGAATGTCGTTACCACGTCACAACGCATCCCCGAAGGATACATAACCAAATAAAATCGTATTAATGGACTCTCGTAACTTTCTTTATGTTAAGCATGATCATTACATTTTTCTCACTTATCATCCTGATAAACAAGAGGTCATATTAAAAAGAGCACATATTCAGAGTGGGTGTCTTATAACTACCCTTCAGGTATTTTTTCGAAACAAATGTTTTAAATAAAGTTTTAGCTCTTAGTATAAATATCCCATGTGTAAAATTTGAACAATATCGTAGGAGCTGTTTTCGAGAAAATCGCGACAAACGAAATTTTCTTCTCCGTTACAAGAGGCTGTAGGCCTATTGCAAAGAGCGCGTATTTACAGTCGGTGGCATAAAACTACCTTTCAGAAAACTTTTTCGAAAAAAAATATTTCAAATAAAAAAAAATCTTGTACAAGCAACCCGTGTGCAAAATGTACAGAAAATCTTTAGAGTCGTTTTCGAGAAAATTGTGAGAAACGAAAATTTCTTCATGTTAAGACCCCTTAAAAGTAACAGAAAGTTGTCGCCAATCTTCTTGTCACATCCTCAAAAGGTACCTAACCCAAAATGCTAAATGTTGTTTTCATACGATTTTCTGTTCTGGAACTAAGCTGTTCACAGACACACGCACAGACATGTTTCCGAAAATAGTATTTTTGGATTCATGTGCCACAAAACGTGTATTATGTTAAAAACTCAACTTTGAATTTGGGAGTCGAAACCAATAATTCCACTAGCTATAGAACCTATTTTTCGGGAAGAGGAAGTAATAAGTTTTGATTACATTATGCAGTGTAATTAATTTATAAACAATACAAATAAAACTTAACATCGCACATGTTAAGCAAAACGAGTCTATAGTGGATTATCCACGCGTGATTTCTGTAACAAAAGACGGCCGTCTACAATCTTCATTACAAAAGAAGACTGCACCAATTGCACCTAAAGGTAGATATTAGCAACCACCAATTTTTTAATATACATATACATTATGAACTTAATAATTATACAATCTCGATACATTACGTCATGTTAATGAACATTTACTAACATCTAAATTTTTAAACACTCATTTTGAATTACAGAACTACATTAGAATATCGCCATCTGCCTTCGTGGTAGCAGATCAGTGAACCATTTCGGAACACAGTATCAGTTTCAGAGTTGAGAGATAAAAACGAAGGAAGAAGAAGAATCGTTGTGAAATCATTCAGTAGCCATCAATGTCCTTGCACCCTGCAGATAGCAATTGTGAGTGTCGCTTCACCAGTGCAAAAGAAAGCTACAGGTAGCGCCACGGTTTTTGGCGTATGGAAATTTTAATGGACAGCTATGGTGCGAGTCACTTACTTTATCGTGGTCATGGTTTGGTCTGAGGGGGCGTGATGGCAGTATCAGAGGAGGGGCATGATTCCATTAGAACCGGCGTGACACATAGGCTGAAGCTCGAAGAATGATGCAACTTGATATTGGAGATATATAAACACACTGCTTGAGATGCACTGTAACGTATTCCAATGTTTTGCTTAATCAGCACCATGTGCGTATGTGATGAAAGATAACATTATGAGGGGGCTAGCTACGCCCTCAAGGACATAACACCAATATTCCTGGCGAACCCAGGGGCTAGCTGGCTAGCTACGCACTCAAGGACATATGCCAATATCGCTGGAGAGGCCTATACTGTGGTATGTTATATATCAAAGTGACAGAGCATCAACCATGGCATATTCGGTAGACGTCGGTATTACATTCTTAGAGTGAGATCAGTCTGGTAAGATAAAACAATAACATCTACTCGTTTTATCAACTGTTTTTTTTATATATATATTCTTACAACTAGTGTTGTGGCATCGAATCTTATGATCCCTGACCACACATGAAACTGTTTACACCAAGGATTGTATTACACATAATTAATTAATCCACCACTCACAAATTCGGGGGATTTCAGTCTTGACAACTTCACTATACTTTTAGAGCCATTTTGGGGGTTCGGTATCGTGGAAAGTCCTGTTTTATCAACTGTAAGTACGTGTGTCTTAGCTACTGAAAGAGTCCAACAGATGGAAATACAAGTGCATGTCATGTTCTTTCTCCATTTGGAACTCAAACCAGTCACATAATTATAACTGTTAACTTTATGCTGTGAAAGCAGATTTTATACGTAAAACAATTAAAACGTCAAATCATATAGAGATAGACATTACATTGCACGGTCCTGTGAGCAAAAGTAGGATCCAAATCCCTCTTGCGAGCTCTTGGGTTGGCAACAGTGGTTGTTGATTAGTCATGAGTTCAGCGTGGTGTGTGCGGGTCGTGTGTCTTCGCTGTGTGAAACATTCGTAGTGTGGTATAAAATTATTTTATTTTGCCATCGGTTTTCGTGTTAAAAGTGTCCGTGTAAAGAATACAAACTTTGTAAATAAATTTCATTCTGGTGGAATAACTTGTAACTATGATCCGTCATGAGTACAACGTGGTATGTGTGGGACGTGTGTCTTCGCTGTGTTAAACATTCGTAGTATGTTGCAGATATTCTAATGTTATTTTACCATCGGTTTTCACGTTAAAAGTGTCCGTGTACAGAATACAAACTTTATAAATACATTTCATTCTGGTGGAATAACTTTTTATTTTAAACCATACTGGAAATGACCAATTTTCTCGAGCAGGATAACACAAGAAGGAAAAAAAACATCGTTGTGGCTAAGCTGTACAGTAGGTTAAGAAGGTGTTTTCTGTGTGATGCCAAGGCACTGTCTTGTACCAGCCATCACAATCCAGGTTAGTAATCTATTTACGTGTGTTTGGGCTTTGATATTTGTTAGTTTCTCTTATTATTGTACCTTCATTGTCCGGTCACGTTACAATATATACGCTACCCATTTCATTTACATTTAAAGGAATCATATTCCTGGCTGAACGCTGAGATTTCTTTCTGAAACCGCCATATTTGAGATACAGTAATGCTCTTTAGGACCTACAGAATTCTTATGTAATCTCAGTCTGTGCCTAAAAATACGCGTAACAGAAAACATAGTATAGAGGTGGATACTTATAAACTAAAATAGAGTATAATAATAATAATAATAATAACAACAACAATAATGTTTTAATTTACCTGGCAGAGTTAAGGCCTTATCTTCCACTCAACCAGGAGAGAAAAAAAATACAAACAACTTACAAATCAAGTATGGTATCCGCTGTGAAGTAGCCTACTGGTCTACAAAATGAAAGTTTTAGATTATTTTCCATTTCATAATAACATTAGGCAAACAATATAATTTGCGGATTATTCATAAACAGCTGGGAAATTTACGAAATGCATTTACACTATTTTGCACTCCGCTCATTTTTATACATACACACACACACACACACTACGTGAGCGGTGTCGTTTTCTATAAAAGAACTAGTTAAGGAATGCTGCTGCTTCGTTATATTCCTAACCAAACTTCCACTAATCTAAGACTTAACCGCTACTAATTTAGGGGTATGACAAAAGCTTTAATGGGCTTTTTAGGGACAATGTAACAGCACAGCCATTTCGTAATTACGGGTGGGACATTCTAGCATATTACGAGGACTATTTTCGTTCATTACATGTCATAAATAATGAATTAGAACTGGTTCTGCACATTCTGTAAAATCTACCATGCCTTTTCCTTCATACTAAATGGAAAGCATTATTTAAAATTTATTTTAAATAAGTTATATGTAGATGTGGATGTAAATATCTCGTCCTGTACAAAATCTATTACGGGTGGGACATAATTTGGACAATGATTTTAATGATGCAAATAAATGTTCATTTGCTGTTCTGCTATTCATGTTAGAGTCTTAATGCTATTATTAATGAAAGTATGAGGGACTAAATAAAAATTATAAACTGTTTTTAGATTGTCAGAACATTTATTTCACTCTTACAATAATGTTTAACAGAACTGGCACCATTACGGGTGGGACAAAAAGCCACATTTTGTTACTTTACATAGTAACTAACCACACATAGTTTCCGAAGTCAACCTTATACAAAATTGTACCTTAAAATGTATATTTTCTTAAATCAAACAGAACATAGCTGATTACTCTTGACGACTTAGGTTTAATGAGTGTTAAAATCATGCTATAAATGCCAAAAAATAACTACAACTCAATAAATAAGTAATCGACAAATTTTACACCTGAAACAACTTCAAATACACATCTCTCTTTGAGGGAAAAATTCCCATATTTTATGAAATGACTGAGCAGTGAGTGTAGCCTATCTAGCAGAGAATGTGAAAAGATTTATATGAAACCCAAATTTCATGCTTCTAAGCTTAGGCCTACTTAGTTTTAGGCATTTGGTTTTTCTTACATTTTCTTTTCCACATGTTTATTTTTAGGCGTGGTACTTGTACTGGCCACATTTAAATTATTGGTGCAATGCATAATTTTCAGGTTAGGATAAAAGAAACCTGTAAGACGCGGAGTACTGACGCTGTGTAGGTTTTTTAATGTTCCCCATTTAATGTAAAAACAAGCTATCCATTTGATAACGAAAGAAGTACTCGAATCATAGGAAACTTAACAACAAAACGGAAATATGATTTGTAGAAACAAAGTAGTTCTAAGAAGATTATTTTTCTAACTAATAGTATTAATAGAATTTAATGAATAAGGACTCCATAGACTCACACGCTAACCTAACCACCCTAGTAAAATAATCAGAAAATATTTAATAATTTCCGCTAACCCAAGAATAAAATAATGGCGATCTTTTAACGTGGCCTTCTCGATTACTACAAAGTATATAAAGTCTCCATCATATCGGCGACAATGTAGCCTACACACTGCTACACGAAATAAGAAGAACGACGAACTCGTATTTGGAGTATCTTATTCAGTTACTAAATTCCTTACTGTGAGGTAAGGTTTGTGTACCTAAAGAACTTGAGACATAACCCCTATTTCTAGTGCTATTTTTACTTGTTGACCACCTCGTTGTAAGGTTAAGTCCCTTATACCAAGGATAATGAATTATTTCGATTGCTTTCTATACGTAGGCCTATTGGTGGATAGTTGATGCTATATGTCGAATTTTCACTTTTATGCCTTTTCCATTTGATCGGCACTCATTAAACGTCAGCAAATTCATTTTTAACGGACATAACATATGCCTTAAAACAATTGTATAGTTAAAAAGTAATTTAGTTTGTAAAACATTTTATTATTTTGTGATATTTATAGTACCAGTGGAAGATAGCTTCGTCCCCTGATAAAGTTTGTGAAGGAAGTGCACGCAAGTTACTTTGTGTAAAAGTTCAAGTTTTAGGACGATGTTATCAAACCCATTTTTACTTATTTTTAGATTAAGAATTTTTTTGTAATACATCTTTTCTAAAATGCTGAAAACGTAATTTATTATTGAATTTTATTCAACAAAGTTCCTACACACATTTAATATGAATTCTACGAGTCACTTTGTAGCCCTGGATCTTTTATAAAATATTAGTATCAATATATATCCATTAAATTCCAACATCGCAATTTAGTAACTAATGTTCAGGCCATAATGTCGTTTTGGCTGATAAAAATGCAATCACATTGTAGGAAATTATTGGAGATTTTCCGTAATAGTGTAAGCATTGTTTTATGTGTAAAAACAATAAGATAAAACTACTATGAAATGACTAACGAGATAAAAACAAGAAAAATACACTAATAAAAGGAAAAGAGAGATGTAGAAGAAGACAAAACCGCATAGACATGAAAGTAGATACAGGAAGGCAAGAAAGAAATTATAAAGGAAATATTCATTACTGAAAGACATCTTCTGTGAGATAGCCTATGACTGCAACTTAATCAAGTGACCGGTAAACTAAATTACTGTCTTTTCAATTGTTTAACTACTTCTTAATACCCAGCATAAATAGTATTTCTGCTCAGTACTCATAATAGACTAATACCGTTCATGTTTTCATTTTGTTTCTATTTCGGAAGAGCGACTTGACGTCTTTTTAATTCAGAATTAAAGTGGGGAGGAGGAAATTTTAACTACTTATCGTCTTGTTTTCTCTCTCTCTCTCTCTCTCTCTCTCTCTCTCTCTCTCTCTCTCTCTCTCTCTCTCTTTCCCCCCCCTTTTTTCCTCGCACGACCCAGGACAGCATGGCGATCAAACTGGCTGGAGAAGTCGATGATTCCGAACCATATGAATGAAATTTTATATTTACCAATGTCTCCATTGCTTAGTCACTGAGAGGAAATATAAATCGTGAATCCAATGTACTAAATTAACTTACTTACTCAGTGGCAATACACGACTCCTAAGCAGTCTAAAGCTGTATTATCTACATTATGGAACCCGGGCATTCATTGCCGCGCTTACATGAGCCCGCCGTTCAACCTTATTCTGTGCTGACTCCAAATATCCATACAACGCAAATCAAACTTCCATTATGTATTCTAATATTGTCCTCCAAGCTTCGTCTAGGTCTTCCATATGATATTTTCCCTTCGGGTCTCCCAGTCAATATTTTTATTTATTTTTCCTCCCCATTGCGCAACATGTCCAGCCCATTTCATCCTCCGTGATTTAATTACCCTTATTATATTCAGTGAAGACTACAGGTTATGAAGTTCGTCATTATGCAGTTTTCTCCAGTCCCCGTTTTCATCTCTACTAGGTCCAAAGATTTTCCTAAGCCCCTGCTTTCGATTATCTTCTTCCCGAATAGTAAGGGACCATGTCTCATATCCATTTAGTACAACTGGTAGGATAATCAATTATCCTATTATTTTTTATTTTTAGTTTTCTGGTAAGAAGATGTTAGGATGAAAGTTTTTGAATTGCATAAAAACAAGAATCTCTTTATTTTAGCCGATACTTAACTTCTACGTTAATACTATTTGCATAATTCAGATAGGCCTATTTGAATTTCTCCACTTTTCCAAAGCTTTATCTGTAATTCTACAAATTTGTACTGTGTTTTTTTATGTTTCTTGCCAAATTTTTTACTTAAACTTTTCTATATTAATTTCCAACCCAACATTCCTGCAGGCATCGAAAAGACTTCGCCCAACAAACGAACATCATCTGCATAAGCTAAAATCGGGTGACTGCCATTGAATTCTAGGTCTACCTTATTTGCCTGAACTTTCCTAATGGCATATTCCAAAACGAAATTAAAGAATAAAGGCGATAATGCATCTCCTTGCTTCAAGTCACTTTTAATGGCAAACCTATCTGATATAAGTTTCCTTTCCCTCATTCTTTTATAGGTTTCATTTAGACACATTTTGACCGCCCTAACTTTTTTGGTTCCCCAAACTCAATGAGGATAGCCTACTGTCTCGCCTAACGGAATCTAGCCTATGTTTTTTTTTTTCAAAATATATGAATAGCTGGTGAACAGATTTATTATATTCCCACTTTGTCTTCAACATTTGGCCAATAGGCCTATGGAATATTTGATCATTGATTGACCTGTTTTGCCTAAATCCACAAGTTGGTGAACTCCGATGATTTCGTCCGCATATGCTGTATGGTTAATCTTTACAAAAGTATGTTACATAATATTTTGTGTAATATTGATAGGAGAAAATTTGCATTTGGTCCTATCTCCCTGTTTATGGATCGGTATAATAATAGATTATTTTCATTCCTTTGGTAAATTAACTAAATTAACAGAACATTAAATTCTCGAAGTCGAATTTACAACTCCTCAGCTAAAATTCCTTACTCTGTAACGTCATAGTAATATCATGAATATTGCTAGAGGTCTGTTTAGTCACTGGACTTGCCACCTATCACAACGCCCTATGCAGGGAAATATCTGTAACTAAATTATCTTCGGTAATGAAACCTCTCCCGATAGTGCCCATATTCCTCCCTGGAACGAATAGGATACACAAACTAACAAAACCGCATTTGTCTTAGATTTTCTTTAGGGAAGATGAAGTTACGTGGAAATCTATCCATTCCCCACCCTCCCAGCAGAATGCCATTTGTTGAGTGTGTATCTGTGAACAGCATCGCTCCAAAATAAAAATCGAATCAAAATGTACTTTTCTATTTGAGTTAGGTACGAATCATATCAACAAATTTCCCTTCCGTTTGCTATCACTTTCTATGAAGAAAATTTTTTGGAAGGATTTTGTCTAAATTAACTATGACTTTTACTTTGTTTTGTACATGATATGCATTTATTAGATTCTATAATTTTTATTTTATTATTTTTTATTATTTGTAAAGACTTGTAAGCTAAATAACGATTATATGTTTCTATCTCTTCTATAAACTAAATCAATGCCTCGTTATTGAACGAGGTTGAAACAATTGAAACGATGTGGTCACTTAGGCTATGTCAGAATGTAAAACGATAATTATTGCTTTTCCATGTTTAGGTCAGTTTGCTTTGGTTTATGAATAATTTCATCTATTTCTTCATTCTTATGAGAAATAACGACGAATTAGATTGCATCTACAAAAGAATTCACCAGTGAAGCGAACATGTATCAAGACCAAGCGATGCAGATAATCTGCACGTGATAAGATTTGTTATAGATATATCATGGATGTGCTTATATTCAATTCCGAGTGTAATTTAATTTTGCGAGAATTTCCATTAACGTAGAAAAAATACGCATTATAAAAGAATTGGAGTAAATCACCGAACTAATATTTTCTTATAGCATTATGTAGCTTCGAGTATATACCGCTTATAGAAACGCTTATACAGAGAGGTAAGTTATTTACTTTTGTAATTATCCCATTACTGAACTTTATCAACCTTTATGTAGGCCTACTGCATTCACGTCTTCAGAAAGACCCTCCATTTAATTATGGGAACATCAGATTTATTATTAATCTTTACGTAAACCTTCTTCTTCTCTATCGTAGTTTTACCTCTCCCTTGTAGGATTTAAGCGACCCAAGCCGCCCGGGCCTTACAGGGCCGCGACCATTCGGGAGATGGATTATCTATGGATCACATACATACTTTTTTGACCAGACAAGGAGGGCCTCCCCGGATGAGTGATGAGCCCAATGCCGGGACCACCTCCAAGACAACACGAACACATAGGACGAGACACACCATTCACACACACTCACACAAGGCGAGGATGGGATGAAGATGATAATGACGGCCAGATGATATCTGTGGACCGCAAGGGCCTAAAGTTACCCGATATTTGTCTCTCATATGAGGAAAAACCCCAGAAAAAATCCACCTACGTAACTTGTCCCGACCAGGAATCGAACCCGAGCCGGTGGACATTTTTACGTAAATACGTAGTAATAATATATTTACAATCTAATTTGTTTCTATTGACGTTATAAAATAAAAGGTATTTAGTGAATGGAGACAAAACACAACGAACTTTTATTTTAATTTTAAAGAAAGCCTGGATAAGAAACAAATAAAATTTGTTGGGCATATAGTTGGATGCCGAATTGAACTGCACTCCCATGTAGATATTATATCCAGACGTCATTGTGAATCTTGCGGATATAAGCAGTGGTTCATTTTGTTAAGGGAATTCAAAACCGTCTCAGCTTTTGTATTCCCCACCCCATGCGCCTCCTCATTTCTCACCATGGTGGATACGACTGGGAGGCTCTAGATTTATTGAGAAAACATAATCCTTTCAGAATTAATCTTAACCTTGCTCAATAAGGGAAATAACTTTCGGTTTATTGTCCATGTCCTTTGTTCACTTCAAATCACTTTATGTATAATATAGAATGCACTATTTACAAGACAATTTCATTTTACCCTCCATTTAATGTATGTCTTATTCCCCCAACCCTTCGCTCTTCAGCCTGAAACCGACTTGTGTTCATAGGTTAGTGTTTGGGTGCCAGACTTTTGACATCAGTGTTTTGCAGTTGACAAACAGTTTGTCCTTCTCCTGCTTAGATACGCGGTCCTATCAGAGACGGAGGGAAGACTCTTACTGCTAGTAGCACTTCGTTAGCTCGTACACGTGATTGGCGGTGAAGGAAATCGTTTCTCATTTGAAAAATACTGTAGTTAGCCACATCCAGGGGCTTGTGTAGACATACATTGTGACACGGTTTCCAGCCACTCAAATGAAATGTTTCTATATTCCACCTTGTTTTCACCGCTCACCTAGGCCTGAGCTAATGCACCTTAATTGTTCATAGGCTAATGCATGTGGTTGGACTTGAACTCGAGTCAATAAGAGATTGACTCACCCAGGGCTGGGTGATAAGGAGATTCAATGTCTACTTAAATAAAGGAAAACACTAGACGTTACCGAAAGCATCGGAAACTTTCCGTGCACTCGACTGTGCATATAGTAAAAAAATTCCTAGGTTCTACATAAAACAAATATACTTTGGTTTGTTCTGTTTATATTTCTGGTGATTATTCATTAATGCTACATCTTGTTTTGTCCATCGCTGTGGCGCAGCAGGTCCGGGTCCGATTCCTGGTCGGAAGAAGTTACCTGGAGGTTTTTTTCGGGGCTTTTACTGGTTTATAAGACGAATTCTCGGTAACTGTAGGCCTTTGTGGTCCCCGGATATCATCTGGTCGTCATTATCATCCCATCCCATCCCAACTTTGTTCGGCATGAATGTGTGTGACTGTGTTTCTCGTCCTATGTGATCTTTTGTCCGGAATTGGGCTAGTCACCAATCTGGAAAGACACTCCTTATCCTTGTATGGGCCAAAAAGTACTATGTTATCAAAGGTAATCCTCCCCCCCACCAGGTCGCGGTCCTGTGAGGCCCGGGCGGCATGGGTTGCACGAACGTCCTTACAACGGGAGAAGTTAAACTAAGAAAAAATAAAGAAAGGGAAACGCATTTGGTTTCTAATTATGTGTCTATTAATGTAGTTTTTTTTATGGGAAACTTTATATATTTCCATTTAGCTGTTAAGCTGGCTTTTGGAATAGGCTAAACCGCAATTTCGGGGAAAATGGGAACTTATTTACTGCGTTCGCTCTGTCTAACAAGAACTACAAATTATTAAAATATGTAGGCTATGGTCATACGCGTGATTATGTACCAACTGAACAAGTTTACGTCGGAACATCGAACATAAGAATTGGGAGACTGCTTGGACTGTTCCATGCTCTACTGAGAAGTCGATTGCATCACAGTTCCCAAATTAATGCAGTCATTTAAAATAGGATAGGACTGTACATTATCTTTATATCAACAACTTTAAATACCTTCAACTATTTTCCTGCTTACAGGAAATTTTCACTCGATTATGTTTCAAATAGCATTTAGCTTTTTCCGTTCCAGTAATATAATTTAGAATATTACGAAAAGTGAGCATCAATTGTTTTCTCCTCAAGATTTTGTTGTTGTTAAAACCAGTGAGGTGAATTCAATAGAGGCTAAATTAATATTTTATAGGCCTACTGTAAAATATCAGCATCATGAAATTGAGTTAATTGGATTACCAACTTCAACACAGGAAATCCTTCACTCTTGTTTGTTTTGATACTCGCACTGCATAGTCAAGAGCAAGACATTGAGTAAAACAATGCCTAAGTACTCTATTCTGCATTAAAACTGCGACTGAAAACAGACCTATTATAACAACGTAAGCTCAAATGGAATTCGAAGCACGGATGCCATTTTAGTATTCGGATTGCTTTATTTAGATGATCTTCATTCCATATGCCTAATGGTCGATATCAATAAATAATACTACTACTACCACCAACACTACTACTACCACTGTCTATAATATTATAACTTACAACGTAAACTCAAGGGTAGGACCTACAGTGAAATATACACACGGATGATAGGGACACCTTTTAGTCATCTGTAAATCCATTGGTGGAAAGTCCGATTAATGCAGAATACGTCATTTATTTTTGTGATGAATTCCTGATTTCTGTTGACTTTATGAACAGGTTTATGGATATCGGAAGGATTATTCGAGTTGCGCAGATAGATTAATTATTTTTGCGATGTGCCGAAAACGCACGGTCCACGCGGCGGTTTCGAAGTAAGTCGTCGTCTGGTAAAGGCTCGTGTACAGGTAGGGGAAAAAAAAGCAGACCGACTAAAATATCTAAGTTGCTGATATGAGCCACTGCGCATGCCTAGCGGCATAGCAAGGATTGTATTGAATTTTTTTTCTAGTGTTGACTGTTGACTTAGCCCATTTCGAAACCCAGAATATGGTTTCTAATTGTATTGTTTATAACTGAATATATTAATTATTAATAATATTATATTATATTCACTATAAGAGTCGGTCCGCTTTTTTTTCCTACATGTATATAACCCCTCAATTAAAGCGCTGAATTAGGCTTACAGTTAGAATAATCACCTACCTTTGTCAAAGAAGATGTTCAAAATAATCTCCGTCTACCTCCACACTTTCTGACATCTTTTAAAACAGTTTACATTCACACGCAATAATTCTTCTTGTGAAATTGCTGCAATTTCTCTTATGTTCTCTTTCAGTTCTTCAATTGTATGAGGGTTATTTTTGTACACTTTATTTAAATATGCAGATCTTGCTGGCTGTAACCCCTTATAAATACCCCATCTTCAATCATTTCAACTAAATTTGCATTTTTCCAACAAGACTCCGCTATAGCGCATTCTGCAGATCTCTCGTTAGATTTAAATGAAGTGTTTGAAGATAGGGTAATTAGTAAGGGGTTATGGTCAGCAAGATCTCCAGATCTTATTGTATGAGTATGTTATTTTCATTTTTTGGAAACTTAGAACATAAGGTGTACAAGAATAACCCTCATTCAATTGAAGAACTGAAAGAGAACATAAGAAGAGAAATTGTAGCAATTTCGCAAGAAGAATAATGTGTGTGAATGCAAACTTTCTTAAAAGATGTCAGAAATGTATGTCAGCAGATGGAGATCATTTTCAACATGTTTTATGACAAAGGTAAGTGATTATTCTAACTGTAAGCCTAAATAAAAAAAGTCCGTGCGCTTGAACTGAGGGGTTATGTACATGAGCCTTTACCGGCCGACGACTTGCTTCCAGGCGCGGACCGTGCGCTCTCGGCACATCGCAAACATAATGTCTCTGTATAGTATATATTGTATCATAGATTTGCAAAAAGCGGAAGTTGAAACACACGGTGAGTAGGGAACTAATAACTGAGCGCTCTCATTCTTATAAATCATGTTTTGAGCATATTAAAATCCATTTATTTAACAATAAATTTTATATTTTTGCTATATGTACCTAACCTCAACGGGCAACTATGGATATTTGAAACCAACATTAATTAATATATTTGTTATGTGAAATTTTCTACTTTTCTCGTCCTGAAACAAAATCAACTCATCATTTTCGGAGGACTCATACTCTGATGAAGACCACTTCATTAGCATTCACACGGAAAGAACTCGGTTTATTTAATATGCTAATGGCAACTGTCTTCTACTCTTCTATGTCTGTCCAAGAAGCATCGTACATAAAGTTCGAGGAGTTTGATGGTTCGATGACGTCCATCACAAACACCGGTGAGTTTATAGCAGTTTGATGCTTCATCGGTGAATTGACTTTACAAACTGGCTGTTGGAAGTACGATGGCATGGATGGAATTAATCGATGACTTTAAAACCCTACCTAGATGACGCATTAGTCTTAATATAATAATATATTATGCATCATCACTTTTGTTGACTGCAAGGACATGCTTGTTTTTTTATTCTACTGGTACATTAAATGAGAGTTTTCTCTTTTCCCTTTCCCATCTTATTAACCTCACTTTCACTCTCATTCTCTCACACCTTTTCCCTTACTTACTAAAATACAGGGCATTCTGTAGGCTACGCATTTCCCCTCTGTTGGCCTACCACTCTCTCTTTTCTCTAGTCAGTCGATATAATAGTATCGATACCAGCTTGATGGGGGACGCCACTTGTTTCAAAATTGATGTCACTTGACTACGACAAAAAAAAAATCGGAGCGCTGAACAAGAGCAGCCTCTAATTAAACTATAGTGGCTATTTGTTAGTGTGTGTGTGTGTGTGGTGTGTCGTGTTTTGTGATTCTGTTTCATTTCTGCGCTGGCTGCCCGCCACTCGAACTAAGCTGAGTGGATTGCTTCGCGTGATTGATAAATTACTTCACTTATAATGTATATAAGGACGCTAACCTCAATTTTATTCAGGAAATTTATATACAAAACCAGTCGTGTTGACTATGTTCGATTTATATTAAAAAAAGAAGACCCGCGATGATGCAGGTTATGTGCCCACATTCGCAATGATAGGAGCTTAAAGCACATGTACAGAAGATTAAAAATGTAATTAATAAAATCGTACAGGTTATATTTTATCGCAAAACTTGATAACTAGAGTAAATAAGCTTGTTCTATAATTTCTTGGAATTGAATTAGTGACCCCAGTAGGCCTTTAATATAACTATAGTAATATAACTGAATAAATTTGTGCAGCAAAGTAAATTTGGTCATAACATAATCTCAAGCACGGCTGGCATTCCACATAAGGTCTTCCGAAATTAAACGTTTAAGGAATGGATAGGAATAGTATATAAGAAACAAACATGATTACAGATTAACGAAGCATGGATTAGCTGTTTCTGGAAAGAGTCCGGGATAAAACTATAAAATAAACTTCAAATAGATATAAAATCAATATACGAATTAAATAGAGTTTGAGGAAAAAAAATGAATTTTCTTATAAAAAGAACATATTATTGTATTGATGAGTTCCTTAATGAACAGTAAATAGAACAAAAGACTGTAATGTAATTGTTATGATTTTTAATACGAACACCATATTCAATAAAATATATATCTTATTATATTTTTACTGCCAGATATACTGTAAGCTGTTCTTTCCACAAAAACTGCTTCTAAAAATGAAAGTTGTATAATATACTGTATATTGCAAAATTTATGTAATTTTTTTTAATCCTGTTTGTAGTAATGAAACATAGGTACTTTGTAAATATAACTATATTTTAGTTTCTGTAGACTCAGTATTGTAAATGTGGTTTCTAGGATGTAAGTGGAGTTACGTGTCAAATGTCAGTCTTGTTTTGATCTTACGGACGAAATAAATCTAAATCTAAATCTGAACTAGCCTAAATAAAATAAGACATAATGTGGGTTGCTCTGGTTAAAAACGAAGGCCTATCTAAATCACTTTGCTCATTTATATTGGAAAGTTTCCGATTCCTTTGCCGGATGAATGTTCGTGTAGCCACTCAAGGGCAAAAATACAGTAAATTTAATTTGTAAAAAAACTCAAAAGAAACAGAGTTTGAGACTCGAAATTCTAAGAACAAACTATTAAACACTACTGAACAACTTGAGAAGTGTTTGTTTGAAGTACCAAGCATAATAGTGATTACAAATCGTAACGTCTCAAATATAACACATACTTAAGCAGTAATCACTAATGAGGAATTACCTTGAACTCCAGCTTATTGGCACGGATTCGATCCTCGATGTGAATGCCTGAAGATAAATCAGCGGAAGTATATATATTCTTGAAGTAAATGTAATGCTCTAAGCTTACTTTCCTACGAGTTTCCTGTAAAATGGAAGGTGAAACAATTGGAAGGGCAAGCTTGACGAAAAAATGATGCGCTACAAATTTTTCATTTTCGCCGGCTCATTTATCGGAGACGGTAACAAATACAGATAAATGTGAATATACCATTTTGTCGGGAATTTAATACGCTTTGGGTTCGAAAAGAATAAAATTTTCAGTGCTACGCACCGTTTTCTAGATATACGCCAAGAACTGAAAAAGGGACCTTTGTGCCTCCCCCCCCCCCGTGGCACCCTGTTAGGCGTTGTTCAGGGGGACCACCCACTTTCAGGGGGACCTCCCACTACACATTTCTGAAACTTGTGGAACTATATGATTTAATGCAGCAAAAACTCCTAATTTGGCTGGGCTATACGTAAAATGACGAATCTGATATATTAGAATGGCAGCCAGTGAAATCAAGTTTTTAAGAGTCAAAGCAGGAATTCATCGCTGGTCTGGTGAAAATAAATAAGAATCCCGTTCAAGAATTTCAATTACAGTCTATTTCCTAAATATTTATAAGATTCAATGGAAAAACCATGCCTAGCTAATTATTCCAAACCATCCAGGATATCCTTAGATCGTCCTAAGAAAAATTGAGACAGAATGCCTTATTAAACCTTAATATGTTAGCAATCTCATTGGCATTGGGACAATTATTATAATATTAGTATATCAATTCGAATAATATCATACAGTTTTACGGGGTGTTTCAATCAATCCAATATCTATTTTTGCCAGTTTCATAAAAAAAAAAGTAACAATGGATCACCGAAAAGTCACAATTTTTCTTATTTGTAGTCAAACTATAGGCAAAACCCGCGTATTATTTGATATATTTATCAAACAAATTTACGATAAGTGGCTGAAAGTGACTAAGTTTTTAAAGTTGCTGAGTCATAGTCTGTCGTGGATTAATTATTATGCATACCCTTATTTATCACAGTTATCGCGGCATCAGTATGAACGCTACTGCTCACATAAATAATATGAATCATGCAAAGAGGTTGTTGTTACTATTTAGGTACCGTATCCTGGCAACCTGCATTGTATATGATTTATAAAATTTAATGCTTTAATGCATGACTCGCTATTAAAATAGATTATTATTATTATTATTATTATTATTATTATTATTATTAAATATATATATTTAGTTTGGCAGTTAGTTAGCCTATAATTATTTTCCTTTATAAAAATAATTAATATCAATGCAAATTACAGAAATCGATTCTTCTCTTGCACGTTTAGATGTTCGAATTTCGAATTTACGTTCTGTAATGCTAATGGTTAGTTCACATAAGTTATGCAAATACCGTGTAAGACTGTGAGAAATATTCCACTGTTTCAGTATGTTTAAAAAAAATGACGTCTCCCGCAACAGAGTAGTAGTTCTTAGATTCTATCCCGTCTCAGATCGGTGGCATTTATGTATGTGGATTTACATTTTACATGCGTGTAAAAAAACTAAACAGCAATTTAAACAAGAATAAAACTAAACTAAGTGGCACCACATGGAGGAATTGAACTTCAACCCAACCACTGCGTCTTTTTCTTCAGTCTTTCGACCTCATTGACAGGTTTGAAACTCGTGTTCAAGCCTTAAATTTCTACAACCGTTGTAGATGGTTTCCTTGTCTCAGGTAACTTCGAGGAGGTGCTGGGAATCGAACGGGATCCATAGCAAGTCTCACCACCAGATCATGCAAACAGTCGAAAAGAATGTTGGAAGGCAAAATCTCTATGTTATAAAAGGCTTTGTACTGACTGACTGACTGACTGACTGACTGACTTAATGACAGAGAATCAACGTAGAGCCTAGACTATAATATGTAGAGACTTGGAATTTTGACAGTACCTTCGTTTCATAATGTAAGTGCTCACTAAGAAAGGATTTTTCAAAATTTTTTATTTTAAATGCCAAAAATCAAATGTTTTTGAGAATACTTAGTCCCTTTTTACACAGAATTATCAAATCCAAATCACAGTTCACATGACAACGTATTGTTGCCAGTGGTCTCAGTTGTGTTTGGAAATAAATAATAATAATAATAATAATAATAATAATAATAATAAACGGGACTTTGACAAATTAGAGAAGCTATTAATATAATTCATGTTATAAATAAATATTAAAGAATGAAATCCACTAAAATAATGCAGTCACATAACTATCTCTACCCTGGACATAGAGAAAACAATACGAGGTACGGTAATAAGTATGTTATTATATCGCAGGTTTTTGGGAGAAGTATGAAAGTGATATTGCATTTCTGTTTAATTTCATCCCCAAGACGGTTTTATGGTAACATGAGAGCGAGAAATAAATATTCCGCAAACAATACAATAATTTTATGTTACCGGAATTTCTGTTTCTTCTTATTGGAACCCCTACAAGGCTTGCAGTGTACAAGCGATGGGATGCAAAATTCTAAATCCTCTATGAGCCATAAAAAGCTATATCAAGCGTTTTATGAGGAAATAGTTTGAGTGTGATAAGTCGTTCTTCCTATTTCAAATTCTAAATACCTATAGGACCTATAATTTGAAAATCGAAAGTCCTTCATAAGTTAATTTATAATTACAAAATAAAAAACCCTGACGACTCCGGGCCTTTTAAGCTAGTCCTCTCATATAGTACGGTACAGCTAAAAAAATGACGTAGCCCGGACATCCAAAATAACAGATCTCTGTTTGGTACATATTGTTTGGTTCTCCTCTCCCATCGCCATCTGCAAAATTCCCTAAGAAATTTTTCCGGATTTAGGTGGTGTGGAGTGCGGAAGACTAAAACGGAACTTTTCATACGTTCTTTAAAACTCTTCAAAACCACGGTGTTTGGGAAAAAATTGATT
The DNA here is from genome assembly GCA_964059195.1 of Ectobius pallidus. NCBI lineage: Eukaryota > Metazoa > Arthropoda > Insecta > Blattodea > Ectobiidae > Ectobius > Ectobius pallidus. The sequence goes on from CAXKWD010000002.1 coordinate 112,194,109, forward strand.
TGGAGTTACATTAAACAAAGTAAAACGTTCCACAAAAAATAATCTCGGCATTTTTATTTTATTTTGCTCAACACCATCCCCATGGTGTTGCGCTATCTTTTGGTATAACAGTAATTTTCTTAACGGCACTCCAATCGATTTTATCTGTGTCAATGATAAACCCCTTTATTAAATTTTGGTATTGTGATATAGGCCTATTTGTTTTTCTAAAAGTTACGCTAAACTATTTGATAATTATTTAATTTGTATTTTATTGGTCTGATTTCCTACCAGCTGTGTGGCTGATAGGCTACACCCTTCTCTCCTTTTTCGGTAAATGTTATGTTTGATTTATCATCATGAAGCGGAATATCTGTTTACGATAAACATTGACTTGTTAGATAAGGCCTGTCGAATTTTAGAGGAACTGGCAACTAAATTTATTTCAACATGTAATCTTGGGGTCCGCACCAAAATCACTTAATTTTTGTTTGTGTTATAAAAAGTTGTTTCATCGCTCACTGAGAGCGATAATAGCCAAGAAGATTATCATAGTTATCACTGTTTAATTCAATGGTAGATGTTTTAAAACAAATTAAAATAGTATGGCAAAGATTTTGTTCTCATAAATATAGTGTTTGTTCGACCATACTACAGTGAGTCCCACGGAAGAGTTGGCCAATCATGCGGGTTTCTGCGTGGCGGCGGGCACAGCTCCAACTCCCGAGCGATCGGGTAAAATATCTACGCAAATAAAACCGCGATCGGTATAATGGTTCAGGTTCTCACAGTTACAGTTGGATTTACAATGGAAATAACCACGTAGTTCAATACAAGAGATGTTGGAAATGTGCTCCTCTTGCATCCACACAACACTGGCACCTTTTTAGGAAATATTCTTTCACGCTCATAAGTTCAGCTTCCGATACAGAGTTAATTGTCTCTTGTGATATTGTCTTTTAGTTCTTCTAACAATATGTGACTATTATTCATGGGGAAACTTGAAAAATAAAGTGTACAGGTCAATTTCCCATACATTAGAAGAACTTAAAGTCAACATCACAAGAGAAATGAACTCTATCTCGGAAGCTGAACTTATATGCGTGAAAGAAAATTTCCTAAAAAGGTGCCAGTGTTGTGTGGATGCAAGAGGAGGACATTTCCAACATCTCTTGTGATGAGGTACGTGGTTATTTTCATTGTAGTTCCAACTGTAAGTGTGAGAACCTGAACCATTACACCGATCGCGGCTTTATTTGCGTAGATATTTTACCTGATCGCTCGGGAGTTGGAGCTGTGCCCGCCGCAACACAGAAACCCGCATGATTGGCCAACTCTTGCATGGGACTCCCTGTATAATACGCTTATTACATGTGACGTAACGGTATCAAAATGATACTCGTTTCGAAACTGATTTTTATTGTGACATCGTTGTGGTTTCGATTATTATCGAACACGTAACGATCTTGAGAACTTGAGAGTATCAGCTGAAAACTTAGTAATAAATAGATTGTATTTAAAATGAAATAAATTCTGTTTGTGATAATTTTAATATATTAAAGTGAATTCATTTCGTTTGTCAAAATCCGTTGGTTTCAAGATAACAAGGAATAGGAAGCTTCGAATTGACCGACGCTGTTAGCTGCCATCTCGTAGAAGACAAGAACTATGCCAACCATCTTTATGCAAAGGTCGTGACGGGTCCGTTGCCGTTTGTTTTGATGAATCTAAAATCTCAAAATCCAAACATTCAGACTAATTATGGTCGAACAAAAACTGTCGTATGTACCTTTTGTTGGTAGGTATGTCAGTGATACAAGTTATAAATAGAAACGTTCATGTACTCTGATTTTTCCTACAGCATTGGCCTATTCGAATTTACGACAATCAATTTATTTTATACTGTATTTTATTTCAGCATAAAAAGAGCTTATTTTGGTGCCCAATAAATTACATCCTCAATTCACCCTCGATTAGTACAATCTTTTGCACCAAATGGTCCATATTTCTATATACTTTTATGCGAAATAACACCAAAATTATCGCAACTTTTGTACCGAAATTTAATATTTTTATTTGCCGTAAAATAGAATCGCTAGTCATAATTCTTTTAATGTCCGTGGGTGTCGGCATGCTGACCACATGCCCCCACAATCCTGCCATCTGTCTACGGTAGATGACGCAGCAGTCGGGTGGTAGGCCAAGTCCCTCCAGGGATGTAGCGTCACGGAGTTTAGTATAGTAGTCATAATTTCTTCCCTGTTTTCTTTTCCCCTTCTATTTTCCTAAACCATAAATGTTTCAATCAACGATTTAAGAAATTTTGCTTTCTATACAGATTAAAATACTAGACATGTGCTTAAAGTGCATAAAAGTGATTTCATTTCTTAATTTTTTCATTCATAGTTTCGAAGAAACCCCAGTCAATTATTGTCAATGAGGACGGCCTCCGAGTATATCAAGAATATTAATCTCCGGGGAAAAAAATGATTTAGGCAACATATTGATAATCGTAGAGGCCTATAATTATGATATCTCACAATGGAAGTACTTTTTTCTATTGTAATTATGCTTTTTTATTAAGCGAAGTTGAGCACTAACAATGAAACAGAAAAAAGTTCATGATAAAACTATTTCTTAATGTCGGAGTTGTAATGTGTAGCTACTAATAAACAACTTCCATGATTTCTGAAATAAGTTCGTCTGCACACGATAACAATGAGTGCATTTTTTGTTGTTTGTGTCACCATGCTAAGAAACGAATAATTATCGCAGTCTCACATGCAACAGGAGAATTCTGGATTCAATTGTTCAACTAGGAAATCGATTCCGTTTTCGTGGTACTACAAATGAATTGATTGTCTACTGATAATGTCTATGTTAGGGCAAACTCCAAATCCAGGTGATCGTCATACATAATCAGACACCACTGTGTCAACATTGAGGCTGGATTTGTAAGTACAGATGCAGCCATACTGCTCTCTAATATGGGCTTAAATGCATTATGATAGCCTTTTGCTCTTAATTACTTAGTAAAGACAGAAAAATAAAAAAATATCGTGCGTTACTTTAGAAAGTCTTCGTGCATTGTTATTACGATAGTTTAAATATTTTATTTTAAACCCAAAATGTGTAATATCCCTTAACCATGGACCTGGTTATTCTGTTACATTAGCATGGACGTGAGATCTGAGTGACTGCTCAAAGTTAAGGTACTTTAAAGTAAAGTGTTCCCTATCACAGGCCATGGAGGCCCAGAGGGTTCCAGGAGGTTGAGGCTCCCAGATTATTAGACATCGGCGCATGAAGGTGGTAAGGTTGTCAGCCATACGCACCGGCCGCCTTTACCCTCAGGATTGCTCCTGGTACTCATTTCTGTTAGAGGCTGAGTCGACCCCAGGGCCATAGTGCCATCAGAAGGATTAGGCCAATTGAAAAACTCCAACGACCTCATCGGGAATCGAACCCGCGACCTTTTGGTTTGTAGCGCAGCGCCTCAACCTCTACGCTACGGCGTACCCCAAGTTAAGGTACTTTAAACAAGGAAAATACTTACAAAATGTGAATTATAATTATTATTCGAGCAAACTGGTTACAAAATAGTTAACGAAGAATTACTCTTATTCTTACACTATTTTAAATGGATTTTCAGGACTCACATCAGAAACACTGCACAACAAAAGCAATGAAGTTTCGAAGTTTCGAAGATATGTTAATGAATTTCAAATAAATAGCTAATATTTACAAAGGCTTATTTTGTATCGCCATTCACATCACTCGCAACAATAAATTAATCATCGTTGATAAAATTCATTGTCCGTTTGTGATTAATATAGGAAATTTGTATGATGTGAGGACCACCTATACCACAAATAACACAATTATCCCGAAAGATCAGCTGGTGCAACGTTTAGACTACTGTGTTGTTACAGATATATCACATATATTATTTCATCACCTACATAAACTATTAAATTGTAAAATTATCATGTATAATTTTCCGTCAATATATACTAGTTTCACTAATCATAGAAATAATCATATTTTGTGTTATCATACATACACATTAACCATATTCAACCATCACACTCAGTATCGTCATTCGTAAAATATACAGTAGCAACTAACGATATGAATTCTTAAAAAGTTAATTAAAAGTGTAAAATACACAGTACCAATAATGTTCAACTTTGTGTGTTAGGTTAAAAGATTCTATGTGATCTTGCACTATTGTCCATTGATTGTTGCTATAATGTTGCACTATTGTCCGTTGATTGTTGCTATAATGTTCTTGTTGACGTAATATAATATACTGCTAAAATAATAACTGCTGCAATTAAAATTGCTGCAATATATCACCATATTAAAAGTGTAAAAAAGTTCCATAAATAAATAGTAATGTCCAGTTATTATTGTAGACATTACTGATGATTTGCAATAGCACCCGTTGTATCAGATGAACTTTCTGAGGATTAGTATTCAGGATATGCGCATTTCGGTCCCTGGTAGACCATCATTCCCTATAAGATTTGTATGGGTAATTAATATAATATCTAAAGGCATTGCCTTTAGATCCTGATGATGATGAATATAAATATGTAACTTAAGTTTATTGGAATGATCTTTATAAATCAAATTGGCTCACCTTAATATGAACGAGATGTTCGAACATGCGAACTGGCGAAGTATGTTTGAGATACTAAAGCTATTGTATACTGTCGGAAATGGGATAGCGTTCGGAGTATAGTTCATAAAGTGCATTGTCTTCGATCGGATTTTCAATCATGATTTTGTATTTATGTTTATATATTTCAAAATTTTCCAGTGTACTCGTGTCTAGCTTTCGGCCTTTATTCTGCTTGTGTTGTATCTATAGGGTGGCGTGCACCAAACTCATGCCATTTACTCTTTTAGTAAACCTTACTTCTTTAGTTCTAACTACTTTAGTAAGCTACTATTTTAGTAACGTACTCTTTTAGTAAGGGTGGCGTGCACCAACCAGGGGTAAACTAAACTCGGCGGCTTTCAACATAGAGGAATGTACTAAAGAAGTAAATTTTTTGTTTACTCCCAGAGTAAATGAACTTACTTCACCAGTGGTGGAGAGCACCAACACGGAGTACGTTACTAATGTAGTAAGTTGTGGAGTAAATAAGGCCAATATTTACTCCTACTCAGGGGGTGGGGTAAAGTTGTGTAGTAAGTGTGTTCTGTGGCATTTGCGTGAGTTATGAGTTACATATCACATTAAATGGATTACATAGTTCAAACTGAGGATAAGTTATTGAGATGAAGAAGGTGGTATACCAAAAATGAGAGTTGTGGCAGGTAATTTAATAAATATTAAGCGAACCACACCTAGTAGGGCATTTAATAACGTAAATAATTTAGCTCATAAATCCTTACATGAAATTTTGGCGTTTGGAAGAAACGATGTCAGATTCTCACTACATCCATGTGATTTCAGCCAGTCAAATGTGGAAATATCATTGCGGAGAGCGATCCAATTAGAAAGACGTCCACCAAAGGTGAGGGGGAGAGTGAGTGGAAGGGACGTTTGCATTGCACGGTACAAGGAGCGCATGTGCTCTCAAATATCTTCCTAGCTGGATCGGCCTTTAGATGCTGCAGTTCTCCCTAACTTTGGGTTAGAAAACGACGATGTATTTCAAGCTAATCCTATGGATACAGATATCGGCGAGGTATAGTATATTCCAATAAATGAAAGCCTCCGTTCTTGGAGCTACCCATAAAACACTTCCCCCTGCTACTTAACCATTGAGATTACTGAACAATAGGTGATTCTCATTGTTAAACGATTTAATGTAATTATTGTAAATTAATTTTATTACATTACACTTTTATAGCTTAACTTAAAGCACAACATTGCGAATGCCAGAATTATAATAATAATTATAAGAGCTAAAAGTTCAATAGTTGCACCCGCAGTGTTAATGAATAATATGTCCTTTTTCTGACCCAGGTGTAAAAATGTCCAAACAGGCCACATCGGCAGAAAATTTGACTGACTCTGGGATTAGCGTACATTGAGAAGGGGACACATTGTAAAACCATTCCTTAAAGACTCCCCAAGTCTCGAATGGTGGAGTGAGACGAGACTTTCATGTTTGGGAATAAACTATAGCAGATGCTGCAGGTCTATAGTATGCTGCTAACTATTTTAATTAACCCTGTGGACAGGAAAGTGAGAAGCATTATAAACTATATAGAAAAAAATGCCAACATTGGTGCCGAAAGAAAATTTTAAGGAGGGGCACTGGAGGTTGAAGCTGCACAAGATCTAGAGAAGTAGTCACTGAAATTATTTTTAAACACACAACCATCTACATAATTATTATTGGAGTTCATAGCTTCCGAAATATTGTACCGCCATTTTTTGTTTAAATATTACATTTCTCAGTTGTAATATTATTATTTTTATAAGGTAATATTTTTTAAGTAAATGTTCTGTGCATTTGAAAAAGGACAGAAACATAATGCCGCTTATTAGTTTTGTTATCCTTTTTATCCCCCTCTTTTTCATGATTTTGTGTAATACTTCTTATTAATATTGTTAAACAGTCAATAAGTAGGCTATTAATAATTCATTATAGTGAGATTTATGATAAACAACTGTAGAATAATTGATTTATCGATTTCGGGAAAGAATATGTAACTTTAGGATGTATAAATATTTTAATATATTTTAGAACTTTATTATTATTATGAGAGAAATAATTATAATATTGACAGTGAATCAATTATGAAAATCAACTGGAAATTCCAATTGTTTGCATTATAATACAGAAATAGTTTGCACAAAAATTGTAATCACAGTACCCTAACGTAGCTACTAAACTGAAAATATTCAATTGAAGGAATTAAAATTAGTAATGAATAAAACATTACTATTAGACCTATTTTAAAACATGAAGATTGTCATTAGTAATATTTGGAACAACCCAAATGCCTATTCATTGTTTGAGCGAACCTTTCCTTTTCATTATCTGGCACTTGAATAATACTGGCAATTGAAATGCACGTGTTCTGCTGCGCTGCACTAACGTTTCTGCTCTGTTCTGAGCAGAATTCGACTAGTTCTTTAGTAAAATTCGTTTACTACTTTAGTTACAACTAAAGAAGTAACTATCAATTCATCTCTCCAACACCAACTAAAAGAGTAAGTTACTAAAAGAGAAGCACTAAAGTAGTAAATGTAAGACGGGAACCTGACGCAACAAAAACCGGTTTGTCTGTCTCACTCTAGCACATTACTCGTATGACTTAAAGAGTGAGACAGATGTACTGGTTCTTGTATACTTCAGGCCTCCGTCTTAAATTTACTACTTTAGTTTGGTTTACTCCTGGATGGTGCACGCCACCCTAAGTGTTTTTTCTTCCACATTAATCATTATGAATTTCATAGGGACTGATGATGATCTACCAGGGACCGAAATGCACATATCCCGAATACTAATACTCAGAAAGTTCGTCTGATACAGCGGTTGCTACTGCAAATCATCACCAAAGTCTACAATAATCTCTGGACATTACTATACATTTATGGAGCTTTTTACCCTTTTAATATTGTGATATGTTGCAGCAATTTTAACTTTCAACAAGTATATATTACGCCAACAAGAACATTATAGCAACAATCAACGGGCAATTTGTGCAAGATCACATAGAATCTTTTAACGTAATACACAAAGTTGAACATTATTGGTACTGTGTATTTTACACCATTAATTAACTTTTTAAGAATTCATATCATTAGCTGCTACCAGTTATTATACTATATATTTTACGAATGACGATACTGAGTGTGTTGGTTGAATATGGTTAATGTGTATGAATGAACACAAAATATGATTATTGCTAGTATATTGAGGGAAAATTATACATGATAACTTTACAATTTTATAATTTATGTAGGTGATGTATTAATATATGTGATATATCTGCAAGAACACAGTAAACGTTGTACCAACTGAACTTCCGGGATAATTGTGTTATTTTGTTGTATAGGTGGTCCTCACATCATACAGAAATTAATCAGTTCACCTTAATAAGTGGCTGTGTTAAAAAATGCAGTAGCTTAAATTTCACCATTTCCCCTTAGAAATGATATACCGGTAGTCATTCTCTCAAAAATTCACAAATTAATTAATTATAACAGTTGTCACGTACGTACTCTGAACACTCTCGTCCTAACAGTGTTTGATAGCCCCGGCCGTTCATTCCTTGTTATTTACAGAATAGTAAACTGAAAAATCTTACGTAAACTTGAAAGTGAGGTCTTATAAAACACTACAAAAATAAACTGTTTTCTAGCACTAACACTGATGGGTGACACATATGGGATGTTAAAGAGGAGCGAAGGTAGTGTAAATAACCAATCTGTGGAGAAAATATTCAGACAAAAGCAATTGTATATGTCTTTACTGCAGTCAAACATATCTCACGCAAATGAATAAGGACTGTTGATTTTCGCTTACAAATTAACTGTTTATCACAAATAAATTCCAAATTACATGATTCCTTGGTAACGAATAAATTATGAAACATGTTCTAATGGTATTCTTATTCTCAGATGGTGCCAGTTCAGAAAATAATGGAAACATTAACATTGTTACTGGCCTATGGAACTGTCACCCGGGGATCACAATATGATATAATCGAGTGTGTGACCAAAATGTTGCAAAGCCATCTTTCGACCGGAGATACCATAGTCATGTCTACAATAGGTTCTGAAAGTCCAAACTACTTGAAGCTAACGACAGATTTGTTGGATAAACTGAACGAAAGAGCGATGTGGTCTTTTATAATAGCTGGTCCGGATTTAGAAGTACTTGAAGGAACATTACCTTACACGCATCAGTGCTATATCATTTATTTGTGGCTTGAAGCTGAAGTTCTTGATGACTTGGAAAATCAGATTCTAAACCTAGAAAACTATAACAATGCATGGAATCGTCGAGCAAAATTCATTGTCATACTAGATGGATGTAATAATGAGACTTCAAACTCACTTGTGAAGAATATTATTAAAGTAATGTGGGAGAGCAACAACATTATAAACTCGATAGTCATAATGCCAGAAGAATCACATTGTAGCTTGGAAAATATTACTTTAAATATATATGGTTGGTTTCCGTACGAATCACAGCAATGTTCACAAGTAGAACATATCGTCCAGATTGATCATTGGATAAACGGAAGGTTTCTTCACAACACACCACTTTTCTCTTCGAAGGTTCCAAATAACTTGATGGGCTGCCCTTTAAAAGTCACCACATCAGAGTTTCCTCCAAACGTGATTTAAAAGACAACAGAACTGCAGAAGATGGGAGTACAATCTACACATTCACAGGCTTTGATATAGTATTCCTGACGCTTGTGTGCGAAGCCTCTAGCATGTCCCTTGTATTTTTGCCACCTCCTTCATCGGAATTAGATATGTTTGTTCAGTACACTGAAAGATGGGTAAATATACAAACTCGTTCAGCCGACTTAACTATTGGTACTCTCTGGTGGCATGAAGCTTTGATCTCTCTTGGTGACCCAACAATACCCTTCTACCAGTTTGTCATTAAGTGGTATATACCGTGCTCCAGTCCAGTACCCAGAATGGAAAAAATACTGAACGTATTCAGTCTTTCTCTTTGGGTCGTGATTATTGTAGGGTTTGTCACAGTGGCGTTTGTACTAAGTGTAATAGGAAACAAAGCACATTCTGAAAGTCAGATTTATAAAACTTTATCTTCATGCCTCTGTCAAGTATGGGCTATAATTCTGGGTGTTTCCGTTCCAACACTTCCAAGAACTCACATCGTTAGAATCGTTCTCCTACTGTATGTGTGCTA